>JARQOC010000009.1:78270819-78372788 GCA_033576535.1 Allobates femoralis
CGGCACACGAGGCCTGTCCCGGGCTCATAGAGCCATCACTAGGCCTGTGGTAGCTTGGCTGAGGCCTGTACCGAGCTCACAGAGCCTGTGGTAGCCATGCTGAGGCCTGCTCCGCGCTCATACAGCCATGCTGAGGCCTGCTCCGCGCTCATACAGCCACGCTGGGGCCTCCTCCGGGCGCACACGTGGGCCGCACACAGGCCGCCCTTTGTTACCGGCATGTGGGCGGGGAGAGCCGGCGGCTGTGTGGGCTATGGCGCCCCCGGCCCTCCCTTCTCACGACTCCCGGTACCGGCTCAGTACCCCTATCCCTCCGTAGTGCGGTCCCTGTACCCCCCATCCCTCCCTCAGTGTATGGCGGCGGCCTGCTCTCCGCCGTCCCCTCCTCCTCCCTCACAATGAATGAGAGCGGACGCCATTGCTCTCCTTCCTCAGCTCTGTACCTCCATACTGCAGGTGCTCGCCTCCGCCATGCTGCTGACCACTGTGCTCCGCTCTTCACACACCGTACACCGCTCCGGTATTCCGCGACCACCGGAGACACAACTGCGACATGCGGCGAGGCCGGAACTATATATAGGAGAGCGAGGCTCCGCCCACCGCGCCGACAATCTGGCGCCCTCGGTTATTTACATATCCAGCGCCGGATTGGCTGACTTTGAAAACGTAGGCGTGCACTAGATGCGAGCCACGCCCCCATCGGGAGATGATGGATGGTGCGCAGCGGCAGAAGCGCCAGTGAGTGTTGGAGAGGGGCGTCACGTGACTGTCCACTGGAGAGGAGCTGCTGCGTCTTATTATATGCAGACAGGGCGGTTTTGCTGCGTTTTTTTTTTTTTTTCAAAAATCTACTAATTAAAACCAAAATTGCTCATTCCCAGCAAAACCTATGTGTTACAGGAAAAGTCATGCACTCACCTTGGTTTGTTTTTTTTTTACTGATGGAACCATAAGGTTTTTCTGGAATAATGTTCATCTCCAGACTTAGAGAGTTTTACAGCAGAAATTGCTGCAACGAAAACACCCAATGTACACACACATGCAAAACCGGCACGTGACACAGGCCGCTGCTTCCATGTCATCGTGTGACATACGTGTACTATCCAGACAGCACACGGACAGCCGGTCATGTCATACTCACCTCCCTCCAGCACTGCCTGTTCCTCTCTCTTCCGGGGCAGCTGCAGCTCTCAGTGCAGTGAATATTAGAGGAGTCTAATGAGCGGCCCCAGAAGAGAGGAGCAGGCAGCGCTGGAGGGAGGCGAGGAGGAAGTTCTTTGACTTAACTTACAAATTTGAGTTGTGGTCCGTGCACATGGATGACATGCGTGTGCGGGACGTTTTTGCAGACTCTCTCTGGGACGTGTGCGGAGCGGAGTGAGCCAGGATGGGGGGGGGCGGGGGGAGCATTTGGATGTCAACATCACGCCCATTGGGGGTGATAAACTATACAGGAGGTAGCGAAGGGACACAGAGAGGACGCCCAGGGGGGCTAGCAACAGTAGCCCAACATACTAATGAGTGAGTGATAACAACGTTTTATTACACAGTCACAGGGCACATTTAGGACAGAAAGGGAGAGTAAGGCTGGTTTCACACTGCAGTTTTTTCACTGATCAGGTGCAATCAGGTTTGTGTGCCAAAACCAGGAGAGGAACTTGCAGAGACAAACTATAATTGAAAGATTGACCCCTGTTCTGGGTTTTGGAGTCACTCCTGGTTTTGAAACACAAAACCTGACCTGACCTGATCTGACCGTAGTGTGAAACCAGCCTTAGAGTAGTAATCCGGGGGCTTCCAGGTTTTGCCACAAAGAACAAAAACACTCCAAAATGCATTTTTGGTCTCAGTGCCATTAAAACGGTCACACCCGGATCAGGGTAACTGTGCAGAGCTGGATGCACCTGCAAGTTCTTGTGGCCCCATTGAAAGTCAATGGAGCCGAAAATTGATGCGAGGGCATTCAGTTTCAGCTGAATTCACACAGATACCTAAAAAATAGTAGTGTGAAACGAGCCTGAGGCCTCTTTCACGTGTCCGTGTCTCCAGCATGTGTACTGTCCATGCAGCCACATGCTTGAGACACGGACATACGGAGACACGATACTCTATGGCCCCTTTCACATGTCCGTGTCTCCGGTACGTATGCAGTCTGTGTAGCCACATGCTAGAGCCACAGAGAGAGACATCACTCTACGGCCCCTTTCACACATTCGTTTTTCTGCATGGACCGTGTCTCTGTGTGGAGCAGTCGCAGGTCCATGTGCTCCACACGGAGACGTCCATTAGTGGCCGGCAGCACGGAACCTTTCAGGTAAATGGGTCTGTGCAAAGGATTTCCCGTACATGGATGTCATCCGTGTGCACAGACCTGAGGCAAGAGTTTAAAGCTTAAAAATAAAGAATTTTATACTCCTCTGTCTCCAGTGCTGCCTGCTCCTCTCACTTTTGGGGCCGCTAAGTAGTCTCATGAAACCTGATGGCAATCTTGATGGCAGCAAAGCCAATGACAATCCTGAAGTGTAAGGCTATGTGCACATCTGACGTTTGTGCATCTCTGCAGAACGTCCAAAAACCTGGGTTTTTTTTAGCAGAAACTGAGTTTTCTGTGCTCAGCAGTGTCCCTCGTTTTTTGCTCGTTTTACGCCGGGTTTTCCAGCGTTTTTCTCGGCTGTTTTCTCGGCTGTTTTGAAAACTGAGTTTTTAGTGCACTTGATCAGCTGGAAGCGCTGGAAAAACGGAGGAAAGAAGTCACTTGCTCTATTCTTTGAAAAACGTTGTAAAAACTCAGTTTTGACTGAAAACGACCAGAAGAAAAACGTTCTAATGAAGACAGCGTATTCTAAACTCCATTGAGTATCATGTTAACCCAGCCGGTGGCTAGGATTAACATAAATTAACATAAAACGGAGCCGAAAACGCCGACGTAAAACGTCCAAAAACAGCCCAGAAAACGACTGATGTGCACTTACCCTTATGCACACACTGAATTTTTTCTCCGTTCAGATTTAGATCTTCAGGATACAGCCGGCAGTTTTCTTTTTTCCCCCGAAGTGGCTTTTTGCTCATTTTCTTTGCAGCTCTGCCACTAGTGTCTTTTCCCTGTATCTCCTATTACAGTGATGGCGAACTCCAGGCCTCGAGTGCCACCAACAGTGCAGGTTTTCAGGATTTCCTTATATTGCACAGGTGATAATATAATCACCTGCACTGGTGATGATTCTAACCTCTGTGCAATGCTGAGGAAATCCTGAAAACCTGCACTGTTGGTGGCACTCGAGGCCCTATTAGGAGAGTGAGAGACTTCCTAAGAGAAGTCGTACACCGATTATCACTTCTTTTAACCTCTCCAGAATTTCTGATCCCTGGAGTTGTTAGAAAAACAGATTCCCTTTAAGGGCCGCTTCACACTGCGGCGTGATCCAGTCCGGTTCTGTCCAGGATGACCCAGACAGCCGCAGACCGGATCAGCACACTGGACGCAGCTGCAGCCGCTGACAGGTCAGGACCGCGACGCCCGCGGTCCTGACTTATCAGCAGCGGGAACTGCGTGCGACTGCACACCGGACCGGAAGGCATAATAGCCCCCCGGTCCTGTGTGCTGATCCGGTCCGCGGCTGTCTGGGTCATCCCGGACAGAACCACGCTGCAGTGTGATGCGGCCCTTAGTAAGATGAGCACAGCATACTGCAGGGGCTAAAAACAAAAATCAATTGTGCTTCTCTTATCAGTGTGTGTGCAATTGTTTACATAAACTAAAGGCTTTACCTGCTGGAGATTACAATAAGGCCCCTTTCACATCAGCGGTTTTTTTAAATCGCGGCAGATGCGGTGAAAAATCTGCATCTGCCGCGATTACCGCGACACTTGCGGCAAGCCCCATAGAATGTCTATGCGGGCTTGCGGCATCGGCACTTGCAGCAGGTGCGGCCGCAAAAAAAGCGGATGACCGCGTTTTTTTTCGCGGCCGCACCTGCCGCAAGCCCCATAGACATTGCATGGGGCTTGCCGCAACTGTGCCGCGGTTATGCGGTAATCGCGGCAGATGTGTTTTTTTCACCGCATCTGCCGCGATTTAAAAAACCGCTGATGTGAAAGGGGCCTTAGAGGACTAGAAATTCACATGCATGGCAATCGACACATCCTGCTGTGATTGACATCTCACAGTCAATGTACAATCTCTATAGAGTCCGGTGTGGGCGAGGGCAGCTCTCTCAGCTCTGCTCCATCTCTAAAACTAAATACTTTGTGTGAGAACGGCTACAGCCAGTACTCTAAGTGATACATCGTTAAAGTCAGGGTTATTTTGCCTAAAATACGTTGCTGCAAAATGAGATAGCAAAAACCTGATGACATATTCCCTTTAAAAGAAGTAACAAAAGACTGAATACATTTGAAATTTTATTTCCCATTCCGGTGTACTATGTCCATTTTCAGTGGCGCTTTTTCAGGCGGATTCTAGGCGAAGAGCACCTGAAAAAGACATTGCGTGTACATATCCAGTTTCTGCTCCAAAACTATTGCATACAATTTCACGGGAGAGCGCATGTTTTTAGCACTTGTCCAAGATCGCATAGGAGATGTCACACAGGGAGATTCTCCAAGATTTGCCAGTGCTCAATTAAAAACCTGCAAAAAAATTGTTTTTTAAGGAAATAAAAAAATCTTCCAACACACTAAAAAAAAACAAAAAACCTATTCAAAGCTAATACAAGAATTGGAAAACTTGTCCTAAAACTTCCTCGGGGAATAAGTTTCCTGAAGTGATTTCCACTAGAAAACTAGTTTTCGACCACTTAAAAAAAATAAATAAAAAGAGTGCACATAACCTTTCCCTTAGGAAACAAGTGGTGCCAGACAAACGGCAGATGTTTAGTGATCACCCTTTAGGGCTGTGAATAGGTTGAAGTGAGCTTTTTTAATATGAATATTTTAACATTCCCATAGTTCGTTATTTTTCTGACATGGGCTAAAAGTGGCCTCTCTCTGACTCGGATGATGTCTGCAAACTCTACATTGCGCTTTCCCATCAAGAGGGCCGCCGTGGAGAGCTCTCCTATGCGGAGGGCCGCCGTGGAGAGCTCTCCTATGCGGAGGGCCGCCGTGGAGAGCTCTCCTATGCGGAGGGCCGCCGTGGAGAGCTCTCCTATGCGGAGGGCCGCCGTGGAGAGCTCTCCTATGCGGAGGGCCGCCGTGGAGAGCTCTCCTATGCGGAGGGCCGCCGTGGAGAGCTCTCCTATGCGGACAGCTGCTGTGGAGCTTTCATATCAGGAGGGCCACAGTGGAGTTTTCCTACACGGAGGGCTGCTGCAAGCTTAAAGTGGCCATTGTCTTGCTCGGATGAGGTCTGCAAACCCGTATTGCATTGGGCCACTGCATAAAAATAAAAGAAAAAAATACCAACAGTCCACATTTAAAAGCTAAACTTCCCCTTTCTCTTGCATTGGTCCATGCTGCCGTCTATTTGGCACATGAACCACAAAGACAATGAGTCCCTAAGCCACAGCCCAGAAGGTGGACGGTGTCGGTTTGTACAGGACATCACAAAAATTAGAGGGCTGTTGGCGGTGGTGGCATTCTCAGAAATAAAAACATGTTTAGGATATTTTCACTTTATACTATGGTAACATAGGGTTTTTTTTTTGTAATTAAATTTTTCCCAAAAACAATGGACATCTTCTTTAAGGAAAAAAAAAAAAAAAGGGTTGAATTAGGTCAGCATAAAATAGAACTACGGTATAATTGTGTGCCTGTATCTGTTAATGAAAGGATGGCTGCTACTTTGCTCAGTTGTGAAATAAAAAAATAAAAAATGAGCTTGAGACAATATGGAGGATCGAGAAGCTAAACAGAGGTCCCCAACTCCAGGCCTCAAGGCCCGCCAACAGTGCAGGTTTTCAGGATTTCCTTAGTATTGCACAGGTAATGATTCTAAGCCCTGTGCAATACTAAGGAAATCCTGAAAATCTGCACTGTTCGCGGCCCTTGAGGCCTGGATTTGGGGACCTCTGAGCTAATATGTGAGAAGTGTGGGTAGTACTGACATGGCAGCCTGTACCCTGAGGGTACCGTTACACGACACAATATTGCTTGCAATCTCATTGGCAATTTGCTGGTTGCAGTGAAATCATGGACACATTGTTACATTTGTGCACGGCAACAAAATAGAACAATGTGTCCATGATTTCACTGCAACCAGCAAATTGTCAGTGAAATTGCATGCAATATTGCGTCGTGTAACGGTACCCTGACAGATTGCCCATGGCAACCAATCAGAACGCAGCTTTCATTTGAACCAAAGTCATTTCCAAAATGAAAGCTGATATCCGATTGGTCGCTATACGCAAAACAATTTTGGCCAAAAAGTCTGACCAATATATGTAGTTATACGGTACGGCCCAGTCCAATAAGGTTTATATTTAGGCCCATTGTACATATAGATGCATTTATAAAGCATTTGCTAGTCAAGGTCCTGCAGGTTTCCTTATATCCAATTTCTATTTTGGAAAAGTACAAAAGTATCAAATAAAAGACAGACAATTAATGTGCTAGTATTATATGTACTTAAAAAAAACCACCCCTTTATATTCGAGATGTTTTAGATGCGAGATATTATTTAAACCTCTTCAGTACCATATTGAGATCCACAATATGGCTATAGGGATACCTCAGGGGATATCATTTACGTGGACTGGCTTTTTGTTAATCTTATTTACAGGGACACTTCACACAATGTAATAAATCTTTCTCATGTGAATAAATCTTTGGCTACTCATTTCTTTTGAATATGCAGATGAAGTCCATGGAGCCTCGGTTAAGAGTCTACAACATGGACACCAGCCAGTTATCCCACCAGGGAAGGACCTAGCCCAGCGTATTAGTAGCCCTTAAGTCACTATCCAGCCCTTGCGAGCTTGAAGATATGGCCAGGGGTTTACCATGGACTAGGTATCCAACCACAGACAGCTGTTTCGGGGTTGTTGCCCCTCATCAGTGTGGCGCAGGATTCTGGCTGGGTGGGAGCAATGCTTGATAGACAGACATCACAAAGCACCCACTGACCTTGTGGAGACCAGTGGAGGATAACACTGCGGGCACCAGTTAAAGCACTCAAACACAGTGAAACCCAAGGTGCATTGCTCCCTAGAATTTGCTGAAGTGAAATTAAGTAAAAGAAGGGTTGAAAATAAAAAAAAAAAAATTCATGCTCACCTCTCCAGGGTGTCCCCCGATGCCTCCATGTAGATCCCGGCAGCAGGACCTGGCTGGGCAGAGCAAGCCGATCAGCTGATCTGTCACATGACCGGCATCAGCTGAGCTGTTTAAACCCTGCGTCCGCCAACACCGATCGTCAGGCGGGAGATTTAAACCGTTCAGCTGATGCCAGTCATGTGACCCGCCCGCCGATCAGTTTTGGCGGGTGCGGGGTTTAAACCGCTCAGCTGATGCCGGTCTTGTGACCGATCGGCTTGCTCCACCCAGCCAGGTTCTGCTGTTGGTAGCTACATGGAGGCATTGGGGGACATACCGGAGAGGTGAGCATGATTTTTTTTTTTTTTAACCCCTTTTACTTTATTTCACTTCCGCAATGTATGTATATACAGTGCGGAAGTGAAAGTGCCCTTTGTGTTGGGGTCCGTGAAAATCACAGAGCCGGACACAGAAATGGCACCAGGATGCCACACACGATCCTGTCCTTTCCTGTCTGTGGGGTCCTACAAAAAATAGGATCACCACGGACAGGGAAAAAAAATTAAAAAAAAAAAAACGCAATGTGAAAGCAGCCCAAACCAAAACCAGGAGTGGGTGAAAAATGTATAAGTGGTGACATGTTTCTATTATACTTTTCTTCTGATTGTTTCCCTTCTGGTTTTGGCTACAAATCCTGAGGTAAAAAAACTCACTAAATACTCAACATGTGCAGTGGACAAACTCTCAGGTCAATTGTGTCTTAGGCCACGTGCCCACATTGAGGATTTGGTGAGTTTTTTACCTCAGAATTTGTAGCCAAAACCAGAAGAGGAACAGAGGAAAAGCATAATAGAAACATGTCACTACTTTCTGTATTTATCACCCACTCCTGGTTTTGGCTACAAATACTGAGGTAAAATCTCCCCAAAAACTCAATGTGTGCACGTGGCCTTAATATTGCATCTAAACCAGGGCCTAAAAGTGACATACATCCATGGTAACAAAGGAAAACTCCTCTACTACTACTCATAAATGGGGGGTGATCTGACTCTCTGACATAATTTTTAATGTTGTCTATAAAAATAAAAAAACAAAAGCAACTTAATTCACTTTAATGCCAGGCAAACATTAAAACCAACATGGTGAATTGTACACCCTCTGGCTAAGTAAATATCTGCTGAAAACAACCAATATTTTTCAATTACAAAAGTTAAAAAAGAAAAAAAAAAAAAACAACAACAAAAAAAGTCTTCCCATTTACATATCAGAAAACAAATTAATAAGTGCAAGTCAGTATTCTATACAGTGTTTTCTCTTAGTCCAGCCCAACATGGCAGCAGAGGGTGGCATAGTCAGATATAATTACCGTATTTTCATATTATAAAGATGTGCTTTTCTACCTCAAAAATTGCAGGGGGGTGGGGGGGCAGTGGGAGTATGTTTTATAATCCAGTTATAGCTTTACCAGGAAGGGTGGGGGGAGTGGGTGCACAGGAGGCAGGGTCGCCGCTTAAGAAAGTCAATGGCGACATAGTGAGACAATGCTGATGGATGTCCGGCGCCATCATTGATTTCCTAGCAGTAGACGCGATGGACCTCAGGAAAATGGCTACGGAGGCAGCGCATGCACAGACTGAGATCTCGGAGAGATGAGAACTCAATCTGCGCATGTAGCTGCCTCCACAGCCATTTTCCTGAAGTTCATTGCGTTGGAAGCTCAGCTGTCCAAAATCTGAATCTGAGCGTGCGCTGCCTCTGGAGCCATTTTTATCGAGCCTATCTTGTCCACCACCGGGAAATGAATGGCGCTGACCGTACGCCACCGGGACACCCCCTCAGCATTGCCCCATCGTGCTGCCGCCAGGACGCCCTCTCGCCCCAGTCTCAGGTCCGCAGCATCGCCCCACTCATGCAGCCAACGTCCTGCAATGTCGACCGTTCCTCCTGTGACCCCGCTCCATCGTGCCCCCCAGTAAACTACACTGACTATAAGACGGACCTGCCTTTTATATCATTAAAAAACTTTTTTTTTTCCTATTTTCTTTCTGTAAATTTGGGGTGATCCTTAAAATTCGATGTGTTTTATAATTTGCAAAATACGGTAAATTGTCAGACACCAAATCATCCTCAAAATATCATTTGTTCAGGAGAACATATTAATTACAGTATTCTTGGTACAGGCACCGAAAGGTTTTGGGCCCACACATATTATAGTAGTGGTTGTGTGTCCCAATCTCAAAACATCTCACAGAAAAATTTGGTTATAAAAATCCCAAAATTAGTAAAAAAACATATTTTTTGAGCCCCAAGTTTGCAGTTGTGCCCTTGGATTCAGTTCCAGGATAAAATAAGACAATGGCACGTGCCCGCAGATGCCAATGTTTTAGAATAGTCTCGATTTTAAAAATTCAAAAAATATTTTTAAAAAATATTCATTTGGCAGATT
Organism: Allobates femoralis; assembly: GCA_033576535.1. NCBI lineage: Eukaryota > Metazoa > Chordata > Amphibia > Anura > Aromobatidae > Allobates > Allobates femoralis. The sequence continues at coordinate 78,280,457 of JARQOC010000009.1, forward strand.
TCGCTCAGCGATGTATTGTAAGAGGTCCGTCCGTACGATAACACATCGGGCCATAGAGGTAGTCAAGGTCGGCCATGTTGACAGTATCATGCCCAGTATCCTTAGGAGGAAGGCACAGGTTTAGGCAACAGTGTAGATCTGCACAGGTCTGGATACAATGGAGGTAGTCTGTTGTTTTGGCCAAATTAGTCAATTTGCAAGTCAGATATATCTCCATCAGAAACTAATTTTTCCTGTAGGAAAAAAAATTAGAATTACTGTGTGTTTATGAAATTGAAAACTAAATTGCTTACAAGGATGATCTCCAGTCTAGGAGGACCAAGGATCAATTATTGTACAAGTACCGGTATATAATATATATATAGGATAAAGGAGATTCTCTGCTCAATGCTTTTAGTGCTTGGGCAGGAGAGAATACTGCAAGGTAAGCAGCCACAAGGCTAAGAAAAGTGACTACCGCCATGTTGATTGCCTCATGTATTGTTCTCAAAACAGCGATGTTAGGCCAGAGACTCACTGAGCGAGACGCATATGAGATACTCACACGAGTCTTGCATGTCTCACCCGACACAGCTGCCGCCTCCCTGGACAGGAGCGGATCAGCTGCATAGAAACACATGCAGCTGATGCACTTCTGGCCAGAGAGCTCCATGCCAGGTGAGGCATGCGAAACTTGTGAGTATCTCGCATGCGTCTCAGTCAGTGTGTCTCGGGACTTAATGTGACCCTGTGATCAGCTTTTTGACTGAATACGCTTCTGAGATTTGAGGACCGTGGCTAGCTCCCGCAAGCCGCAATCCTGACATTTCAGAAGGGACAGCTCCTGAACCCTGCAATCTGATGAATCCGGCGGAAAACAGGACCGGAGGGCATATTTGCCCTCCGGTTCCGTTCTATCCTGGGCTGTATGGTTCTGTAAGGTGCTTCCTGCAAAACACCGGACAGAACCTGAAACACTAAAACCGTGGTGTGAAGCCGCCCTAAAGTGAGACATGTTTGTAAGCAGTTCTGGCAACTAAGTAAGGGTACTCAATTAAGGATTCATCCACTTCCATTGTATTGATGGCCTATTCTTAGGGATAGTTCAGACTGATGAGGGTTAGACACCGGGCAGCCTCATCGAACTTTTCCCAACGACGGCTGTTATAAACTGAAGAGCTCCATCCTCCATTTAATGGCCGCAGCGCTTTACTGCAGATCCACCTCTATTTAGTTAAATAGGGTGAATGTGCAGCACCCGGTCGCAGCCATTACACAGTTGACGGAGTTGTGCTGTGCAGTTCTGCAACTGATCACATCCAGCCGTTGGCACCGAGAACAGCTGGTCAATGAGGGGGTACTGGGTGTCGCTACCTCTCCAATCTGATAATGATGACCTATCCTGAAGATAGCAAATAAACAGTTGCACTCTGAGATGGTAAGATATGAAAACAATGAATACAGGAATATGGACATGCATTACTGCTACGTGAATTCATAAAAAAAATGGATACTTCGCATATAAAAAAGAACAGTTTTAAGCAAGTCAAATAGCAAATGTCAAGGTATATCTCTTTTCTTATTTTAGATTATGAGGTCACGTCCTCTGACAGTGCACTTCTTCCCATTATCCTTAAGAGATTTGAATTCTTTATTAGCCCATGAATTGGAGATTTTTTTAACCAGAGAGAGGCATTATCTTAGGTAGACATCCAATATAGACATACGCCTTGATGCTGGCTACTGAGCTTACATAAAACTGGCCTTTTTATACTTAAGTATCTCAACTTTGTAACATACAGGGTGTTCATAAAGTAACTATGCAGTGCAGTGTGGTTATAAGTACTAATACACAGTATATTTGTCCGCCGGTCCGGTTAGATTGCAGAACAGTTGTGAGTACTGTGGAAAACAGTGTGTGGCGCTGCAGTAGCGACCTTGTTAAGTGGGAGCACTTCTAGCATCTCCTCTAGTTTCCACATCACCTACTGGCAAGTGTTAACCACTGCATAGTTACTTTATGAACACCCTGTATATTTCCTTAGCAGTAATGTATGTTTATATGCCTATATTCATTCATTGCACATCTTGGCATTTCAAAGTGCAATTATTTGTTACAGTACATTTCATGTTCAGTATGCACCTGTTCACACTTGCATGTTAGGAAGTGCCATCAGTTTTCTTATCTATAGTGAGGCCCCTTTCACATCAGCGTTTTTTGCTGATGTGCGGCAGATCCGGCAGATTTACCGCATCTGCCGACTCAGCCGCCGATACGGCAAGCCCCATGCATTGTCTATGGGGCTTATCATCCGATATATCATCCGATATGGCAAGTGCGGTTACGCCGGATCGGCTTGATCCGGCACTTGCAGCCGCGGAAAATAAAACGCAGCGAACAGCGGGTTTTTTTCACGGCCGCATGTGCCGGACATGCCGCATCCAGCAGAACCGCACTTGCTGTACCAGACCGCAAGCTCCATAGACAATGCATGGGGCTTGCCGAATCCGGGCCGCAACTGTGACCATTAGGCGGCCAATCTGGCAGATGCAGCACATCAGTGAAAAACGCTGATGTGAAAGGGGTTTAAGGCTAGGCTACTGGTATAGACTCACTGGATAATCCATTTAACACAAATGTGTCTTAATAAGGAATCCTCTTCATATATGTAGAACTTTAAAAAAAAAAAACAACAACACAACAACCACCATCACCACAACAGCCGCCAAAGGCATAACAGCCATAACATAGATTACCCAGCCTCCTTGCTTTTGCAGCCAGGGAACGAACATGTCCATATATTGTAGACTGTAGCCCATTAGTGTGTGAACGGCATGGCTATTAATCCCGGCCACTTTCCTGGTTAGCTCCATAGTCAGGGCAATTTTCGTCAGTTCTGGGCTCACACTTATGCCCACTTCATCCTTCTCCACCTCGGCTTCACTCGTGAAAACTTCTGCGAGACGGAAGAAGCTGCCGTAGGACATCCTGCTGAGGCTGTTCCTGAGAAAGGCATCCTTACTGATCTAGAGGATTAACAAAATGTTGACTTTCAAGTTACTCTAGTTCTCTAGTCAGATGGCCCAGAAATAATAATAAGCATTCCCTTATGCAAATGTAAATTTTGGAGAAGAAACAAATCAACAGGAACATTTCCCTCAATTTCCATTACAAGAAACATGGGTAAATGAGTAAACACACAATCCTGCAATGCAGCCCCATAGCTGTCCTTACATATTGGAGGGATGAAAGGGACAGTGCAAAACCTGTGTAATGCTAAAAAGACCCTTCTATCACCCGGGGTCTATACAGAACAACCAGATGTCCCGTCCACATCACCTAAGGACACTGGTTAGCATCTGTTTTCCTTATGGTCTATACCCCACCAAGACAGATCATCAATTTATATAAATATCTCCCTGGTGAGTTTGACCGCATGTATCGGTGTTAACAGAAGAATAATTCCCATATAAAAGGAACAATCTCACCCGGCTGTCTTCACCATTCCGCGTGTCAGAGTCCTCAGAGCTTTTAGATGACCTTTTACTAGTGTCCACCGGGCTTATTAGGGCACAGTATAATTATCAGTTAGCCACCAAATCTTAAATGTTATTTCTAACTCATTAAAGAGCATCTCTGGTGCTGCTCACTTCTGCATTGGGAGGAAAGTGGCGCCGTTGCATTAGGTGCCTGCCAGGCAGATATCATACATACTATTCCAATAGGACTTGTGAATATGTGTCAGCAGTGCACAGGTCCTGGCAGGCAATTGTAGATGCAATGTCAACAGTGCAGCTCATCAGCCAATGCAGAAACCCTTTACATAATGACATTGCTTTGTGATCAGTGAAAGTGTCACCTATGGAACCTCCACCATCCCGTTAAGCTGTACATCCTTTATGGTCTCTTTACAGCTGTAGTTCGGGACAGGACAGCTACCCCGAATCCTTTGTTTGACCAGTGGAATGAAAGTGGTATAAAAAACAATAGTACCGCGGTGGCACCTTTATTTTCAGGATGAGTTGAGGTCCCCAGCTATATGCAATTATTTTATCAGAAGGAAATACCCCCTTTAAGCTTCGGACTATATTTGAGATGCATCACAGATTACTGCCTGCAGTCATTGTTGCATTGTTGCATAATCAAAGAATTGAGTTTTAGGCATGTAGCAGAGCTGGGGGAACAGTCCCCGTCCACACCAGGCTTTCAATAGAGATTGAGCATTGACTGTGAGGTGTCAATCACAGCAAGGGGCGTGTTGGACTTCTGTGCGTGCGAGCTTCTAGTCCTGCAATGTTAATCGCAGGGTAATAAACTCTTTAGTTTATGTAAACAGTAGCAGGCTCACAGATAAGAGAAGCACAGTTGTGTTTTCTTTTTAGCTCTTAGGCTGGCTTCAGACTTGCAGATGCATCTGCAGCGTTTTGCAGATGCATCTGCAAGCATCTGCATGCAGACCGCGGCCTCTATGTTTATAATGGAGCGCACGGCGGTCTGCAGATGCTTGCAGACCGCCGTGCGCTCTCATTGCCCGCCATTAGTGATCTGTGCGCACGCGGATGCCTGCGCACAAATCACACACTCCAGCCCGCACCAGGGACGCAACATCTCGCGTCCATGGTGCGGGCGGGAGTGTGTGATTTGTGCGCAGGCATCCGCGTGCGCACAGATCACTAATGGCGGGCAATGAGAGCGCACGGCGGTCTGCAAGCATCTGCAGACCGCCGTGCGCTCCATTATAAACATAGGGGCCGCGGTCTGCATGCAGATGCTTGCAGATGCATCTGCAAAACGCTGCAGATGCATCTGCAAGTCTGAAGCCAGCCTTACAGCATGCTATCCACAGTTTACATAGCAAATACCTGCTGACCGATTCCCTTTAATTCATAGTTACATACTTGGATAAAAAAATTGCAGGAAGTTTCATTCTGCCCCTGATGGATTTTTTTTTTTGTGGAGCAGGGAGGGAACTCGTACACTGATCTCCAGTGGAGAGGTGAGAAAGCCTGTACAGTTTCAGAGACAGCAGTGAAAGGAGACTATAGAAAAAGCAGTAAAACACGGACAGAAAATAAATGAAGGATAGAAGCTGTGCTGATACATGGGCTAATTAAAACAACAGCACCCTTATTACACACACAAACCTCACATGCAGTCTATACTGCTGCGAGGGACACTCCATGTCTAGAAAAGTTTGAAATGTGGATTAGGCTGTAAACAATGTCAGAGAGAGGTCTGAAAATAAATTGATTGCAGGATCTCTGATGGATTTGTAACATATTTGCAAAGTGCTCAGCTACATAAACGACTTGCAGCTGCAAAAATAGTAGGTTAATGAAGACTATTTAGAAAGTTGCATTTAGGAAGCAAATGAACAATAATAAAAATTCTGTGTGAAGGTGTACATAGCCTTTACATTCACAAACAGAAGGGAGTAGATGTGCACAAAGGGAAGAAGTATGGGTAGATCTTAGAAGTAGTTGGAATGCTCATTTTCTTGCACATTCCGCTCTACAACAGGCAGCAAGAAAATGTACCAGTCCCACCACTGTGTCTCCAGACACAGCAGCTCAGCTGTACGTTTGGCTGCATATCGTCCTTTGACTCAGAAGTAATTCAAGTGAATGGGGCTGAGCTGCAAGACCAGGGAGCAGCACATAAAGACAAGCATCTACCTGGTAACAAAAAGGACCACAGTGCTTTCCTTCATCCACATAATATCCAAATAGGGGCTTTTAGGGTCAGACCCCACCAATTAAACATGTAATCATAAAGATAGGTCAGTCCCAGAAACCCATTTAATCATCTCTTCATTTATATCCCTTTATCAACGAGTGTTGCACGTAATCGTTAGGGTACCCTTACAAGTCGCAACATTGTATGCAATTTCACTTGCAACTTACTGGTTGCAGTGAAATCATGGACACATTGTTACATTTGTACACGGCCACAAAATGGAACAATGTGGCCATGATTTCACTGCAACCAGCAAGTTGCAAGTGAAATTGCATGCAATGTTGCGACCTGTAAAGGTACCCTTAAAGGTACCGTCACACAACGCAATATTGCTAGGCAATTTCACTGGCAATTTGCTGATTGCAGTGAAATCATGGACACATTGTTGTATTTTGTTGCTGTGTACAAATGTAACAATGTGTCCATGATTTCACTGCAACCAGCAAATTGCATGCAAAATTGCGTCATGTAACGGTACCATTAAGAGGCAAATCAATATTAAGCTGGTTTGGAGGATGGTTACCCGTCAGTCGGCCCTCACCTTTTCGTTGATCACTACAGCCTGTTCCTGCAGCAGGGCCACCAGATTCCGGATCACTTCATCCTTGTCCACCGTCGCCGGCCGGTCGTCAGTAGTCACATTATTGTTGTCTGTGATGTGCAGAATAAAAAAAAGCACAATCTGATTCAGATATTTGCTACAAAAAGCTCACATAAATACAACATCTACTTTACAGAACTTATGTCAAACACTTAAAAACTTTTTGGAAACTTGTGTTTTTACTGTGGCTAGAAAACTGTTTGGTAGCCAAAAAAAGTAACTACAGGAAGGGTTATAGATGAAAAAGCAAAATTGAGAGTTTTGGAAGAAATCCTGGAGATGGATCCTCTACCTATAGATATGCCATAAATGTCTTTGATGGGAGCACCCCTAAAGCAGAGCTCTGGGTAAAACGGAGCCCAATTTCCGCTCACCCAGGCCTCAGCCACCCAGAGCACCCAAGCCAGCCCCGAAGCAACACAGCCGGTGTGATACTATAAATCCCAGCATGTCTTGACAGCCTGCTCCAATAACAACATACTGGAAGCTATAGTTTCACAATTGCTAAATTGCCCCATGTTGCTAAGCCCTGCTCTCACACAGTACTGTACACTTATTTTAGGCAAGTGTGGAAAAAAAAAAAAAAATAAAGAAAAGTAAGGCTACATTCACACACAGTATCATTGCTGCATTATTTGAGGACCCGTTTTTGGTACAGAAACTACACCAGGAACTGATCCTCACAAAGCGCAGCCTTATGTGGGAATGCTGCTGCGTTATTCTCACCTTGCCGTGCTCCCCTGATGACTTCCAGGCATGTCCTGTCATCCCCGGAGGCTGCAGTGTCGCTGCCTCTAGGACCCTGCGGCCTGGTTATGTGACCGGGTCATGTCACACGGTCACATGGTACAGTGTCAGGTCCTCCCGCAGGTCCTGTGGCCTCAGTAGGAGAGATCACCAGGGCGAGGGGGAGGTGAGTACACAGAGCAGGCAAAAAAACGCCAGATTATGGACACTTCTTTTTACAGATCCGCCTTTGACCCTACGAACGGATCCATAAAAAGGGCAGCATGTGAATGCCAAACAGTGAAATGCATTGACTTGCCTGGGACAGCCAACGTCACTGCAATTAGCAGATCTGTAAGGAATGCTACAGTAATGGTGCAATTACACACCGTGTGAATGTAGCCTAAGATCACCGTCAATAGAAGTGTTAAAAAAAAAAAAATTATCCCCCAGACAACATCTTTAATTATGGGCTTAACAAACTAACAGGCAGGTAGTTACTGACTACCTTCCTTTTCTACCTGACACCGGATCAGTGGTCACCGACCGCTCCTACTGCTTCATGTCAACACAGCAGCTCTTCTTATTCTGGGCTGCTCTGCCGAAGAGGGCGTGACAGCCGGTGTCATGATGATTGACAGCTAGCTCCCCGCAGTTAGGCAGCCGGCCATCAATCAGCTTGAACTCCCGTCAACAGGGCAGAGTAGCAGAGAAGCTGCCGCTCTGTTGATGTCCTCGAAAGCCATTGTCTCTAGGGAGAACCGACCTCGCCGGGTAGCACCGGCCGGTAGTTAGCAACCACCTTGCCTATTAGTTCGTAGGCCCAAAGTAAAAAAGATAAGCTACTGTCCAGAACCATCTTATCGATAAGTTATCCAACTGCAGGTATCACACGGGACAGGCAAGTCTCTATTCTCAATCTTAATGTAACATTTTGACGCCAAAAGTGACTTATAGGTATCATGTGTTCTGTTTCTATGCCCTAAAGCAAAATTGCAGGGGAAACATGGACAACATGACGCCAATTTAAACAACAGTCTCCCATGCAAGTCATAAAACAACCTGAATATGTATTAAAATAGTCATGAAAAAGAAAGGTACAAAGTAGGAAAAAAAAAATTCATCATACCTCCTCTTACACCTAAGCCGTACAGTGGAATAGGAATTTTCGGCGGCTCCTGAGGACTCTTCAGTTTTTTGTGTCTGAGCAACGTATCCAACTTTTTTGCGGCTAGAGAGTAAATCTCAGAGTCTTCGAGTCTCCCTAATAATACAAAGAATAAAAACAGTAAGAGATGATAGGTCAGTAGTTGTATCTACGGCCTTAAAGGGGTATTCCAGCAGCACCTCATAGGTGATAAAGGTTAGACAAGGGGCCAAATGCAGGCTTTAACACTATTAATAGGGTCCTAAAAGATGAGCCAGATTTATTAGGGTGATTTGACACTGGCGTTTTTCTGTCTTACAATGGTGTCTGCTGAAATTACCCCAACCCTACCCCAACCCTACCCCAACCCTACCCCAACCCTACCCCAACCCTACCCCAACCCTACCCAACCCTACCCCAACCCTACCCCAACCCTACTCCAACCCTACTCCAACCCTACCCCAACCCTACCCCAACCCTACCCCAACCCTACCCCAACCCTACCCCAACCCTACCCCAACCCTACCCCAACCCTACCCCAACCCTACCCCAACCCTACCCCAACCCTACCCCAACCCTACCCCAACCCTACTCCAACCCTACTCCAACCCTACTCCAACCCTACTCCAACCCTACTCCAACCCTACTCCAACCCTACTCCAACCCTACTCCAACCCTACTCCAACCCTACTCCAACCCTACTCCAACCCTACTCCAACCCTACTCCAACCCTACTCCAACCCTACTCCAACCCTACTCCAACCCTACTCGGCTCAAAACTTGTAGTGGAAAGTGTTTTCACATGAGGCAATGAATTCAGATGCATCCGGTGCCTGCCTGATCAGGACCAAACACAAGTGTGAAACCAGCCTTAACCAACATGATACTCATTTTGCCATCTTTTTTTTCTTGGTTTTTATGCTGTCTTTTTTTTTTGCCTGTAACGTTTTTATTTTTCCATACAGCCACACAAGTGGTTTGTTTAAGGCGGCCGTCACACGGTTCAATATTGCTAACGATATCGTTTAAGTGATCTGCTTTTTGATCGCTTAAGCGATATCGTTTGTGCATCGCTGCGTGCGATCAAGCGATTTTACAATGTAAAATCGCTTGATCGTGACATCGCAGATATGAGAGCCGGAGCTCATATCAAGAGATAAACGCTTGTTCAATCTGCTTCATCGTGGTGTGTGACACCACGATGAACGATCTCCCAGCGGCAGAGCCTATGCTGGGAGATGGTATCTATGGTAAACGTCGGGTTACTAAGCGACGCGCGGCGCCTAGTAACCCGATGTGTACCATAGTTACCAGCGATTTCGCTGCTCCACATCGCTGGTGAGTCTGTCTGTGTGACATCTCACCAGCGATGTGAACGATATTGTTAGCGATCGCGCGTGGACGTGATCGCTTACAATATCGTGCACGATATAGATACGTGTGACGGCCGCCTTAGGTTTACGAATCTTCATTTTCATATTGTACCCTATAATGTACTGGAAAACGTGGAAAAATCCAATGGAGGTGATAAAAATTCATTTTTTGGGGGGGGTTTCAGGGTTACAGCATTCAGTTTGCAGTAAGAATTACCTGGATACAGGATTCTCCAGGTCTGAACATTTGCTGTCACATTAATCTTAAAAACATTTTTTTTTCATACTTTAAAAATAGTAAAAAAAGTTGAGAAATTAAAAAAAAAAAAATCAGAACATTCAATTTTGTTAGCAGTAATTTAGGGTATATAAGATGCTTTGATTACTTTTTATTTCACTTTTTGGAGGGGAAGGTGCAATAGCTAAACTAGAAATGGTATTTCACTTTTTTTTTTTAATTGTACAAGTTAAATAACTTTATAATTTGACAGATCCAAACTTTGCTATCACGGTGATAGCAAATATGTATATTTTTTATTTCTTTATGCCATTTTTATTTTAGCACTTAATTACCTGTACTATAAACCGGAATATATAAATTGGGCTAGAAAGCAGTACAATTATGCTTGGGACAGGAGGGAGGCTTTAAGTACTTATGATCATGTTGAGAGATTGAGGCCAAAAGAATTTAAAGAGGACCTGTCACCCCCCTGCTGCATAGCAATCAAAATGCAGCACTGAATGCATCATGTCTGCTGCATTCAGGGAAGGGGTCCCCCATGTGTCTGTGTGCCCCAAGATATAGCCTTAGGAAATCTCACTGTTAGAAGCCATAAAGGCAGTCCCTGTGGCTGGAGTGAGCTTGATTGACAGTGGCCATTCCCTCCCCCTGACTCTCTGTGCTGCTTCTGCTGTTCAGGCTCTGCCCTCCTCTCTGTCACTCATCCTGCCACACACAGCATGCAAATCATTTGTCCTGCCCTGCTGTCTGAACAAAGCATAAACAGCACAGCAGGAGGCGGAACAAAGAGGCGAGGGAATGCCCTCATAGCTTCTAACAGTGAGTTTTCCTAAGGCTATATCTCGGGGTACACAGCACACAGACACATGGGGGACCCCTTCCATGAATGCAGCAGTCATGTTGCATTTAGATTGCTATGCAGCAGGGGGGGTGACAGGTCCTCTTTAAGTGGTTAAACAGTTGCCACAGGCTGAGGATCCTCCTTACTTTCATCTTCCCCCCTCTTACTTCATCCTCTTGTCCTCTTTACTCCTACCCCTCCTCCTTACTCCCACCCCTCTTTGCTTCCCCTCTTCCTCATGCATACCACTCCCTCTCCTTACTCCCTCTGCCTTTGCTTACCTCTCCCCACTCCTTACCCCTTCCTTACTTCCCCACTCCACCACCCATCCCCATATTCAGACATTGATCACCTATCCTGAGAATAGGAGTTAGGATAATATTATGGGGACACCCTTGCCAGCCATAACTTTCCTTGAGGTACATGAGCCAACGATGCCGTCTAGTTCTATGTTGGCACAAGTCTCCTCCAGCCAGGTCTGCATTAAAAGGTAAAAAATAAATAAAAAATGACTGAATACACAATATACCCCTACCAGTTTCCTGTATCGGAGTGCGAGGCTCGTCACTCCATGATTTCACAGGCAGAAAGTCAGGCCGGGCGGGTCTGGAGTCCGAGTCCGGAGTGTTCTCTTTGTGCGTTTTTTTCTTAAGTAACTTTTTAAAGGAGAAGGAACGACTGATCTTTTTTGTGGCTCCGCTTGACAAGTGCTTCTCATAAGAGCCAGTGCTATATGGTCTCTGATCATCTTCTGTTAGGGAGGTTGTAGAGGTCATAACCGTACAAGCAAGTAAGGGGTTAGGAGACTTAGGACGCTTGGAGGAATCCCCTTTGGCGGCAGCTCTCCCATGGTCGTCCAGTACGGCATCGATAGAGTCTTTGGATTTGCTGTGAAGGCTTCCATTCCGGTCCTTTAGCGCGGCGCCCTTCTCCTTAGTCTGGCTCTGTCTTCTCAGCAGCTGCTTAATGTTGGTCGTGAAGCCGTGTTTGGTTTCTTCCACCCGATTGATCTCCTCGTGTAGGGAATTCCAGGTACCATGACGTCCCTGAGCTGATGACTCGCCAAGCGCCGGGCTCTGGCTCCTTTCATCTCTTTCAGGCTCTTTGCTCTTTTTTCGATCTGACTTTTTAGATTTCTTTGGAAATAATTCTTTACTTTCTTCATGATTCGGCCTGATTGGAAAGAAGGGAAAGAGAAAACACATTCTGTTACCGTGTTTATTACAACAAGCAACACCTGAACCCCTGAGTGACCACCAAGCTGTGAACAGAAAATTAATGAATTATGCCTATCACGAGGAGAGCCACATACATAAGGTATGATCAAAAAAAAAAAACAACATAGGTCTCATGATTAATTTTTGGATGCATTATTTGAATGCCCAAGCATAAAGGAGGACAGTAAAGGGAGGGATTTTGTATGTTGTTGCAGTTTATTCAGCCGGGGCCATGAGTGCTTCCAAAAGCAAGAAGGAGTAATAGATGTGATATGTTGAACACTTCTTCCGGTAGCATTGTGGGTGAAACTTATGCAAAATTTGATTCGAAATTCAAGACATGACAATTTTTGCTGCCATTTTTACCGCAGATTTTACCCTCTACAATGCAAGAGCTGAAATGTGCAGCAAATTCACAGACTTTTAAAAGCAAATCCGCAATAGGCTTTACCACTGCCACTTTTGTTATCGACACATAACCCAAGTTCTTCCCATAACATTTAAATCTAAAATGAAACTGGCACTTCCTAAAAAGCAAGTTATCTGGATATTTAATTAATTTAATTAATCTGTGGTTAAATAGTGTAATGATGCTGCTGTCACGCTTGTACGAGGGAACATCCAGTGCCCGAGGCAGGCAACACAGAGCCAACAATGGGGAAGAAAAGGGGGGACGGCCCTAGTGGTAGGGAGAGGGGAGACTGTTCACCTCCTGACACTCACCTGTCTTGTCTCGGCGCTCCCTAATGTCCCTATATGGCTCCTTCCCCCCTCCAGACACTCACATGTCTGTCTAGGAGCTCCCTAATGTCCCTATATGGCTCCTTCCCCCCTCCGGATACTCACCTGTCTCTGAGCTCCCTAATGTCCCTATATAGGTCCTTTCCCCCTCCTATAAGGGACAGACAGAGGCACAAATTGGGTCTTATCTGAGGACAATATGATATAAGACAGTGGCTATATTCACTGCTCACCTTGCTGGGTTGTGCCACTCACAACCAGTATAAGTGCCTGTGCAGCTGCTTCTGGATCCACACTACCACGTGTAAAGTGGTGGAGTTAAGGACTTCAAAAGGACGGTGTGCCATGATCCACGCTGCTACAAACGAATAGGAACCAGAAGTTGATCCAAGGCAGTGTTTATTGCTTAATAATCTCGACATGTTTCGGTGCAGTCTCTGCTCCTTCTTTAGGAATATACACCATGTCCATGGATCAACTTCTGGCTCCTATTTGTATATAGCAGCGCAGATCACAGCACACCGTCCTTTTGAAGTCCTTTCCCCCTGCTGAAACTCGCCTTTCTCTGAGCTCCCTAATGGCCCTATATGGGTCCTTTCCCTCATCACCGTCTCATGACTAATCTCTCACTAGCCCTCCAAACACCCTGAATAGTGCAAAGGCCGGTGACCTCACTAGACGTACCTCTGCATAAGATACAGGGGAAGGCAGACAGACAGAAACAGACAAAAAAGGATATATTCCAACTCCACAATACTAGCGGAACCACCAGGGCTGCAAGCGATACGACTTCAGCAACTTCCAGAGACTTGCTCCATCCATGGTGGTCAGCATAGAAGTGGGTTCTACAATAGGCATCAGATGATGGAATACATGACCATTTAAAGTGGAGAGGAATGGTTGTTAAAAACAAAATGCTACAGCTGAGATACGACTAACAAAGAACTACCAGCAAGTAAAAAATCCTTAACCCTGGCAGCACCTAAAAGAATATGAAAACCAGAGTTTTACAGGGCACTGTGACCCCCAGATCCCAGACACGTCAAAAGGTCTCCCAAGAACAGGATGACAGCTGCTCTGTTCCATACTGAAAGTTCGGCTACTAAGAGAAAATGAACTTATGTTCTCCCAGGAGCTGCCATAAGGGCGGTGCTTGGAATAGCAGCTGTAGGCACGTCCCAATACTTTGACCGACAGCAAGCTGTGTACTATGAGCTGTCAATCAAAGTGCTGGGACGCCGCTCACAGCATAGTGAGCAATTACTCTAATCACTCTCATGACTGAAAGCCGGCAGCTCCCGAAGAAAATAAGGACGTCAATTTAGGGCTAATTTTCACGGCACGTAGTGACTTATTCATCCGATCATTTTAAGTCCAACGCCGGCATATCCAAAATGTGCGTGAGCGATTGCACTCCAGCCTCACAGACCATTCCACGTACCTGTGACTGTACTTCTTAGGGTCATGGTACGAGCGCCCCACATGTCCTACGTGTCTTCCTTCATCTTGACTCAAGGATCGTTTTAAGAAAGCTTCTAAGACGCACTTTGTTTCCGCTTTCACCTTTATCAGGCTGAGGTCGCCATTTGCGGGGTTACCGACTGTTTCCATTCCTCATTACTGCTCTAAAATACAGAGAAAGTCTATTACAAAAGGATAAAGGCTAAAATAATCCAAAATTCTTTAAAAAAGATGTTTAACATCAAAACAGAATTCAAACAGTAGGTTATTTCCCCCAATAACAAAGTTCCTTTGAACCACTGTGAGCCTCTTCTCTGAAAAAAGGTTAATGGAGACTTTAAGGAAGAGCCTGAGGCTCCGAGGAGAATTACATGTTGAGTTACAGAGGAACGGTCAGTTGTGTTAGTAAAAAAATAACAATCCGGGAAGATGTGTTCTTAGAAGTCTTTATTGGGCAGGTCCTCTGTTATTCCTCCTGGAAATATATATTTTCATAAAATACAACCATGGAAGATCTGTTCTTAGAAGTCTATATTGGGCAGGTCCTCTGTTATTCCTCCTGGAAATGTAGGTCTTTGTAAAGTTCCATCCTGGAAGATATGATCTTAGAAATCTATATTGGTTGAATTCTCGGTTATTCTTCCTAGAAATACCGTATATGTTTTTGTAAAGTACAATCGTTAAAGATCTATTCTTAACAGTCTATATTAGACAGGTTCTCTGTTATTCCTCCTGGAAAGATACAGCTGCATATCAATGAGTTAGAATATCATCAAAAAGTTAATTTATTTCAGTAATTTAATACATAAAGTGAAACCCATATATTATATAGAGTCATTACACACAGAGGGATCTATTTCACTTTTACTTTTCTGAGGTGAAGCCTCTGATACCTATTTAGGTCATATCTTATCTCTCAGACCCTTCCATCCACCCTACTTTTACTTTACTGAGATAATGACCTTTGGGTTTTCATTGGCTGTAAGTCATAATCATCAACATTACCAGAAGTAAACACTTGTGTAGGGTCACACCCCCATTACAGGGGAAAGATATCAACCAGTGTTACTTTTATTCATATATTTCCAGGAGTAATAACAGAGGGCCTACACAATGCAGACACCTAAGAAAATCAGGGAGTAGTAACAAGAGGGTCTGTACAATGGTGACACCTAAGAAAATCAGGAGTAGTAACAGAGGGCCTACACAATGCTGACACCTCAGAAAATCAGGAGTAGTAACAGAGGCTCTATATGATGGTGGCACCTAAGAAAATCAGGAGTGGTAACAGACGGTCTATATGATGGTGGCACCTAAGAAAATCAGGAGTGGTAACAGAGGGTCTATATGATGGTGGCACCTAAGAAAATCAGGAGTGGTAACAGAGGGTCTATATGATGGTGGCACCTAAGAAAATCAGGGAGTAGTAACAGAGGGCCTACACAATGCAGACACCTCAGAAAATCAGGAATAGTAACAGAGGGTCTACACAATGCAGACACCTAAGAAAATCAGGAGTAGTAATAGAGGGTCTATACAATGGTGAGACCTCAGAAAATCAGGAGTGGTAACAGAGGGTCTATATGATGGTGGCACCTAAGAAAATCAGGGAGTAGTAACAGAGGGCCTACACAATGCAGACACCTAAGAAAATCAGGAATAGTAACAGAGGGTCTACACAATGCAGACACCTAAGAAAATCAGGGAGTAGTAATAGAGGGTCTACACAATGCAGACACCTAAGAAAATCAGGGAGTAGTAATAGAGGGTCTATACAATGGTGAGACCTCAGAAAATCAGGAGTGGTAACAGAGGGTCTATACGATGGTGGCACCTAAGAAAATCAGGAATCGTAACAGAGGGTCTACACAATGCAGACACCTAAGAAAATCAGTAGTAATAGAGGGTCTATACAATGGTGAGACCTCAGAAAATCAGGAGTGGTAACAGAGGGTCTATATGATGGTGGCACCTAAGAAAATCAGGAGTGGTAACAGAGGGTCTATATGATGGTGGCACCTAAGAAAATCAGGAGTGGTAACAGAGGGTCTATATGATGGTGGCACCTAAGAAAATCAGGAGTGGTAACAGAGGGTCTATATGATGGTGGCACCTAAGAAAATCAGGAATAGTAACAGAGGGTCTACACAATGCAGACACCTAAGAAAATCAGGGAGAAGTAATAGAGGGTCTATACAATGGTGAGACCTCAGAAAATCAGGAGTAGCAACAGAGGGTCTATACGATGGTGGCACCTAACAAAATCAGGAGTAATAACAGAGGGCCTACACAATGCAGACAACTAAGAAAAAAATGCTCCTGCACTGTCATTTTCTGGGGAATGCAAGTATTTATGACCACAGATACATGCGGCAGAGCCTTGTCCATGATATTCTAGAGGTGCTAAAATGATCCCACTGTTATCAGGAGCATGTGTGACACCATGGAGGATGGTAATTTGGGATTTTCCCATTGTACAGGTGCAGACTGTCATTACTGTATCTTGAGTCACTGGACGCAGATCTTGTCTGAGCTCCAGGGAATGATCGGGTTTATGATCGAGGGTGTAACCTGATGGCTGTCCCTGGAAACATTTCCTGGTACTTTGCCCTCTCCGATTACACAGTGATCATAATATTATATACTTAGAATTAGACAGTAGCAAAGAAATCAGATTGCAAGATATTAATGCTGATGTCCTTAGACGTGGAGAAGGGAAAAAAAAAATGGCGATTATACGTTATATGCTATTCTTCTTCTATGACGCAGAATTAGCAAGAAAATCATCAACAGCCCTACGATGGGCTTAGGAAACGTTCTCAATACACATTTTCCGCAAATCAACATCAAAGTTTAGTTTTGGTGCAACCTTTCTGCATATGTGCCAAATCTGTAGTTACAGGAATTACAAGTTCCCCTTACAATATTTAGCTCTGCCCCCTCCCACATCTCCACCCTCATCTCTCTACGCTCCACAACAGATTTTCGACTAGCATCCCCACTAATCCGAACCTCCCATTCCCGTCTCCAAGTCTTCTCCTGAGCCGCACCAATTCTCTGGAATGCTCTACCCTGAGAATGTAGGACTAACCACAATTTATATAGTTTAATGCCCTACCTAAAAACACTTTTTCGGGCAGGCTATCATGTTACCTAATGACAGTCCTTTAAATAAAGGGCAGGGTTGTCATTATTTTTGCTTTAATTATTGAGTTTGTAAAACTATTTTAATTATGACTGTATATAAACCTCTGAATTGTAAACACTATATACATAAAGATTATTAGATTCTAATTATCTATTAATATTAGGATATAACTTGCACTGGAACTGACGGCAATCCGTAGAACAGGACTCTGCAGTCTGGTATGGTGCAGGATAACATCCGCTCCATTCATTATCAATGGGAATAGCGGATATAGCTAGACTGATTAGACTTGGCTTTCTCTGTAAGTTCCATAGACAATGAATGGAGAGGAGGCCAAGCATGTGTGCACCCCCGCAGGGGATTGCCACAGGATCCACCGATGCAAGGAGGGATTTACACCTTGGTACACACAGCACACAACACCTTCCACCCCAGACCTGAAGGGGGAGCTCTACTGGCTGCCTTAAGCCAGATCCCCTTTAAAAAGATCCAGGCCTGAGGGGAGGAGTCCGTTAGTTCCAGAGAGGAGAGAGCAGGGTGAAGGAGCTGGTCACTGGGGTAGAGCCAGGCCCAGGACCAGGGAACACTGACTCAGCTCTGTTGCACCCTTGGGAGAGGGTCGGAGGCCAGTGGAGGAAGCAGGGAATTAAAGAAGGGAACACATCAAGCTTCCCAGTAGTTCACCTGGACACCGGAGTCCGACACTGCTAAGCATCCAGTGCAGCAGGAAAAGCCCAGAAGGACCAGGAGGAATTAACCCCCTGAAATGACAACAAAGAGACACTCGACCCTGACCAAGTACAGGACCAGGGGCCCAGAAGGAGAATAGGGACCCGCAGAAGGCCCTCATTGTCGGTTATAGAGTAAAGCCCTGAGAGGGAGAAGGAGCGGCGAGATCAGCTATAGGCAGAGCTTACCCCAAACCACCGCACTCAGTGACAGAGGAGACCTCACCACTCCAAGGTGAAAGACCCAAATTGCACTGGGGACCTGGTTACTTCTCTGGACTGTACCTGTTACCCGTCATCAGTAAAAGGTACTGAAACAAAGACCACTGTGTGTGTGCCTGCTTAACCGCCGCTATCCACAGCATTGACTGCAGAGATGCGACTACTACTCCCCTCATCTATCCCCGCTGCCCTGAGGAAAAGTATACACTTTACCAGGTACCATAGGTTGTGTCATGTTACCAATCCCCTTCACCACCATCATCCCCCACCTTCCCCACGATTGAGGGTCCAGGGCACGGGACCGCAGCATAAATTGACATGGTGTGGATTACAACACTCCACAAAAGTAGAAAAGAAAAAAAAAAGGCGGCCTTTTTTCTTTCTTTAAAGGGATCCTGTCACCTCCAAAACGCCTCCTAAGCTATCAAAACATGTCCCTGCAGCATCCAGTCACTAATCCCACACTCATTTTGGCTCAGAAAATCATCCTGTGAAAGTGGAGAAAAACGTTTGATAACTTACTCATTAGTGATGATAATTAGCAGGGGCTATATTGTTTAGTCCCTAGGGCGGGCCATCTTCGTCATAAGATCACGCCCTAATAGTCGTGATCTTCTATTCAGCGCCTCCCAGCTCTCCTTGGCTGTAATGGGGCTGTAATGACGCGAATCGCGTCATTTCCGGCATCGGGTGACGGCAGCACACCCACGCCGCATGCGCTATGCGGTTCTTGAAGCCTGCAGAGCGGTGCGGGTGTACTGACGTCACCCGATGCCGGAAATGAAGTGATTCTCATCATTACAGCCCCATTACAGCCGAGGAGAGCTGGGAGGTGCTGAATAAAATATGAATAGAAGATCGGGCATGATATTATGACGAAGATGGCCAGCCCTAGGGACTAAAGAATATAGCCCCAGCTAATTATCATCACTAATGAGTAAGTTATAAAACATTTTTCTACCCTTTCACAGGATGATTTTCTGAGCCAAAAGGAGTGTGAGATTAGTGATGGGATGCTGCAGGGACATGATTTGATAGCTTAGGAGGCGTTTTGGAGGTGACAGGATCCCTTTAAATGTATATTTCTGAAGCTCAGCCACTTTCCACAAGCAAATCTATATGTCCAAATATGTTTGCGGATACATGTACAATGTTTCAGAAATTCTCCTAAAAGTGGACACACACTTAAACCTGGGGCCTGAGAGGTGCAAAACAGAGCCCCAAGGCACGCAGAGCCCCAAGGCACGCAGAGCCCCAAGGCACGCAGAGCCCCAAGGCACGCAGAGCCCCAAGGCACGCAGAGCCCCAAGGCACGCAGAGCCCCAAGGCACGCAGAGCCCCAAGGCACGCAGAGCCCCAAGGCACGCAGAGCCCCAAGGCACGCAGAGCCCCAAGGCACGCAGAGCCCCAAGGCACGCAGAGCCCCAAGGCACGCAGAGCCCCAAGGCACGCAGAGCCCCAAGACAGTCCGAAGAAGTGATGAGAGACTCCCACATGTCTCTAGCAAGTGGGATCCCGGCCTAAAAAAAAAAAAAAAAAAAAAAAAGATTTCCCCCCATTAGCAGTGGAGCTTCTACATGAATGCTAACCCCATAAACGTTAAGTGTCTGCAGGTCAGGACTACGCAGTGTCTTTAAGTATCTTGTAAGTGTGACACAGGACGGCACAGGAGCTGTATACAAAAACATGTTGCTACATTTTGTTTTGAAAAAAGAACAAAACAAATGATGGAGGCTCGTCAGTGTGGGGACGATAACCTTTTCTTCAGCAAACCCCTCTCCTCACCGCTCAGGAATGTCACTGGGCTGGATGTTGTGCACATACCGAAGTTAAATTCCAAGAAAAGGGTCTAAAAATTGCAGATTTTGCACAATGTCAGCAGAGCGCAATGTTCGATCATCGCTCCGAGCAAAACAGTAATCGATCCCAAACTAAAGGCCATGAATTGTGTTCTGCACAAAGTTCTAGAATACCTAAAATATACAAACGTTCATCAGGTTTATTCCAGACTTCATACACCATGCTCCATAACAGTAACACAAGGCTTTCCTTTACCTTCCACATAAATATCCATATAATGTATAGTCCATCTATCTCCACAATGGTTATATTCCCGTACAGGTTGAGGTACACCAAGTGTCCCAGGGCAGCGTTCACACACGTCTCAGTGGTCTTATATATAAACAGTCTTTTCACTGCTGGAAGTGTCCATACAGACTCCACTGGCTTTCGCTCATCCTTTATTCACGGTTTTCATGTCCATGACCTCTCTGGAGGTTTTGGACAGCATTCACCACTCGGCCTCTCCCAGTATCCTCACAGAGACTCCAGTCCAGCATAGTATATCCTGCTCCCTTTACAGGATATAGGAAGACTCCCTGACACAGCACTAGTCAGCTGATATCCCACCTCTTCCACATGAGCAGACCTGTGGGAGGATTCAGGTTTGTCAAACACTCCCCTGGCTTTTTAATCACCTGCTGTGTGGCACATGTAATGCATTACCTGAACTTGTGGAACCTCAAGTCCCAGCATAATGCATCATTGAAACATGCTGAACTACAAGTCCCAGCATAGATATTTGCAATGCAGCGAGCGGCTGCATCACAAAGCATTAATATTATTAGGCTATGTGCACACTGTGCTTTTATACTGCACCAAAAACACATGACTCACAGTTCTGTAATGGGTGAGGATACAATAGGTGAGAGAGGACCCTGCCCGTGAGGGCTCACAGACTACAAGGGATGGGGGAGGATACAGTAGATGAGGAGAGAGGACCCTGCCCATGAGGGCTCACAGTCTACAAGGGATGGGTGAGGATACAGTAGGTGAGGAGACAGGACCCTGCCTGCAAGGGCTCAGTCTACAAGGGATGGGTGAGGATACAGTAGGTGAGGGGAGAGGATCCTGGCCACACCTCAGCAGACAGGAAGAAGAAGAGCGGGATGCCATGCCTCAGCAGACAGGAAGAAGAAGAGCGGGATGCCATGCCTCAGCAGACAGGAAGAAGAAGAGCGGGATGCCATGCCTCAGCAGACAGGAAGAAGAAGAGCGGGATGCCATGCCTCAGCAGACAGGAAGAGGAAGAGCGGGATGCCATGCCTCAGCAGACAGGAAGAGGAAGAGCGGGATGCCATGCCTCAGCAGACAGGAAGAGGAAGAGCGGGATGCCATGCCTCAGCAGACAGGAAGAGGAAGAGCGGGATGCCATGCCTCAGCAGACAGGAAGAGGAAGAGCGGGATGCCATGCCTCAGCAGACAGGAAGAGGAAGAGCGGGATGCCATGCCTCAGCAGACAGGAAGAGGAAGAGCGGGATGCCATGCCTCAGCAGACAGGAAGAAGAAGAGCGGGATGCCATACCTCAGCAGACAAGAAGAGCGGGATGCCATACCTCAGCAGACAAGAAGAAGAGCGGGATGCCATACCTCAGCAGACAAGAAGAAGAGTGGGATGCCATACCTCAGCAGACAAGAAGAAGAAGAAGAGCGGGAAGCCATGCCTCAGCAGACAAGAAGAAGAGCGGGATGCTGCCTCAGCAGACAAGAAGAAGAGCGGGATGCTGCCTCAGCAGACAAGAAGAAGAGCGGGATGCTGCCTCAGCAGACAAGAAGAAGAGCGGGGTGCTGCCTCAGCAGACAAGAAGAAGAGCGGGATGCTGCCTCAGCAGACAAGAAGAAGAGCGGGATGCTGCCTCAGCAGACAAGAAGAAGAGTGCGATGCTGCCTCAGCAGACAATAACTTCACTTGTGAACAGCAGAAGTCTTTGTCTAACTGTAATTGATGCTCAAGTCCACATGACAAGTTACTGAGACAATGACATTTTTTGTTGGGGTATAATTACCCACCACTATTGTTGGCTTTTGCTTCAATAAACTGTTTGACATGTGGAAATCACCATCGCACGCTTCGCCTTAAATGACCTACTGTCAAAATAAAGTATCTCCGTAGCATTAACGTTTTAGGTTTCCCATGAATTTCAACCAAAAATCTCTCTAACTTTTTGAGATCATTGTATGGTATATTTGTCTTTTATGGAATCACCACCACTTTTGTCCATTAGTTTTGCAATTCAGCCCCATGCACAAAAATAAAACGCATTGTAATACTGCATGCATCCAATAAACAGGAGGGGCGCAGTTTCTTTTCTAATCCCATAAAACCTGCAAAGAGATGTGTTCTTTATTTCTGGCAGTATGGATGACCAGGGCCAATACAAACCTATGGATCTGTGAAAAACACGTACGGCACACGGACGCCATCAGTGTACAGTACGTGTTTAGCACTGCAAGGCATAGAAGAAGCATTGTAATTTATTTCTAGATCTATCTGTAAAAAGCACTGATGACACACGGTAAAAACCAGGGGTGGACATATGATTGGTGCAGCCGCACAGGGGCCCAAGAGGTGTGGGGGCCCATCTGCACCTCCAAAGCAGATAAAATGTTGTATAATAATAATAAGCTATTGGGCTAGAAAGGGCCCATCTGCTGTTGCTCCACAAGGGCCCTTTTCCATCTATGTCTGCAAGTGGTAGAAACAACACACAAAACACACATGGATCCAAGATACCGGTTCCATTTTTTCATGTATGCGTTTAAATTCAAAGGTAAAAAAGGTTTGGCACAGTGTTGGCCAGTTGAAAAAAAAAGATTGATAGCTCGGAGTGGAAAAAACAAAATAATTTTATTGTTGCGATACCTTTTTATAGTTAACAAAAATAAATGTTACAAAGAGAGATCTAGAGACTGCTCACGTCTCTTGTTATGCCATGCATGATGGAGAGGTAAGCAGTCTAAAGAGCTCGCTTTGTAACATCATTTATTTTATTTTTGTCAGCCATTAAAAAGGTATCATAGCAACAAAATTAGGGTGGCTCAGTGGTTGGCCTCGCACGGTGGCTCAGTGGTTGGCCTCGCACGGTGGCTCAGTGGTTGGCCCCGCACGGAGGCTCAGTGGTTGGCCCCGCACGGAGGCTCAGTGGTTGGCCCCGCACGGAGGCTCAGTGGTTGGCCCCGCACGGAGGCTCAGTGGTTGGCCCCGCACGGAGGCTCAGTGGTTGGCCCCGCACGGTGGCTCAGTGGTTTGGCCCCGCACGGTGGCTCAGTGGTTGGCCCCGCACGGTGGCTCAGTGGTTGGCCCCGCACGGTGGCTCAGTGGTTGGCCCCGCACGGTGGCTCAGTGGTTGGCCCCGCACGGTGGCTCAGTGGTTGGCTCCGCACGGTGGCTCAGTGGTTGGCCCCGCACGGTGGCTCAGTGGTTGGCCCCGCACGGTGGCTCAGTGGTTGGCCCCGCACGGTGGCTCAGTGGTTGGCCCCGCACGGTGGCTCAGTGGTTGGCCCCGCACGGTGGCTCAGTGGTTGGCCCTACAGCCTTGCAGCGCTGGGGTCCTTGGTTCAATTCCCACTAAGGACAACACCTGCAAGGAGTTTGTAAGTTCTCCCCGTGTTTGCTTGGGTTTCTTCCAGGTTGTCCGGTTTCCTCCCACACTCCAAAGACATACTGATAGGATGTTTAGATTATGAGCCCCAATGGGGACAGTGTTGCAAATGTATGTAAAGCGCTATGGAATTAATAGCGCCATATAAATGAATAAATATTATTATTTTGTTTTTCCCACTCAGAGCCATCAATCTTGGTTTCAATACAGATGTGAGTAACAGACTGTGTCTCTTCCTCACAAGTCTAGGATGGAATCTAGTGATTGTAGCACTGAAAATGTTGCGTCTCTGAGTGATACATGATGAAAACTAGGAATAAAATATAAAATATGAAGCTTCTGCTTATTTCCTCCTTTGTGACATCAGTAAGATGAGACTAAATTCCCAAGTCCATCAGCTTCGTGCAACCTGATACTTTACTATAGAGTCACACCCGTGTATGCACAGCAAGTGCACGATGTGGTGTGTGTAAGAAAAACAAGCCTGTGCCAGCACGGAAGGAGGACTAGTAAGGTCTCTGGACAGTTAGGGTATGATCACACAGGGGGTTTTTGCTGCATTTATTTACTGCAGCAAAACCTCATCTCATGGCAGAAAAAAAAAAAGCTGCTTTTTTGGTGCATTTTTGCACTTCCTCATTGCTTTCTGTGGGTGAAAAAACAATGCAAAAACACTAAAAGAATGGCCATGCTGCTCCTTCCAAATACCCAACAGTTTCCATTTCAGTCTGGAAAAAAAAAAAAAAAAAAAAGAGGAGTAGAAGAGAGGGAAGGAGAGGAGAGGGAAGACGCAACGTTTGTCTGCTTTGGCATCCGGATGGCTATGCGTCTACAGTCTACATAGGGTTCAATGTATGAAATGTATGCTTCAGGATGCTTATATAAAAGGCGAGCACCCTCGAACGCACAAACAATGCAACATGTTGCGTTTTTCACCTCCTGTGAAAAAATGCAACAATACGCAAACACATTTGAACGCATGCATCCGCAGGCAAACACATGCGCCGTGCATCCCCATATTAAACTTAGGGAAGCACAGCAGATGAGTACAGGCACACACTGCTACGCAGCTGAACGCTAGTGTGAAACCGACCTTAGTGAATATCAAAATGTTATAATTATGGGATAAGAGCTCACTTGCATGTACATGAAAGTCAATGAGGGCATTTACATGTCCGTGATTATTCACAGATCTTGTGTTCTGTGGAAAATTGCAAAGGCCTGTCCCATTTTGATCCGATTGTCGATCAAAAACAGCAATGCAAGTGTATGGGTCTATAAATAAACAAAACTCGGGCCAAACTCAGAATACATCCAAATATGATCCGAATTTCATGGACTGACAGAATGGTAAAGGTGGACTAACTTTTTATCTCTTCTCCATGTATGAGGAAAAAAACAAACCCCAACCCTTCTCCATGTATGAGAAAAACCAACCAGTCTCGGACCCTTCTCCATGTACGAGAAAAGCCGACCAGACTCCGACCCTTCTCCTTGTACGAGAAAAAATAATTAGACCCTTAACCTTCTCCTTGTACGAGAAAATCCCACCAGACCTTGATCCTTTTCCATGTACGAAAAAAACCCACCAGAGCCCCAACCCTACTCCATGTACGAGAAAAACAACCAGACTCCGACCCTTCTCCATGTACGAGAAAAACCCACCAGACCTCGACCCTTCTCCTTGTATGAGAAAAACCCACCAGACCCCCAACCCTACTCCATGTACGAGAAAAACCCACCAGACCTCAACCCTTCTCCATGTATGAGAAAAACCCACCAGACCTCGACCCTACTCCATGTATGTAAGGATGAAACTAAAAACTTTATAGGAAGAGGCGAGTGACAGGTCAATAAATTACTAACCTCCTTCAAGGCAAAAACTGATACCTTTGATAAAACAGACTCACTTTATCTAACCTAAGGCTGTGTTCACACACAGCGCTTTTTTCAGCATTTTGCACTCATGCAAGAAAGCCCCATAAAAAAACGCAGTGCATTCACACACCGCGTGTTTTTAAGGGGCAACTTCTTCAGTGATGTCACAGAGGGGGTAGAAGAATCCTGTTCCTCCTCCCCTGTGTGCCATCTGTCACAGCCCCCATTTCATTTCGCAGTGCATTATACACTGCGAAATCAAATGTAACAGAATGTCAAATGTATTAAAAATAATAAAGATTTTTATACTTACCCTCCGCCGGGGGTTCCGGAGCCGGGAGGCAGGAGCAGCAGCAGGCATCGACCTGCCAGGACCTTGCATGATGTCATGCGTCACATATCACATGACCCAATCAGCGCCCATGACGTAACGCAAGGTCCTGCAGATCGGTACCTAGCTCCAGATACCACGAACAAGCCGGCGGAGAGGCAAGTATTAATTCTTTATTATTTTAATACCTCTGATTTTCTTTAATTTAGATTTTGCAGTGTATATTAATACACTGCGAAATCAAATGGAGCCGGTCACACATGTCACAGAGGGGAGAATGAACAGGATCCCCATCCTACTGTATCCTAACCCCCCCTCTTAGACTGTGAGCCCTCGTGGACAGGGTCCCTGCCCCTCCTGTACGTCCTGATCGCCTAGATTTAGTGTACTTGCTCTTGTCTCCCTCATCCTCATGTAAAGCGCCATGGAACCTAATGGCGCTATATATATAAATAATTAATAATAATAATAATAATAATAATAATAATAATAATAATAATAATTCTTCCTCCCCCTCTGTGACATCAGATCCAGCAACGCTGCCCCCTATGGGAAAAAGCGTTGGCGCTGCTGCGTAAAGCATTAACATGTCAATTCTTTTGACGCCGCCACTTTCTCCCATACGCCGTGTCTGTACAGCAAAGGGAATTTCACATTCAATTTACCAGCAGACACAAGGCACATTGTGCATGTTTGAAAGGCGCTCGTAAAGAAGCGCTCAGAAATGTGCAATGTGTGAACATAGCCTTATTCCTGAAAGTGCAGAAAAAAGGAGATGTCAAGGCATTCATTTACTACCAAGTTATGGTAATACAACACAAGAGGCAGCTGGGAGCGGTCACCAGTTACCCACATTAATACCAAATTATGCTAATCCCAAGAAATGACATGAGCTCATATACCGTATATACTCGTGTATAAGCCGAGTTTTTCAGCCCAAAATTTGGGCTGAAAAGTTCCCCCCTCGGCTTATACACGGGTCTATACGGTAGACCCGTGTGGTGGGGGCTGTGGGGCCGGGGCTGTGGAGGCTGGAGGAGGCGGGGGGAGTCTGCTGTATGAGCGGCCCCATCACGTGGGGCCGCTCATTATATATGCACTGCTTCCCCCTGTCAATCAGCGCAGGGGGAAGCAGTTCATATATTCCCCCCAAAAGCTGGCACTCACCCCCCCTTGTAAGGCCCCCCCCATCGCTGCTTATACATTACCATTCCGGTGTTCTGATCCGCGCCGCTCCTCGGTGCTTCTTCATGCTCCGTCCGCGCTGGCTGCATCCGGGGATCTCCGGCTGCCGCAGCGATATGACGTCATCGCGCGACGGCCGGAGAATGGAGATCCCGGATGCAGTCAGCGAGGACGGAGCATGAAGAAGCAGCGAGGAGCGGCGCGGATCAGAACACCGGAATGGTAATGTATAAGCAGCGGGGGGGGAAGCCTTACAAGGGGGCCGAGTGCCAGCATTTGGGGGCTGTTGGTACCCCCAGGGGGCTGCTGGGTACCCCCTGGGGCTGTTGGTACCCCCAGGGGGCTGCTGGGTACCCCCTGGGGCTGTTGGTACCCCAGGGGGCTGTTGGTACCCCCAGGGGGCTGCTGGGTACCCCCTGGGGGCTGTTGGTACCCCTGGGGGCTGCTGGGTACCCCAGGGGGCTGTTGGTACCCCCAGGGGGCTGCTGGGTACCCCCTGGGGGCTGTTAGTACCCCCTGGGGGCTGTTGGTACCCCAGGGGGCTGCTGGGTACCCCCAGGGGGCTGCTGGGTACCCCCTGGGGCTGTTGGTACCCCAGGGGGCTGTTGGTACCCCCAGGGGGCTGCTGGGTACCCCCTGGGGGCTGTTGGTACCCCCTGGGGGCTGCTGGGTACCCCAGGGGGCTGTTGGTACCCCCAGGGGGCTGCTTGGTACCCCCTGGGGGCTGTTAGTACCCCCTGGGGGCTGTTAGTACCCCAGGGGGCTGCTGGGTACCCCCTGGGGCTGTTGGTACCCCAGGGGGCTGTTGGTACCCCCAGGGGGCTGTTGGTACCCCCAGGGGGCTGCTGGGTACCCCCTGGGGGCTGCTGGGTACCCCTGGGGGCTGCTGTATATACTGATGAGGCCTGTATACCACTGGGGCTGCTGTATATACCACTGGGGCTGCTGTATATACCACTGGGGCTGCTGTATATACCACTGGGGCTTCTGTATATACCACTGGGGCTGCTGTATATACTGGTGGGGTCTGTATATACCACTGAGGAGGCTGCTGTATATCACTGGGGTTGCTGTATATACTACTGGGGCTGCCTGTATACTACCACTGGGGCTGCATATACTACTGGGGCTGCCTGTATACTACCACTGGGGCTGTATATACTACTGGGGCTGCTGCTGTATACAGCACTGGGGCTGCTGCTGTATACGACCACTGGGGCTGCTGTATACTACCACTGGGGAGGCCTGTATACCACTGGGGGGGGCCTGTATACCACACTGCTGGGGGCTGTATACCTCTGCTGAGGTCCACCCTCGGCTTATACACGAGTCAATAGGTTTTTCCAGATTTTTGGGGCAAAAGTAGGGGGGTCGGCTTATACACGGGTCGGCTTATACACGAGTATATACGGTAATAGAGGGTGTGATAGAAAGCTGTGAACCTCATCCTACATGTGCCGCCCACTCCCTTGCTTTATTTAAAGTGACACAATAATAACTGTTTTTACAAGCAATAAAGCCTGGTTCATACAGGGACGTCTCTACCTGCTCGCTGCATAAACACCTGTGGTTGAGAATAACCCCCCCCCATGCTTTACACTGCAGCTTCTCTTAAATCTGAGATTTATAAATAAAAAGTCTATTACTAACCACGAGTTCTACACATGGACACTCTGTAGACTGACAGCTACTATTGTTTTGACAGAGGGAGTCTGACATTGGTAAAGTTTGTGATGTTGGACTTATAGGAATGAAGAGGTCAAAGCCCTTTAGCATGACACAGAGATTGCTTTAGAGAACACCTGATTAGATTAATGATAGGTTATATAGCTACAAGGAAGAAAGAGACACAGATTGGTAAAGGTGGGGGGGAAATAATTGCAATAATTGGGGGACCTTTGGAGCTTTTGCATCGGGGCCCACGAGCTTCAAGTTACAACACTGGTTAAACCAGAAATGTTCTTTATGCCACCATACACATCGCCTGTCATTGTTCCAAACATCCATTTGGAACAACCTTTCCTTTAAATGGGGCAGAAGGACTTAACAATTCTGCAGTTTTAGGACTTGCTGCATTTTCCTTGTTGCTGTCAGTGAATGGAAACCTTCTTTGAGTCCATAGAACATATTTAGTCCTGACCGGCCCCAGACACAGTGGTGTAACTTCAGGCCCACAGGCCCCGATGCAGAAGCTCCAACGGGGCCCTCAATTATTGCAAATCTTTAATAGTATTAGTCTTTTTCTATGGGCCAAAGGGACTTTTGGGGCACCCCTAGGCTGCAAGGCCTGGGTGCAATTGTAACCCCTGCACCTATTGTAGTTACGCCCCTGCCTAGACCACATACGCCGCCCACAGACCCTATATACCAGCCCCAGATCCGATCCCAGACCCCATACACTGACCCCACACCTTATACGCTAGCCTCAGACCCCATACACTGACCCCACACCTTATACGCTAGCCTCAGACCCCATACGCCGGCCCCACACCTTATACGCTAGCCTCAGACCCCATACGCCGGCCCCAGACCCCATACACTGACCCCACACCTTATACGCTAGCCTCAGACCCCATACGCCGGCCCCACACCTTATACGCTAGCCTCAGACCCCATACGCCGGCCCCAGACCCCATACACTGACCCCACACATTATACGCTAGCCTCAGACCCCATTCGCCGGCCCCAGACCCCATACGCCGGCCCCAGACCCCATACGCCGGCCCCAGACCCCATACGCCGGCCCCAGACCCCATTCGCCGGCCCCAGACCCCATTCGCCGGCCCCAGACCCCATACGCCGGCCCCAGACCCCATACACTGACCCCACACATTATACGCTAGCCTCAGACCCCATATGCCGGCCCCAGACCCCATTCGCCGGCCCCAGACCCCATACGCCGGCCCCAGACCCCATACGCCGGCCCCAGACCCCATACGCCGGCCCCAGACCCCATACGCCGGCCCCAGACCCCATTCGTCGGCCCCAGACCCCATTCGTCGGCCCCAGACCCCATTCGTCGGCCCCAGACCCCATTCGGCGGCCCCAGACCCCATTCGGCGGCCCCAGACCCAATACGCCGGCCCCAGACCCCATTCACTGGCCCCACACCTTATACGCTAGCCCAGACCCTATATACCGGCCCCACACCTTATACGCTAGCCCAGACGCTGGCCCCTGACCCTATATACCGGCCCCAGATCTTATACACCGGCTGATAATACGTTGTCTTTTACTAACTTAATTTTCATGAACAAAGTAAAGTCGCAGTGTAGACTATCGGTCACCAGAGCCTGTACCCACCTGCCACACACCGGAGACCGAGGACACAGGAGGATGAGGACACCGGCCGCCTCCTCCCGCACAGCCCGACACATCAATGAGCAGAAAACTTCACCGGGACGGACAAGACTCCAGGAGAGTGCACTGCGCCTGCGCGATCCGGGGCTGGGCCGTGACGTCACGGGGAGGAGAGGGCGAGCTCAGCTGTCCTCCTCCGCACTATGTGCAGGATGTGGTGGGACTACAACTACCAGCATATCCTAGAGGGGCCACAGAGAGCACCGAATGAGGCAGTCTACTAACAGGGTCAGAGCGCTGAGCTCACATGTGCTCCAATAAACTGTCAGCATGGAGTATCCCTTAAAGGGATTATTCTCTACCCTTTAAATTGGGGAAGATTGCAAAGTGTTGGCAAATACAAGCAACTTTGCAATTTATTTCTAGTTAAAAATCTGAAGTTTTTTAATGTTATTCTTCTGCTATCAGCCACATCTGCAGTGCTCCAGCAGTTTGTAAGTGCTGCTCATCCAGCCAGCTTCTATGCTCCTCTGATTGCCCCTGCCAGCTTCTATGCTCCTCTGATTGCTCGTCAGCTTCTATGCTCCTCCGATTGCCTCTGCCAGCTTCTATGCTCCTCCGATTGCCTCTGCCAGCTTCTATGCTCCTGATTGCTCGTCAGCTTCTATGCTCCTCCAATCGCCCCCCTACAGCGTCTATGCTTCTCTGATTGCCCAAGCCAGCTTCTGTGCTCCTCTCATTGCCCCAGCCAGCTTCTATGCTCATATTGTGCCACCCCTGCAGGGGATTGCCACAGGATCCCCCGATGAAAGAAGGGAATTACACCTGATACACACAGCACACAAACACCTTCCACCCCAAACCTGAAGGGGGAGCTCTACTGGCTGCCTTAAGCCAGATCCCCTTTACAAGATCTAGGCCTGAGGGGAGCAGTCAGTTGGTCCAGTGAGAAGCAGTTAGTTCCAGTCAGGCAGTGAAGAGACAGAGAGCAAGAGTGAGGAGCTGGTTGCTGGGAGAGATCCAGGCCCAGGACCAGGAAACACTGACCCAGCTGTGCTGCACCCTTGGGAGAGGGTCGGAGGCCAGTGGAAGAATAGGAGAATTAAAGAAGGGAACCAACCCGATTTCCCTGTAGCTCACCCGGCCACCAGAGTCTTTTACTGCAAAACATTGAGTGCAGCAGTAAAAGCCCCGTAGGACCTGGAGGACCAAATCCCCCTGAAGGTACCGTCACACGGGGAGATATCGCCGGCGATGTTGCCGGCAACCGAGGGGCGTGGCCAGGTTGCGGCGACATCGCCGGCGAATTGCCTCGTGTGACAGGGCGATAATCAGGCGATGAATCGCCTGAGTCACATCGCCAGGTTTCCCAACAATGTTGGGAAACCTGGCGATGTTGCTCAGGCGATTCTGCCTGATCGCCCTGTGTAACGCGGCAATCCGCAATGTTACGGGCGATTCCGCCTATCTACTACATTGCGGGTTATCGCTCGCTGGGTTGCTCAGTGTGACATCTCACCGGCGATGTTGTCAGGGATGCGCGCTCCCGCGATCCCCGGCAATATCGCCGGCGATATGTCCCTGTGTGACGGTACCTTGAGGTAACTAAAAAGAGACACTCAAAACTGACCAAGCACAGGACCAGGGGCCAAAGGAGGAATAGTGACGCCGCAGAAGGACCTCATTGTCATTGATCGAGTAAAGCCCTGAGAGGGAGAGAGAGCGGTGAGTTCAGTTACAGCAGGACTTACCCCAAACCACCATGCACAGAGACAGAGGAGGCCTCACAACTCTCTAAGGTGGAAGTCCCAAATTGCATCGGGGACCTGGTTACTTCTCTGGACTGTTCCTGTTACCCATCATCAGTAAAAGGTACCGAAACAAAGATCACTGTGTGTGTGTGCCTGCTTAACCACCGCCATCCACAGAGTTAGCCGCAGAGACGCTACTATGACTCCCCTCATCCATCCCCGCTGCCCTGAGGTAAAGCTCCACCTGTGGGGAGCTGTACTACACTGAGCTGCACCTCCATCACCTCAGCGGCCGGCCGCAGCGCTGGTATACACTTTACCAGGTACCACAGGTGGCGTCACGTAACCAATCCCCTTCACCACCTTCATCCTGCACCATCCCCGCCATTGAGGGCCGAGGGACCGGAGACCGACCAGCCGTGATCCCCCATCCAAGTCGCCATCAGCCTGGTACCCCCTACCCTGTCGACCGCCTCAATATGATTGCCCCAGCCAGCTTCTATGCTCATACGATTGCCCCAGCCAGCTTCTATGCTCATATGATTGCCCAAGCCAGCTTCTATGCTCATATGATTGCCCCAGCTAGCTTGTATGCTCCTCCAACTGCCCCAGCCAGCTTCTATGCTCCTCCAATTGCCACTACCAGCTTCTATGCTCATTTGATTGCCGTAGTTAGCTTCTATGCTCCTCCGATTGTCCCTGCCAGCTTCTAAGCTCTTCCAATTGCCCCAGACAGCTTTTATGCTCCTCCGATTGTCCCTGCCAGCTTCTATGCTCCTCCAATTGCCCCAGGCAGCTATTATGCTTCTCCGATTACCCCAGACAGCTTCTATGCTCCTCCGATTGCCCCGACAGCTTCTATGCTCCTCCGATTGCTCCTGCCAGCTTCTATGCTCTGATTGCCTCTGCCAGCTTCTATGCTCCTCCGATTGCTGCCAGCTTCTATGCACCTCCGATTGCCGCAGACAGCTTCTATGCTCCTCCGATTGCCCCTGCCAGCTTCTATGCACCTCCGATTGCCCCTGCCAGCTTCTATGCTCCTCCAATTGCCCCTGCCAGCTTCTATGCTCCTCCAATTGCCCCTGCCAGCTTCCATGCTCCTCCGATTGCCCCTGCCAGCTTCTATGCTCATACGATTACCCCAGCCAACTTCTATGCTCCTTCAATGTCCGCCTTAAAAAAAAAATCAGTGTTTTTGACCACCAGATGAAACCTCTGCGCACATTGCTTTTTTCTCCAGCAGGTTTTTTACATATATTCTAAAGAAAATATAACCCCCTTGTATGAACGGCAAAGTGAACCTCCCATACAAACGAATAGGAAGAGTTTTCGGAGTATTTTGCAGTGGTTCCAGGTGAGGATTTTAGAACGGATCCACTGAAAAAAAAAACTCTTCAAAAACCTCTTGTGAATATAGTCTAACAGTGTCCCCACAATCTGTGTCAGTGCTCCCATTAGAGAGCTCCCCCACAATATGTGCAAATTCTTAGATCCACAGTGCCCCATAATCTGTGTCAGTGCTCCATTAAAGAGTTCACCCATGACCGGTGCAAATTCTCCTATCTACAGTACTCCATAATTTGTGTCAATTTTTCCATTAAAGAGTTCACCTACAGTATAATCTGAGCAAGTGCTCACATCAACAGCACCCCATAATCTGTATCAGTGCTCCCGTTAAAGAGTTCCCCCATAATCTATACAAATTCCCCCATCCACAATACCCCATAATCTGTGTCAGTGCTCCCATTAGAGAGCTCCCTATCATCTGTGTCAGTGCTCCCATTAGAGAGCTCCCTATCATCTGTGTCAGTGCTCCCATTAGAGAGCTCCCTATAATCTGTGTCAGTGCTCCCATTAGAGAGCTCCCTATAATCTGTGTCAGTGCTCCCATTAGAGAGCTCCCTATAATCTGTGTCAGTGCTCCCATTAGAGAGCTCCCTATAATCTGTGTCAGTGCTCCCATTAGAGAGCTCCCTATAATCTGTGTCAGTGCTCCCATTAGAGAGCTCCCTATAATGTGTGTCAGTGCTCCCATTAGAGAGCTCCCTATAATGTGTGTCAGTGCTCCCATTAGAGAGTTCTATAATTTGTCCACGTGCTCATATCCACAGTATTCCCATAATATGTCAGTGCTCCCATTAAAGAGTTCCCCCATAATCTGTGTAAATTCTCCCATCCACAGCACCCCATAATCAGTGCCTGTGTTCCCATTAAAGAGGTCCCCTGTATCTGTGCAAATTTTCCTATCCACAATACCCCATAATCTGTATCAATGCTTCCATTAAAGAGGTTCCCTATAATCTGTGCAAGTGCTCACATCCACAATACAACCTTAATCTGTGTCAGTGCTCCCATTAGAGAGTTCTCCCATAATCTGTGCAAGTGCTCTCACACACATTACCCCATAATCTGTGTCAGCGCTCTCAGAGAGTTCCCTCATAATCTGTGTCAGATTACTAACTCCCATCTCCTGCTCTCTGACCACAACCTTCTTTAATTCTCAGTCAAGAACTGTCAACATTCCTGCCCTCTCATACTTCTGTATGAACAGGGGGCGTGATCACTCTATAATCCTGCCCCTGATATACCATCCTATGTAATATAAAAACAGGGGAGTTCTCCCTTCAAATAGCAATCATGTTCACCAAAAAGATATAAATGCATGCTGTGATCTTCTGCTATACAATTTATGAAAGTGCATAATGTGTACTGCCATGTATCAGGCTATGAGCAGAGGCAAAGCACTACATTGATTGAATCAGCGCTGCCATGGTTTCCCCTCTCCCTTATCAATTTGGTAGCTTTCTGTCCCCTGAAACTTTAGCACTATACATGACTGAATTTCTCTGTCCCCAAAGGGAGGAGTGAGAGCTGAGGAGCAGATATGATTTTATTGATTTATAAGCAATCTATAGATCCTAGAACTGTAGTGTACAGCTCTCCTTCATCATATAGGAAGGCAGGAACTGTACAATAATGTTATCTTCCTGGAGTTCCCCCCTTCACCTCTCTGAACAAGAAACTTCACCGTCCTCAGCACTTCACTATCCAACAATCCCTTCAACACTTTTCATTCCCTTCTCGGACCAAGGCTGCAAACCGAAACCTCCGACATCATTGCTGACCATCCGGCCAATTATTTCAAAGAAAAAATTGAGCATTTTGGACAGGAAACATTCTCCAATCCCCTAATATTATGCGTTCTCTTCTCTCCTGGACTTCATCTAGCTCATTTTCTGCCTTTGAATGATTGTTATGCTGTGCTGGCCATATGGGGCCCTGGTGGTCAAGGGCGAGGCAGGGCCTTGACTGCGGAGCAACCCCGATTTCCGCCCAACCGGCTCCCCAGTGCAAAAGTCATATTTATATTCACCCTCCATGAGGGCCAAAGCACGCATTGAGTCTATTAAAGTCTTGATGGATGATTTATTTACATAGTCTAGTGAAACAGGGCACATATCTTGAACGTTGCAGAATTACTAGTATATAGAGTATTACGCTGCGTTCAGGCTGCTCCCCTTTGTCCCAATGATTCTAGACTCTAGTAAGGACCCTACCCCAAAGGAACAACTGCGGCCTCCGCCAGACGAACGTTCCTTCACACTCGTAACGTGGCGACCAATTCGCCCAACTCTAAACCGGGGTCCGCTGTAGCAGGACAGAGGGAGAACAACCGCTATCTGGGACCCTTCCAGAGGCAGCAGACTGGGGCCAATACTGTTAGAGGCAAAATCACAAAATGGTTCAGAGTTCATGTTTCGTAAACTTGGTCCCAATTCGTGAGGGTGACCCAAAAGGTCTGGCCAATATAATTTGGACAGAAGCTGGCTGGTTCTTGGTTCTCTTTCTCAGGGACTCTCCTGCTCGCCTGTGCACGTAAATTCCTTTTATTGTCTAAACTCCGCCCATAAGGAATACCAATAATTATTATCAATAGACCCTATCATGACAGGGAATAATCGGGGAGCAGATGGCCTCACACCTATCACTAGACATGTGAACTCTACTTACACAGATACATAAAATACACTAACATTCACCTACAAGAGGGAACAATTACCCTGACCCCATTATATGGTCACAGAAGAAGGTGTTACCAGGCTCCTCACATCTCACCCGACTACCTGCACCAGTGATCTTATTCCCGCACATCTCCTTCAGTCCCTCTCCCCGGCTGTCACCACTTACCTAACATATTTAACCTCTCTCTTCTGGTATCTTTCCCTCTTCATTCAAACACATCAGCATACACCAATTACTTAAAAAAAACACTAACTACAGACCGGTCTCTAATCTTACTCATATCTAAACTCCTGGAACGCTTGATCCACTCCCGTCTGATCCGCTATCTCTCTGACAATTCTCTTCTTGACCCTCTACAGTCCGGTTTCTGTTCCTTTCACTCTACTGAAACTGCCCTCGCTAAAGTCTCTAATGATCTACTAACAGGTAAATCTAATGGTCACTACTCCCTGCTGATCCTCCTGGATCTCTCCGCTGCATTCGATACTGTGGATCACCAGCTCCTCCTCTCTATGATCTGCTGTATTGGGCTGAAGGACACCGCTCTCTCCTGGTTCTCCTCCTACCTCTCTAACTGCTCCTTCACTGTATCCTTTGCTGGCTTCTCCTCTCCTTTTCCTCAGGGTTCAGTCCTAGGTCCCCTACTTTTCTCTATATACACTGCCCCTATTGGACAAACCATCAGTAGATTCGGTTTTCAGTACAATCTTTATGCTGACGAAACCCATTTATATACATCGTCTGCTGACATCACCCCCACATCACTACAAAATACCTGTGATTGTCTGTCTGCTGTCTCTAACATCATGTCTTCTCTCTACCTTAAACTGAATCTATCAAAAACTGAACTTCTCGTGTTTCATCCCTCTACTAACCTCCCTAAGTCCAATACTGACATTTCCATGTGTAGTTCTACCATTACTCCTCAGCAGCACGCCCGCTGTCTTGGGGGTCATACTTGACCCAGATCTCTCTATCACTCCCCAAATCCAATCACTCACTCGCTCGTATCACCTTCACCTTAAAAACATCTCTAGAATCTAACCATTTCTTATGGTTGACTCTGCAAAAACTTACTGTCGCTCTGATTCATTCTCGCCTGGACTATTGCAAGTTTCTACTAATCAGTCTCCTCCTAAACTCTCTCCTTTCCAATTCATCCTGAATGCAGCAGCCAGGATTATATTCCTCTCCAACCACTACACCGATGCCTCTACCCTGTACCAGTCATTGCACTGGTTACCAATCCGCTACAGAGTACAGTATAAAATTATCACTCTCACCCACAAATCCCTCCACAGTTCTGCACCGCTCTATATCAGCTCCTCATTTCTATCGCCCTCCATTCCACCACTAACCTAAGGCTGACAGCCTCAATAATCTAAACCGAATCTTCCCATCTCTAAGGCTGTATACTCCCTTTGGCCGCAGCGTCTTGCCACTGCATCCAAAACGCTGCGTAGTACAGTATAAGCGTAGTGGATGGGATTTCAAGTAATCCCATCCTCACTATGCTTAACCCAACCGCAGCGATCTGACAGCTGCGGTGCGGGTTGCTGGCATTCCGCTCCTCCGTAGCATGTTTATTTCATGCTGCGGAGTCGGAAGCGGCTCCCATCAGGTGACTGCAGGGAGAAGCCGCCCTGCACCCGCCGCACATGGTGAGTACAGGACAGCTGCGGTCTCCCTGCGGCCACCGGCGGCTTCTCTCAGGTCTGGAGGAGCTGCGTCCAACACGCAGTTCCACCGGACCGTGAGCACACAGCCCAAGACTTCTCTCAAGCTTCACCAATTCTCTGGAATGCACCACCCAGGACAATTTGATAAATTCCCAATACCCACAGTTTTAAGCAAGCCCTAAAAAAATGTATTTCTTAAGACCAGCCTATCACTTCACCTCACTTATCTAACGATTCCCAATTTGCCTTTACAAAATTTTCTTAAAATATGGCCTCTTGTGTCATCTATCTACACCCTCCATGCACTATATAGCACTTTATCTGTGCTTGTACAGATCCTGGCTAGTGACCGATTCATACAGCGTTATGTGAATCCCCTATTTATTAGAATGATGGCTGGACCATATATGATGACACTTTTTTCCATTTACCTTTTGTGCTTCCCCTATTCGGTCTTAGATGGTAGCTTGTGATCAGGTCCCTCACTCCTCATAGTATTACTCTGTATTGTCTGATGTTGTCTGTACATGTCCCCTCTGTATTGTAAAGTGCTGTGGAATATGTTGACGACATAGAAATAAAGATTTTATTATTATGACATTTTTGAGGTCTCAAAATGGAATTGACATGTATTCATGATCTTGTCCTCTCTGTCTGGCACAGTGGGGCACAACCTTTTATGGCTACCTTTACTATAGGGGTCTTGAGGCCATCACTTTTATATCAACATTTTAGCCCCAGCTCATCATCCACCTTGTTTCAGGAATAAAATGGTTCTAATAATAAACTTTCTATTTGTGTTTTCTTGATTATTTAATTTGCTTTTTGAATTAATTTTACTTGGCTTTCTTTTTCTTCTTTTTTCTGATACATTATTTTTCCGCAAAGGTAAAGTGTATCCGCTATTTAAATTTGTATTTAATAATAATGTAGAGCAAGTGATTATAACAAAATTTCAGATATACCGTATATACTCGCATATGAGCCGAGTTTTTCAGCCCAAAAATTGGGCTGAAAAGTCCCCCCCACGGCTTATACGCGAGTCACTCGGTTTACACAGCCCCCCCCCCCATCGGTATACAGGCCCCCCCCCCTTGGTGCCGCAAACCTGTAAAGGAATAATCATTATACTTATCCCTGTCCTCGCCGCCGCCGACATATCGCTCCTCGGGCTTCATCCGGCTTCTTCTCGCTCCGGTGGGTGCAGGCAATGACGTCATTGTCTGTGCGCCAGAGGAAGCCGGAAGAAGCCGGATGAAGCCGGAGGAGCGTGGTGCAGAGCAGCTGCGGCGGCGCCGAGGACAGGGATAAGTATAATGATTATTCCTTTACAGGTTTGCGGCACCAAGGGGGGGCTGTATACCGACTGGGACCTGTATACCGATGGGGGGGGCTGTATACTGACTGGGGCCTGTATAACGATGGGGGGGGGGCTGTATACCAACTGGGGCCTGTATATACCACCACTGGTGCCTGTATATACCACTACTGGGGTCTGTATATATCACCACTGGGGCCTGTATAAACCACTGAGTCTGCTGTATATACTGCTGGGGCCTGTATATACCACTGGTGAGGCTGCTGTATACTCCCACTGTATACTCCCACTGGGGAGGCTGCTGTATACTCCCACTGGGGAGGCTGCTGTATACTACCACTGGAGAGGCCTGTATACCACACTGCTGGGGGCTGTATACCTGTGCTGGGGTCCACCCTCGGCTTATACACGAGTCAATAGGTTTTCCCAGGTTTTGGGGGCAAAAGACGGGGGGTCGGCTTATACACGGGTCGGCTTATACACGAGTATATACGTACTTTGTCAGAGAAATCTGGTGGAAAACAATTAATAAACCTTCCACAAAGTGTCCCCACTACACTGTGTGTGAAGCAGACATATGTTCATTCTCAGTCAGATCCATCTTCACACTGAATACGGTGCATGTAACCATATAAGGATAAAGGGGCATGGTCTGCACTGCTGACTATCTCAGGGTACAGTACAGTTACTGAGCAATGTCAGGATCACTGCAAACTACTCTTTCCTTGGCACAAGCTTCGGATCTGTCATCTGGCTCCACACAACTCAGTCAGGAGCTCTGTTAACCCCTTCACTGCTGGCTCCCCGCACAGCTCAGGATTTGTCTTGCCCTTTCTTTGTTGTGACATTGCACTGCTCCCTATCAGATGCCGGCCATGCCCACACAACCATAAAATGCAGTTTTTAAAACAGCACAGAAAAATGTGAGACAATAACTCATATGGCACAAAAAACATTATCTTATCTGCTACATGACCCATCATGAACAACCGGTGCAGGATTCTGTTTTTTTTTTCTTTCAATGAAATGACTTTTTAAAGGGTCATGTGACTTTTAGCTTTAGCTTTTTTTTTTGGAGGGGGAACTTTTACAACAACACTTTTTCACAACTTTGAATTATGCAAAAAAGTTTGCAAGACGTTTTTTCAAAAATTCCAGCGGACACTCCTGGATGAATATGGGGCCGAAGACTATTGTAAGTTGAGTAAGAAACAAGAAGTTGGTGTAACTCGCTGTCTGGAGGCTTTGACATTTTTAGGTTTATTTTGTTTTCTTTGCAATGTGTATAAAGAGCAATTTGTAAACTGACGAAAATCCATAAACGCAAATCTGATTCTGCTTCTTCCCCTTTTTGTGAAATGCTGGTTTTCATGTGAAACTGATGAGACTGCACAAATGCTACTACTGATGCGAAAATCCAAACATTTTCAGGAAATTATGAGCAAATGGATAATTACAGTAATACGTGGCACTATCCTCCTCTCTCATAAAGGACAGATTACAGGTCTGGGATAAAATGCTCCAATAATACACAGGTCATTATATATATATATGGTTGTACCTATATTTAATTTCATTTTTCTATATTTGTAGGAAAAATATGACTGTACTTACAACCTTCTAAAATTAGATTAATATATTTAATTTTAGCACAGAGATCAATGATCACTGAAGACGCAGCGATGACACCAGAAGCCAATAGGAGAATGGCTATGGGCAGATCAGCAATGAAGTCACTGGACGTGGTCTTCACATCAAGGGACATTTCACTGGTGATGAAGACACGGCTCCTACATAGTCTGGTCTATTCTGTACTAATATATGTAAGCGAAACCTGGATGATAAAGGGAGAAGACAGAAGAAGAATCAACATCTTAGAAATGTGGATCTGAAGAAGGATGTTATCAATACCATGGATGGTGAGAAGAACAAACAAATCCATTATGGAACAAATCAAGCCAGACATGTCTCTGGAAGCAAAGATCACCAATCTACGACGTGCCTACACATCATACGAGGGGAGAAATCACTGGAGATGGACATAATCGTCAGAAGAATAGAAGAAACAAGGTGAAGAGAAAGACCAGCAACCCGATGGCTTGATACAATCAAGATAACAGTGGAGAAGACCCTGGTGGACCTATCTAGGCTTTGAGAAGACCCAGGTGGACCTATCTAGACTTGGAGAAGACCAAGGTGGAGCTATCTAGACTTGGAGAAGACCCTGGTGGACCTATCTAGGCTTTGAGAAGACCCAGGTGGACCTATCTAGGCTTGGAGAAGACTCTGGTGGACCTATGTAGGCTTGGAGAAGACCCTGTTGGACCTATCTAGGCTGCACAAGATTGATCTTCCTAAAGAGCGTTCATCCATTAAGTCGTCATGGCTCAAGGTCAAGCTGAAGACCATTAAAAAAATATCAATAGATAATATTAATGAAAGGATCACTGTATCAGTAATTTAGAAAAGAAAAGCAGCACTACCACTCTTATCCACTAGATGGTGATACAGCAAACCATTCAACTCAGAATACAACTTCAAGCCCACATTTAAGGTACCTTTACACGCCACCACAACAGGATGGATACCAACTGCTACTTCACGTGCACGAGCACGCCCAAACGGTTACAAACGGGAAACGCACCCTCTTTACACGCCGCCACAAGGTACGCTACGCTACGCTACATCTACAGCTGGCTACATCGCCGGGTGTCTCAAGTAGCCATCTGTAGCTCAGCGTACCTCATTTACACAACGCTACAACAAGCTAATATGGGCGGAACTGCTGCAGCAGGGATAGCACATAGGCGTGCTACAATTGTGGAGTACGAGACGTCCGTACGGTGATAGGACAAAGCCAGAACATCATGATTGGGCAGGCAACGCAGGAGGCTGGTTAATACAGCACGCTCGAGCAATTGTGTAGTGTGACTGGTCAGCTCCTTAAATATGCCTCCCTATGCAGCGACTACCAATCGTCATGCAGCATCTTCCACCAATGATCGCACATGGGGCGCGGCAACACGGAGCCTGGGTGACGCCTTAGCTACATTGCAGCTACATCGCCTGGTGTCCACAGTTCCCTTCTGTGGGTTCTTTACACGCCGCTACAGCTCGCTACAATCGGCGATGTAGCCATCTGTTTATGGGCAGTGCACGGATACAGATGTATCTGTAGCCGGCTGTGTCGTCCAGTCTTCAGACGCCGCTACTACGGGCGATATTGGCGCCACAAGCTACATTTGTAGCCTGTAGCGGGTTGTATCCATCCTGTTGTGGCGGCGTGTAAAAGGTACCTTTAGGGTGTGTGCTCACGATCAGTATATGCAGAGTTGGTCTTGCTGCTGCGTTCAAAATGCTGCATAGTACAGTATAAGCATAGTGGATGGGATTTCAAGAAATCCCATCCTCACTATGCTTAACCCGACTGCAGCGATCTGACAGCCGCGGTGCGGGTTGCCGGGAGTCCGCTCCTCCGCAGCATGTTTATTTCATGCTGCGGAGTCGGATTTCGGCTCCCATCGGGTGACTGCAGGGAGAAGTCGCCCCGCACCCGTTGCACACGGTGAGTACAGGGCGGCTGCGGCCACCCGCAGCTTAACTCAGGTCTGGAGGAGCAGCGTCCAACACGCAGCTCCTCCGGACCGTGAGCACACAGCCTTATTCTTCACCTCAGGTCTGATTTTGGCAGAAATTGCAAAAGTTCAAAAGTTGTAAAATTACAGAAAATATTTGGCAATTTAGTTTTTCTAAGCATTTTGTAAATTAGGGTGTGGTTTACACTGCTGTTATTATGAATCAGGTCTGAGATATCAATGCAACAAAGACCAATGTGGGAAGGTTAAGTCCCTTTTGGGTGGAACTAAAGAAACAAAAGGGACCTGTAAAATGGAGAGGCAGGGAAGGTGAATAGCCAGACATTGGGTCTGTGCGAGGTGTGATGAGTAGGAGCCCCAAGAATTTAATTTGGTTGGACCCTCTGAGCCAAAGTCAGGATCTAGACATGTAGTGGTTCAAGGATAGAGGAACCCGGCAGCATCAGCCAGATGACTGCGTCCCTCCAGGGTTGAGTGTGTGGAAACTTCCCGGGTAGCGTCCGTCTTCCCTTAGGTTGCCGAAGACATTTGGGCTCCTATCGAAATTGTGGAGGAGTGTTGTCTTGCCTCCCATTCCAATAGTACCTCATGCTAAATTCCAGAGGGTGGGACGGGGTAGACTCGTAAGACTGTTTGAATCCGCGGATGAACAATGACGCTAACGGGGAGGATGAGAAGGTCGGACATCTTTGCAGAGACTCAAGTGTCAGGGAAGCAGTCGGCTGTTAAATTGACTAGAACGTTAAATGATGTGACCCCATTCATGGGAAAAGAATGTGCCCACAATACGCGTGTGTTTGTTAAACATGAGACCTTTTTGGAAAAGAAGTGTTATGTGTCCGCATTTCACTGTAAAGGAAGGAACGGCAATGTATCATCTGTGTGCACCGGGGTGGTGGCCGGGGCGCGGAAAGACACCAACGACCGGTACGGCGGCTCGCCTGCGATGACTGCAACCGCCCCGTGCCACTCCTCCAACAGGTGAGCACTACCATGCTTTGGTGCTTGGTACAAATAATGAGCAGTTGGACGCTCGGACAGGCACCACTCGAGTACCAAGTATGATGGTAGTCAATGGGGAACTCAAGCATTTTTCTGGAAGATCCCAATTGACTTTCATTTATACGCGATATTCGAGTCACACTCATCCGAGCGTCCAATTGCTCATTACGAGTGCCAAGAACCCGAACATGACAGTGCTCACTCATCTACTAACCATAAA
Source organism: Allobates femoralis (assembly GCA_033576535.1). Classification (NCBI taxonomy): domain Eukaryota; kingdom Metazoa; phylum Chordata; class Amphibia; order Anura; family Aromobatidae; genus Allobates; species Allobates femoralis. The sequence goes on from JARQOC010000009.1 coordinate 78,324,343, forward strand.
GGGATTTTGTTCATCCCTAAAATGTCATCTCTGTACATGGGTTCAGTCTTTAAGTAAAAATAACACTGTTCCATTAACTAAAGGTACCGTCACACGCCACGATGTTGTCGCGATATCTCCTGCGATTTGACGTGAGCGCGCACGTTTTTGGCACTCTCCTCAGATCGCTTTGGAGATGTCACACGTAGCGATGTCGCGTGCAACCTCTCGCGATCAGGCGTTCCGGAAATCGCCTGACCAAGACCGGAAGCGATCTTGCCTTTCCACATCGCTGCGTCAACTCTCCACAATCACATCAGCGATGTGGGCAAAGTGTTTGACCGCGACGAGGAGACAGGTGTGCCACATGTGTGTTTCACCGCGCCCCTACCACTCCGATTGACCTACACAACTGCGTTACCACCAAACCACCAATCGCGGCAGACGGGGTGCAGAAAACAGCATGCACAGGCACGCCTACGGGATTGATTCCAGAATGTCTGAGCTCGCTTTCTACATAGTTATCGCCGTGTCATACGGCACGACCCACTGAAATCGCGAGGTGGATATCGCCTGATTTTACTGCAGTGCAGGGCAATCAGGTGACGCTCCACCAGTGATTTTATTAGGATCGCCCTGCCACACGCTACAACGCACATGAGATGTGGTTTCCACATCGCCGAATTCATGAATTGAAAGCGATATCGCGGACTATATCGTGGCGTGTGAAATCCTAAAGATGGAGAATAATTCATACACTAAACTGAAGCCTTCATTCATCATTTTATTTTTGACTTGTGGAATTTTTTTACCTATTTTGTGCCAAACTCCTCATAATGACGCAATTGGATTGATGAGTTTTACACAAAACCAAAGACGCTAAGATTCATCATTTACCGTAAGTGTTTTTAAAGTTACGGTTGTTTTTTCTTTTTGTGGTATTCCTAAACCTCAATATACATTGATGTGGACTGGACCGGAGTTCCATTCTGTGCCACATTCATCACAATGCTGGACCCTTCCTCAAGACAAATCAATATCATTCTGCCATGTTTCAGGGAGTCCTGGAACACGTTGACTAATAAATTGATTGTACAAACACCACCATTCGTCACTTTTGGGCAGCTAATCCTTACCTGTGAGGTGGCTTCAGTGTTTGCACACAAAAATAAGACTCCCTGTGCCACTTGGCTTTTTCTCAGTAATGGTGGTACTCTCAGATGGGATGATCTTATTTTCTTGGGACATCAAACACAGCATGCACTTCAGGCTAAAGCTTTTTAATTGCTCCTCTGAGCCCCTCTCTAAAGCAGTGCTACTCATGTGCATGTGTCTGACCCCTATTGGAGGGAAACAGGAACCTTATATGCTGTATGGAATGTTATATGGGCAAGGCTCTGAATATAGTGCCATCCTATTGGCCACGATTGTGCATGTACATGTGGCGCCCCACGTAGTCAGGCGTCACAGTGGGGTATTCCATCCGTAAAAGAGGTGTAAGTCCCTAGCCTCAAGTGGACCCTAGTTTGGTGAGTGGACCCCATTACTGCACTCCCACATTAGAATAGGAGTGGGAGGTTACCCGGGAGGGAGATATATTCACCTCTAGGGGGAACAAAGGAGGTCAGTCAGTAGGAAAGAATAGTCAGACAATGGACGTCAGAGAGCGGAGAAAAGGAGAAAGAGGATCTTGAGGAAATCCTGAAAGAGGGCGCCCGACGTGCGGAGTCTGGGCCCTAGGAAGAAAGGGAGAACCCCAGCGTGGAGCCACCATACTCCAGGGGATTCTCCAGTCCACCACGGGAACGCCGGGTCCGAGGATCCGGCCAAGGTCTATCTTTGCAGTCGGCAACCGGCTGCTGTGGTCCGTATATCGCCACAGCGTCCTGCCAGACGGAGTGGTCTGTCTGCTTCCTCACCACGAGGGAGGGGAGCCCCAATTTTACCTACACGGAGCCATTGGGTATAGACTCATCCTAGGCGGGGAAGAAAGGACACGGGTTTGTCAACTAAGGTACACCACGGGTCCCACCATACCACCTGGGATCCACTTGTAGCCACCAGTAGAGCTACCTGTTTGCATACCATCTTGCCAAACTGTGGACTTTGTATGTTGCTGCTAAGGGTTTACAGTAAAGCACCCGGGAGAAAGTGACTTTGCCTGCGTGTGGTTTTCTCAATCAACCTGCTTGCTTACAGGAACGCTGCACCGCAGGACCAGCTCTACCTGTAGGGAGCTTTGCCAACTCAGCCGCATTACCATCGGCCTCCTGAGGACTATGGCGGTGCTGGTGACCCATCACCAGGTACTATAGGTGGCGTCACATGACAAACTCTAATCCTTTGTACATAACCCCTTATTGAAGTGTCACCCAGGCCACGGGCTCAGGCGCTGCCACCCGTGACATCCCCTGTGGAAAGCACCCACCGAGCCTGATACACGAGTACCCCAGTGCCTGAGGCTCGACATATGCACTTAACGGGAGTCTTTCAGCCCAAAATATCTGTGCAAACCACTTACCGCACCCTTAGTGCGCCCTAGTTGTTCAGTGCACCTTCCCACCTACTTCTTTTCCATCTATCTCCATCCTTTGCTGGCCCCTGTAAAGCTAGAGCTGTCAATCAAGGCAGAAAATGGGCGGACATAGATAGTTAACAGGTAGAAGGAGAATCTGCACTGAACTGCTCAAGCCATGCCAAGGGTTCACCAAACAGTTGTGCTTGGTTTGAACAGTCATTTTGTGTTGAATGACTTGTACTAAATGCTTAAAGCACCACAATTTATTTATTGCACTGCTGGAGTGGTGTTATAAATCTAAGTCTCCTGACCCCTGTACTATACTCCCCTTCTAGCAGTTTAATCTTCTATCATCGCTGCAATGCTGAGTGCTATGGCCCTGGCTCACATTGAAAGGGAGTATTAAAAATGTAGAAATAAATATATAAATAGTTTGTGACCCTAGTTGGAATATTCAGCCTACAGGTGGCCAGCACTGCAGGTGATCCCTGGGAGATAGGTGGTGTGGCAGTGCTGTTGTTTAACCCATCCCAACCAGGGCTGGCACCCAGGGATACTAATGATGGGTGTGGTAGTAGTGGGTACAGTGGAGAAATGAGGCACAAAAACACAGTCTTGTTGCTTTTACCTTTTACTGCAGGTGTTCAAGCAGGTTCAGGGTATACAAACACCACCAGGTACATGGTCTGGCCAGTCTCGGAAAAGCCATATTGTGCTCTGCTGGGTAGCGGCCTGCCTGCTGACTTGTCCTTGTAATAGGTTCCTAGGTGCTTTTGTGCTGTCCTGTGCAAATAGTCTGTGACGCCAGTTGGATTATTCAGCCTATAGGTGGCCGACACTGCAGGGGATCCCTGGGAGATAGGTGGTGTGGCAGTGTAGTTGTTTAACCCTTCCCAACCAGGACTGGCTCCCAGGGAATGGTGATGATGAGGGTGGTAGTAGTGGGTGCAGTGGAGAAAGGAGGCACAAAGAGTCAGTATTGTTGCTTTTACCTTTTACTGTAGGTGTTCAAGCAGGTTCCGGTTGATCCCCTGTGATTTGTGACCTGGCAGCAGCTCCAGTGTTTCTTGGAGCCCTGGAGGTCACACTTCAATACATCTCTATGAGAGCCTCGTTCTGACCTTGCTGTTTCCCTCATATTAATTGAGACCTTGTGACGTAATTTCTGACTTCCGGCCATTCAGTAGTTACAGTCACCAGCTGGCATTGAAAAAGTATGAAATCTCCAGAGGGTGAGTATATTGCTAGGGGAAGGGGACTTACATTCAAAGCACCACTCCAGCGCTGAATTGAATGCAAAAAACATTGGAGTGGTGCTTTAAGTAATTGAATTTGAATAACTGAGCAATGTCTTAAGGGCCCATTACACACAACGATATCGTTGCAACGTTACCATTTTGGTGACGATACAGCGATGTCGAAACGACATCGTTGTGTATGACACCTATCAACGATAAGTCGTTGATCGGAGATTTATGGTCCTGTCCATAACTCTATCGTTGGTCGCCCGCTGGACACGAAGCATCGCTGCGTGTGACAGCTGGAGACCAATGATCAGTGAGCTCCCAGCGCTGCACAGTAAAGCTGGGAGCGGGTATCCAAGGTAAACAGCGGGTAAGTATGCACGATGCAGCGCTTAGTTACCCGCTGTTTACCTTGGATACCAGCGTTCTTGCTAGTCCTGATCGCTGGTGAGTCTGCCTATGTGACAGCTCACCAGCGATCAGATAACGATGTCCCAGCGATCCCACCCACGATGGATCATTGGTGGGATCGCTGGGACATTGAAGTGTGTAACGCATTCTATTTTACATTGAGTTTCCAAGGACAGGAGCCAGGAGAGTAAAGAAAACAGCCATAGACTTTTTGAAGAATTTTAACTATAGCTGTAAATACATGAAAAATGTTTCAAAACAGCCCTGTATGGTGAGCCGTACTTTAATAGCTACCCAGCACCTCATTTCTTATACTAATGGCCGGGTTGACTCGAGTTCCCACATAAACCTATATACCTCAGCACTGGTCTATATTTGTGTTCTCAGGACATTGGTGTGAAATAAAACATACCTGACATATCTGCACATTTTCCATCTTCCCGGTGACACGCACTGATTGTTCGGACATCAGTGTTTAACTACTGAGAAACAAATAAGAGATTAGATGACAATAACATCCCCAATTTGACCTCTAAATCCCAAGGTCACAATTTCTTCCCAGACATTTAATTAAGTCAGGAAAGTCCCCAGTTTGCTCCAATTATCATTCATGAGATTTGCACCATTGTGCAGAACCGCTAGGTGATAATACAATTTATGCCGCCATCAGGTCGCACCTCCCATTTTTAAGGCAGAGGACTGTGAGATTTCTATCCTGGATGCATACAATGCAGTACAATCTCGTCAGATGGTTATCTAAAGGGGGAAAACAATCAGAGACCAAAAGACCAAACTCGAATAAATAGATTTGAATTACAAATCAATGGATTCCGTCTTTTTTTCATATTGATTTAGGAACCTTATTAACTCTATTGTATTGTCTTGTTCTATTGGTCAGAATTGGTCAAAATTGGAAACACCAAAGTAGGGAATTGAGGGCTAAAGGCCCTGTCACACTGAATGACCGCTCCAGAGATCCCAACAGCGATAAGGAGCTGCCGGGATCGCTGGAGTGTCGTTACTTGATCGCTAAGGAGCTGTCAAACAGGCAGAGACCAGGGAGCCACCTCCACATCGCTGAGTGCGATGTCAGCGTCCTCCCTGCTTAGCGCTGCCTGTAAGGCCAGAACACTGGTAACTATGATAAACAGCCGGTATCTAGGCAACGCGCGCTGCCTGGCTACCCGGTGTTTATCATAGTTACCAGCATTCTCCCTGCTTGCTTAGAGCTGCCTGTAAGCAGGGAGAACGTTGGTAACTATGATAAACACTGGGTATCCAGGCAGAACGCGTTGCCTAGATACCCGCTGTTTATGATAGTTACCAGCGTGCTCCCTGCTTACAGGCAGTGCTAAGCAGGGAGGACACTGGTAACCATGGTAAACACTGAGTATCCAGGCAGCGCGCGCTGCCTGGATACCCGGTGTTTACCATAGTAACCATCCCTGTGAGGTCACTGATCGCTGGTTTCTCGCTGTCACACGCAGCGATGCGTGCTGACCAGCGGGAAACCAACTATCAAAAAATGACCCGCAGCACTTTGCAACGATCAGCAACCTCACAACAGGGGCCTGATCGCTGCAAAGTGTCACACATAGCGACATCGCTGGGGAGATCGTTGTAACGTCACAGTTACAACGATCTCTCTAATGATATCGTTATGTGTGACTGGGGCTTAAGCCCCATACACATTAGATGGTTGTCGGCTAAACAATGATTTGGCCGATCATTCACCCTGCAGTCATCCTCCTATACGGTAGAAATGGAGCACTCATCTGTCTGAGTGCTTGTGTTCTCTATAAGAAAGCCATCGCTAGATATGTCTGGTGGTGGCTTATCTCTGGTAGACAATATGATCCACAGTCCGAAATCAGACTTCCCAGATCTATATAATTTATTGTTGATGGTCCATTAGACTGCTGGATGTACCCGTCCGTATTGGCAGAATTAGCAGACTGGGGTACTCAGCAGCTGGGCGAGTAGTTAGGATCACAGTGGCAATACCCAGTGCTGTGGCCCTGGTTCACATTGAATGGGAGTATTAAAAATGTTGAAATAAAAATAACAATGAAATAGTTTGCGACGCCAGTTAGGATGTGCAGCCTGTAGGTGGTACTGCTCAGAGTTTCCAAGATGGGCAATGAAATGACCCTGCCCTCAGGAGTCAGTTCTGCCTGGGTCAGTCTGCTAGACTTCAGGACACTCTAGTTCAGCATGCTACTCCTGAGTCATTAGAGGCTGTGATGGCCCTTGCCATCAGGGTAGATAAATGCCTTCGAGAAAGACCAAGACCAGACTTGTCCCCTGTGGACATATCTGTTGAGGAGGCTCCACATTTTATACTTGATGAACCTATGCAATAGGGGGGAAGATTAACCTCTTGTGTTAAACCTGTGGTTTATCTGGTTGGCGGAGCTTGTTTCTATTGTGGGCAAACACCATTTTATTAGGGTCTGTCCCCATCGCTCCAGTCTCAGATGCTGTGGTCATTTGGAAGGAGACGACCAGAGGCTTCATATTTCCTTCTTCACTAGGTCTCCGTTCACACTGTATACCAAGGTGGTGGTTGATGGTAAAACTGAGACTGTGCCAGTGCTAGTTAATAGCGGAGTGAGAGTCAATCTTATAGATTCTCGCTTTGCTCAGTCCCATCGCCTCGACTGTAACGCATTAGCGAGACCCATTCCCATCTCTGCCATTGACTTCGCTCCTCTCAGCCAGACCTGAGAGTGGATGATTTTGCAGCTGGGCCGCCTAGTTCCGGGGTTATTGGTCCGTTAAGGATATCGGCAACTCTTAACTTTTTGTTGTACCAACTCAAACTACCCCCAGTACTAATTGCCTGTAACATCTTGCACAGATAATCACTCAACAAATTTGGACCATTTCCGGACAGGCAGGATTTAGGGTCCAGAGGCCCTTCTTAAAGGGGGGGTACTGACACATGTACTCTAGACTCCCTTGCAGTCTTCTTGAACTAATAAATTTAATTCCTGTTGGTAACTTTGGAGTTAATGTCAGAAGCTGCTGCTATCTATGGTCCACTGTGGCTCTTCAGGTGAGGTGGTGTGTCTGGTTACGCAGTTGTCCATGTCCCTGGCTTTTAAATAGTTCCCCCTTCCACCAGCAGATGTCGCTGATAGAGTTTTAGTCTCTGCTAAGACCGTGGGCTGTGAGGACATTAGTACAGTGTGTGCTGAAGCCTTCCTGCTGTTCTTGCCTGGAGGTTTCCATACTTTGTTGGAGTTGCTGGGATTCTCGTTCTGTGGGTGAAGGTGGGAGGGTTTAGCCTAAGACTGATCAGGATCAAGGGCAAGGATGGCGGCCCAGTCACTCTCACCTTCAGAGGTAAGTTTGGGAACAAAGTGAGCCAGGGACCCCCGGTCTAGGATCAGACAGTTGCCCTGATCGACTTTTGCCTTTTGTTATACCACCCCGGGACAGGATCCAGATATCTAAGATAGTGGTGAGAATGCGCATATAGGGTCTTATCCTTTAGGAGACAGGTTTTAAGTGGTAAAATATGGGAACTGCTCACCTGATAAGGTTGTGTAGCACACAACCGGCGTGATCGCTCAGAACAATACAGCTGCTGCCAGGACCGTACCTCCACAGGTCACTGTGGTCACGATAAGCTTCTGCCGGACAAAGTACCTCGTGGTCCGAGCTGCTGTGATCATATGATAGAAAGACCAGATACAGCGGTATGTCTGGGTATAGTAGTAGCTGTTTATTTTCTGACGCGTTTCGGAGTCGTATCCCGAACTCCTTCCTCAGGGAACACAGGGAAGTATCTGTCTTTCTATCATATGATCACAGCAGCTTGGACCACGAGGTACTTTGTCCTGCAGAAGCTTATCAGGATCCAGATACACTCATCTACTGTTCACAGAAGTCTGACCAGACATGATCTTCATGGCAGAATTGCAGCCAAAAACCAAATTTTCATCAACCGAACAAGGCCAAGTGACTGAGCTATACCCAAAACAGTTACAATGTGAAATATTTGGCTGTAACAGAAGGCAGATTCTTCCCTAAATAGATGGAGAGCAGCACAATTATAAGGGTCTGCAGGAACAAGGAAACACAGTGGAAGTTTGGGGCTGCATTTCAGCAAATGCACATTAGAATTTCATCAGGTGTCACAACCACAATGGGACATACAGAAGCTATTTAACATTTTTTTTTAAAGAATTATAAAATACAAAACACTATAAAAACTGTCCCCATAAAAACAGACATGAGCAATGTGATTGTCAGCTAAATACATAGTACTCATCAAATACTGATAATGATTACATGGCATCAATGGATCATACAAAATGGAGAGGCAGAGATAACAACAAGAGTCATTCTGGCAATGATATCTTAATGTTACATTAAAGGAACACGATTCCTTTCTTTTTCAAAATGGTTTGCACCTTACCACTTGTATACTCAGTCCCATTATCTGCACGCAGGGCTTTTGGCATTCTTCCTAATTAGTTAAACACTGTTGAACACTCATTGGACCACAAACATCTGTGTATATCAGATCCAGTGGCTGTGTAGATCTAGTGGTACTTACTTTAGGAAAGGATTTTCTGGACATTTTCCCTTTAAGACAGCTAGTGCACTTCATCATTTGACTACATTGCTTGATTTCAACACCATTTGCTAGATGACCTAGCTTCCTTACTGCTTCTGGGTCTCTGTGCCCAAGGCGTCTGTGCTATACATGGATACAGCTCTTACGCAGATCTTCTCTAGCACTGTACACTCTTTCTTTGCATTTTAGCTGATAAAGTTAATTTTGGATTTTTCCTTCTGCAAGAGTGTGACCCTTCTTTGATATAATGCAGGTGTTGTCTTTAAAAGTAACTACATTCCCTTTTTGCATAAGCTTCTATACTGTGTGAGGTTGCACTCCTGGGGAAACTGCTTGGCAGCGGAAAAACACAGACAACCATGTTTTTTTAACGTAAAACATAATGCAGCAGTTTATTAAGCTGCATAAACTGCTGGTAGCACATAACACTCTTTACATTTCACATACAAAACTCACTTAATCACATTACAGGACATTCACAAATCACATTACATAGTATATACACGATAGGATCAACGGCACCACATATGACTTAGGCCTTCTGACAGGGATCATTCCCCACCCTATTACAGGGAACATCAACCTAATAGTTCGTGGATACGTCATGCATGGCACTTTCGCATAAGCCATCATGACTCACCCACGTTACATCATACAGGGTAATTTCACATAACTCAACAGGTCCTTTACTGACTACCCAGTCGGACCCAATGGTGGCTATGCCCGCCTGGCACTATTCATGGGGTTCATTCCCCATCACACATGTGTACCTCCGGTCCATCATACCACATCCATGGACGGCAGCCTATGCAGGCCATACACATGCACACAATCACCGGGACCTTTCATGATCTAGTGGACATCCTCCATCTCTCTCATGCTACACAGGATTCAGTCAACAGGACCACATCACGACTCTACGGTCGGTCCCCATGGCGGTTATGGCCGCCTGGCCTTCGTGGGCTCCAACTCATCACAGGACCCACACACACATACAGTCCAGCATGGACTTCAGCCTTCTCAGGACCAGACCAGGTTCTGAGCCACCTGAGCTCCCGGGCAGTCAAAGCATCCCCCAAGGTCTTCTCACCCTGCCCATGATGCCCAGCTGCCTCCAAGCCTTACCAACAATGGCAGAGATTCTGGACGGCAGCCTCACCAACATGGTCAGACTGAGCCCCCTACAAGTTCAGCCAGGTCAGGTGCTCTACCAACCTCTCGGTCTGGCCACAGGCTCCGTACGGCTCAGAGGGACCGGCATCTCTGGCAGGAAGAGCCAGGCGTCCTGCCTCATCCCCCAAAGGGGACGAGACCCCTCTGAGACACGTCCTCTCCCTCAGAGGATCATGTCTGGTCTCTCCTGACTTCCAGCATCAGGCAGCTATTAACCTGCCACACCCACCCCTGCAAAGCAGTGCTTTCAATCAACGTACACTCATGCACAGATCTTGCTGCTGTTAAACCCGTGCGTACCACCACAGAGCTAACTACCACTTAACCCTGTGGGTACTGCTAGGATCCAGCAATCACCCAGATTGCCGCAGGCCATGTGAGTCCTGTCGGCCACGTGCCATAGCGCCGGCATGCCTCACAACTGACTGAAGATTGCTTTCAAGACTGGGAACATAGAGACCATCCTTTACTGGGATCTTTCTGCTTTGTGCTGAGGAAACTGGGCGGTGGAGGTAGCCGTTTCCTACTCCTTCTGAAGTCATAACATTGCTCAGCAATTATATGTTTTGTGGAGTATTACAGGAAAAACTAGAGAGGTAGGTCAGTGACCTGTTTAAGCCTAGTAGCCCGGATAAACTCAAAGCTCATGCAATCGCACTCATCAATGTTATGCCCTACACACACAGACGGTACAAGTATACATTTCGTGGAGTATTACAGGAAATAATAGAAAGGTAAGTCATTGACCTGTTTAGGCCTACTGGGCCGGATAAACTCAAAGCTCATGCAAACGCTCCCATCAATGATATGCCCTGCCACACACAGGTGGAACAACTATCTGAAAGGTGGAGTATTACAGTAAATAATAGATAGGTAGGTCAGAGACCTGTTTGGGCCTAGTGGGCCACAAACTCAAAGTTCATGCAAGCGTTCCCATCAATGTTATGCCCTGCCACACACAGGTGGGACCACCATTAGTTTTGTGGAATATTACAGTAAATAATAGAGAGGTAGGTCAGTGACTTGTTTAGGCCTACTGGGCCAGGTAAACTCAAAGCTCATGCAAGCGCTCCCATCAATGATATGCCCCGCCACACACAGGTGGGACCACTATCAGTTTTGTGGATTATTACCTTAAAAACTAGTCAGGTAGGTAGGTTAGTAAATAGGCTTGGGCAGATGCAATACAAAAATATTTTCTGCGCTGTGTGTTGGTAGATTTGAACAGAACACAGGACCACAGCTACCTATCCAAACACTGCTACTAGCCAAAAAGGATTTGCTTGGCTAGATGCAGTAAAAAAAAGGCTATTAAACACAGGAGGTGTAGCTTTCTTCACAACAGTGCTACTCCAGTGTCTGGCACACACTGCTACTAGCCAAAAAGGATTGACGTGGCTAGATTGGGCCAGATGCTATAAAAAACATTTGCACAGCACTGGAACAGACCTGCCTGGCACACAGTGCTTTTAAGTCCTAAAAGGGGCTGTTCTTGGAAGTAGTCCCCTATCCTACTATCTATCTAACTTGGAATGAAATCGCTAACTATCTTTGTAGCGCACACAGAAGCAGCAGCGGCACCTGACACTGAGCTCCAACGCTGATAAAATGGCGAGGAGGGAAAATGGGTGGTTCTTATATGGCAAGGACATGTGACATACCCAGCCAATGACACAAGCCCTTGTGTGCAAAAAGTGCACTTTGCTCTATGCGTGCTGATAGGCCGACAGACCGGACCACCCACAGTAAGTGCGGGAAGGAAAAAAAATGGAGATCTGCATTATTTGACCACAGACCTCTCCCCATCCCCTCTCCCGCCCACTACTCCTAGACACTGAAACTCATAATAACGTTAAACAAAAGCATTACTGTGAAAAGTCTAACGCTTTTCAGGGCTGCCACTAGGAATTTCAGGGCCCCTCACTGGCAAACTTTTGGGGCCCCATGACATTCCGCCCCAGCTCTGCCTCCGCCCTAGCTCCACCTCTGCCACAGCTCCGTCCCCCACAAATTAGAAAAACTCCACTTCTGCCCCATGTACTCACCAATCACACATTAATAGTTCCCTCCAAACACCACATCACTTACAAACATAGCTAGGTGTGCATTGTTCTGGAGCACAATTAACTCTGTGATAATATGTTTTGTAAATCATATATGTATAACATAGGAGGAGACTGCTGTATATACATCACACAGGAGACACTGAGGGCATATAAAGTATTGCAGAGGACTAGGGGGCACATAGACTGGGGGTGAGCTGAGCTCTACAGGAGCCACAGGGATTTATGATCCCCCTCCTCTCTCTGGGCCCCCACCTATTGAGGGAGGGAGCTGAGCTCTACAGGCAGGAGCCATAAGGATGTTCTTCCTCAATCATAGTGATTTAATGTTTGTGTGGCCTCTATTGTGTTCCATATAGAATATTGTGGCCTCTATTATCCTCCATATAGCATCCTGAAGCCTTTAGTACCCTCCGTATAGCATACGGCAGCCTGAATTATCTTCCATATAACATACTGCGGCCTCTATTAGTCTCCCTATATCATCCTCCAAATAACACTCTGTGGCCTCTATTATCCTCCGTATAGCATACTGTAGCCTGGTGATGCTGGAGCAATGGGGGCTTGAATAGAAGAGTATTTTTTTTAGCAACTTCCCTACATTTACTCACAATTTTTCGACTGATATAATCCTGAGCCAGCTCAGTGCACCATCACCAGCTCAATGCACCATCACCAGCTCAATGCACCATCACCAGCTCAATGCACCATCACCAGCTCAGTGCACCATCACCAGCTCAATGCACCATCACCAGCTCAATGCACCATCACCAGCTCAGTGCACCATCACCAGCTCAATGCACCATCACCAGCTCAGTGCACCATCACCAGCTTAGTGCACCAGGGGCGGACCTACCGTGGTGCAACTGGTGCAGCGGCACCAGGGCCCCGACAGGTTAGGGGGCCCCCCCTCAAGGCACGGAGAATAAGCCGACATGCTGCCGGCCACGCCTCTTCTAGCTGTCGGCCACGCCCCCTCACAGCAGCTCAGGAGCGAGGACAGAGCCCCAATCACAGTGCAGAGAGTGAGTCATGTGACCTCTCCTGCACTGTGGACCTCACTCAACCAATCCTGGCAATGCGCGCGGGCCTCTGAAATTCTCTCCACATGGCTGATGGCTGTTCAGCATCAGCAGCAGCAGCAGATGAGGGGACACAGCTCTGCACAAGGACCCAGGTACAAGGAAAGGGACCAAAGACAGGGCACAGGCTGAGGACAGACCGGGGGGGGGGGTTTGGTGCTCTGTACACTGCTTTTATGCTTTTACAGGACCTGTGATGACGTCACATTGAGGGGAGGAGTCAGTGGTCACATGATCAGCTCCTCAGTGTATGCAGGACTCTGCTGTGCTGGTTGTCATGGTGCTGGATGAGATGAAGTTTATGTCAGGAGGGATTTACAGTGTGGATGTAGCAGAGCCGAGTGTGTATGAGGTGTATGGAGCGGAGTTCAGAGTGTATACGTGGTGTACGGAGCAGAGCCGAGTGTGTACAAGATGTACGGAGCAGAGCCGAGTGTGTACGTAGCGGAGCCGAGTGTGTACGAGGTGTACGGAGCAGAGCCGAGTGTGTACGAGGTGTACGGAGCAGAGCCGAGTGTGTACGAGGTGTACGGAGCAGAGCCGAGTGTGTACGAGGTGTACGGAGCAGAGCCGAGTGTGTACGAGGTGTACGGAGCGGAGCCGAGTGTATGAGGTGTACGGAGCGGAGCCGAGTGTGTGCGAGGTGTACGGAGCAGAGCCGAGTGTGTACGAGGTGTACGGAGCAGAGCCGAGTGTGTACAAGGTGTACGGAGCGGAGCCGAGTGTGTGCGAGGTGTACGGAGCGGAGCCACGTATGTGCAGAGAAGAGTGTGTACGAGGTGTACGGAGCAGAGCCGAGTGTGTACGAGGTGTACGGAGCAGAGCCGAGTGTATGAGGTGTATGGAGCAGAGCCGAGTATGTACGAGGTGTACGGAGCGGAGCCACGTATGTGCAGAGAAGAGTGTGTACGAGGTGTACGGAGCAGAGCCGAGTGTGTACGAGGTGTACGGAGCGGAGCCGAGTGTGTGCGAGGTGTACGGAGCGGAGCCGAGTGTGTGCGAGGTGTACGGAGAGGAGCCGAGTGTGTGCGAGGTGTACGGAGCGGAGCCGAGTGTGTGCGAGGTGTACGGAGCGGAGCCGAGTGTATGAGGTGTACGGAGCGGAGCCGAGTGTGTACGAGGTGTACGGAGCGGAGCCGAGTGTGTACGAGGTGTACGGAGCGGAGCCGAGTGTGTACGAGGTGTACGGAGCGGAGCCGAGTGTGTACGAGGTGTACGGAGCGGAGCCGAGTGTGTACGAGGTGTACGGAGCGGAGCCGAGTGTGTACGAGGTGTACGGAGCGGAGCCGAGTGTGTACGAGGTGTACGGAGCAGAGCCGAGTGTGTACGAGGTGTACGGAGCAGAGCCGAGTGTGTACGAGGTGTACGGAGCAGAGCCGAGTGTGTACGAGGTGTACGGAGCGGAGCCGTGTGTGTACGAGGTGTACGGAGCGGAGCCGAGTGTGTACGAGGTGTACGGAGCTGAGCCGCAGGTGTACGAGGTGTACGGAGCTGAGCCGAGTGTATGAGGTGTACGGAGCGGAGCCGAGTGTATGAGGTGTATGGAGCAGAGCCGAGTATGTACGAGGTGTACGGAGCGGAGCCACGTGTGTGCAGAGCCGCGTGAGTATGAGGCAAGGCCACATGTGCGGGACATATGGAGTAAAGCCGCGTGTGCATAAGGTGGATGGAGTGGAGCCGCATATGCTGGGTCGTCCTGTAGAGGAGCCGCATGTGTACGGAGTGGAGGCGTGTGCACAGGGCATGTGGAGCGGAGCCGCTTGTCTACAAGGCATTTGGAGCGGAGCCACGTGCGTACAAGGTGTGTGTGCGCCAGTGGTAGTTCCCCGCGGATGCCGCTCCCGTTCCTATAGTCCCGGCTGCCTCTGCCGGCAGCATTCTTCACTCGAGTCCTGGCTGAGCTGTCTGCTTTTTGCAGCTCAGCATGGTGGGGCACGATGATGTCATCACTGAGTGCCGCTGTGCTGATACGTGCAGAGCGGAGCAGCAAGAAGAGAGGTGAGTATTTACTTTTTTTTTTTTTAACCCGTGAATACAGTGATGGGAGACTATGTAATGTGCAATATAACATAGGAGGAGTATGGGGTGCAATATACTATATGGAGGAATATGAGGGCCCATTATACTATATGGAGGACTATGCGGGTGTATTATAATATATGGAGGGTCGTGGAATGCATTATAATATATGGAGGACTATGGATGATGTATTAAAATATATATAGCCAATTATATAATATGGAAGCCATTTTATTATATTTGGAGGGCTCTGTGGGGGCATGATAATATTTGGAGGGGTGTGAGGAAGCCTTTATACTTTATGCAGGGCTCTTTGAGGGTTGCGTTGCGTTGTAAATAAATATTACAATCTATATGTTTACATTACTTTGTTGCCACTATGAGGGGCGGGGGGGGGGCCCCAAAACATTTCTTGCACCGGGGCCCACTACAGTCTGGGTCCGCCCCTGCGTGGCCACCACTAGACTCGCTGTGCCACACATTTCTGTCCCAAATGAACTTCTTTTGAGTAATTTGTATTGACTCTGCAGACCGTGCCCGGCCAGTCCCTCTCTGTATAAGCAGTGGAAAGCACCAGAATACTGATTAAAAATGACAAAAATATCATTATTTTTGCACAACGTCAATTTTGCCACATTTCAAACAGTTTTAACAATTCTGGTGGAAACGTTGTTCTGAATTGTCCCTTCTATGTGGATATGGGCTTGTGTTGTAGATTACAGCCCATCAGCAGTTCTCTATGATGGTGGTGAATTGTGGTGACATGATATATCCCACTCCTCTATATCTGTAATAACCAATCAGATCTACATTGAACATCTTTTAATAATGTCCCACTGGGTTGTATAGGTTGTCATCAAGCTTTTCTAGAGACTCTGCAGCCCCAATAACATTCCAGAATTACTGGATATAGGAAATGGATTTTTTCCCAGAACAGGACATGAACAGTAAAGGAGCGGACGAGCCCCTTATATGTTATCCATAGGGGCCATTGTTGGCGATGGATGAGAGATGACAGGGGCTTCCATCAGCCAATTCAATTCAACCAATTTGAACACAATTTCTATGAATTCTGGAGGATAAACTGTGGTTGTGAAATACCTGAATAATATATCATACAGACTGTATAATCCCTACAAATAGACTTTATTAATAGAACACACATTTACACATGAAAATTATTTAAAACGGATCACAATTATGGTACGACATATACAGTGAACGTTTCCACATTTTTTCATGTTGATTTCGGCTTCACACCGCAGTGTGATCGGGTCGGGGCTGTCTGATGTGAATCGGACAGCTCCGGACCTGATATCCACCCAGTGCAGCCCTATGAGGCCGGATGGAGGCGGATGGCAGCTATTTGCCATCCTGGTGCCATCTGTCCAGGAGGATCAGGCAGGATTCGGATTTCTCTCCCGGACACAATGACCCGCACCTCCACAGTTTTATGCATAAAAGTGCGGAGGTGAGTCATGCTAGTCAGTGGACCTGATGAAGCTCATTTCAGCGAAACACGTGCACCCCGCATCCACCACCACGCCGGCATGTCACCCGTGTGCAACTGGAAATAAAGAAATCCCAATGCAACAGAATGGTAAGTGCTGCCTACTATTATTTCAATTAGTCACTTTAGGATTTTGTAAACAAAGGCACGCCACCAGAATTCATTAGCGGGAGAGGTGCTGTATTTCCTCCATAGCTGAATAGTGGCACAACCAGAGCTCCACATCTACAGGCAGTAGTGCGGGTCATTTCTATAAATCCATTTAAAACAGGGAAAGTATGTGGAATGTCAAATCTATGTCCCTAACAAAAGCATGTCTGGCAATTTTTTTTAAAAAAAGCTCTGTTTTCCAATCGTGAACGATCTGCGTGTTCGTGCCAATTTGAAATTGCAAATGTTGGGGAAGTTCATCATCTCTAGTCGTGAGCCACATCCAGTGCTCAAGAGGGTCTTGAGCACATTAAAACAGACATCATGAGAGGTCTTGAGGCCAATCCAGCTCTCGAGAGGGTCTTGGCCACATCAGCTCTAGAGAGGTCTTGAGCCAATCCAGCTCCAGAGGGGTCTGAGCCATCAGCTCTGAGAGGGTCTTGAGCCATCCAGCTGAGAGGTCTTGGCCACATCCAGCTCTGAGAGAGGGTCTTGAGCCACATCTCAGGCTCATCCACTCACCCCCTCTCACAGTAGTATAACTGTTGAGGGAGCCATAGGATCAAATACTTAATTAACCTTAAAGACATAAGGGGTTGAGAGAAATGACCCATAGAGTGTATTATTTTACATTGCATAAGCTTGCTTAGATCTAAACATGGCTGCCCTTTCCTGTTTCATCACACCATGCCATGGTATGCAAGATGGTGACTGGGTCTATGACTACATTCTGTTGTACATGTGGCAAAGGTGGAGACTTTATCTCTGACTACATCTGTCGTACAAGGAAGTTCATGGAGGAAGCTGAATTCTATAGAAGGACTATATATATAATAACAGAGCGACACGTCGCTTGGAGATACCTGATGACTCATAGACCAACCAATCCTGATAACCTCATGGATTCGCCCATGGACTAGCCCATTAACCAACCCACTAACCAATGAGTTTTCCATTGGGCTGGCCGCGCCGCTTACTAAGTTTATATAAGTCCATGTGTGTCACCCCTGCGACCGGGCAGCCACAGGGTGAACGCAGCTGACTAAGAGACGGTCAACTCACAAGCACCACACACAGACACACTCGACCTGAGCCAATCACTCTACTGTTAGGCAAGGGGTGGCGGGATTATAGAAACTTGTGGGTGGGAAGAAAGAGAGGACACGGAAAAAGGGCTGGAGGAACAGTAGTAAAACACTGGAACACGAAGTTGGAGGTAGACAGCGGAGCTCTAGACCCGTGACTAAATACCGCTATGAGTAATACAAACATCGTACTAGGCTAGTGACCTGAGAGGGAATATATCACATAGAGCCTGTGACGGCCGGACCAAACCCGTATGCATGGGAGCAGAGAAAGAACCAAGGGCCTGAGAGGTACACGGAGGGGAGTGACGCAGAGGAACCTCCCAGCTGCAGTGAGAACCCAAGCCTGTAGCTCTTGTGTGAACTTGACCTGTGTAAAGGAACTGTGAATGGTGTGGGTTAAACTAACAGGAGAAGTAAAGTACTTGGTCAGCTCAAAGCGTGTGTGAGACTATTCTTTCTTAAACCTGCAGCAGAGTCTCCACCTACGGAGTCACAGACTAGTTAACCCTGTGCACTACCAGTGAGGAGCTGCAGCCTGTGAGCGAGGTGGGTGCAGAAGCCAGCAGCACCTGGCCATTTACATCATTACTGTCCAGGAACTAAGCCCTACCGTGAGGCTAAACATCTCAGCTGCACATTCACCGTCCCCGGCAGATCCTATGGCAGCGGTGGCTCTCACCACGGTGGCGTCACGAAAAATCTATAAACTTTATATCTTTTATTGCTGCACTAGGACAATGGCACGCACTTGAACCCAGAGACAGCAGCTAGCCGGTCTCGAGTACCGTCCTTGGGGTGCGATATATACATGTTCAATTAACTCACTTGGAGTTGTGCTGTTATGGACAAGGAGAGTCTACATCTGACTGTGTGTTCGGTGTATTTCTTTCTGCACATGCACTCGGCCCATATCTATTAGTCCAGAAGCAAGAAACTAGTGAATATTTCACACTTTCAAACTTATCATAACAAAAAGACAGTTGCACCCTGAAATGCTAAAGTATGCAAACCATGAATGTAAGAATATAGACATGCATTACTGCTAAAAAAAAAATTATGAAAACTTTTGTATTTTCCTTACAAAAATGGCCATTTTTATATTAGCCCAGTAGCCATGTCATGGCGTACCTCCTTACTGGGTTCCTATGCCTCTCTCTGGGATTAACAAAACCTCCACTTATATAGGCGGATAGGAACCTGCTGATAGAGAATATAATCACCTAAGGATAATGGGAAGGGGTGCACAGTAAGAAGGTGTGACCCCATAATCTAAATAAGAAAAGAGACTTGAACACTCCTTAACATGCAGTGTCTTTTTAAACCCAAGAAGTCTATGGTACCATCACACGGGGAGATATCGGCGTGTGTTGGGGCGATCTCATGAGCCACATGCTGCAGCGTCACTCGTGAGACGCACCGTAGCACTTACGTAACCAGGGCGAACTGGCGATTCTGATCGCCTGAAACAAGCTTGAAGCGATGTTGGCTTTCAGATCGCCGTGTCACACAGCACCACTCACGTCAATGTGTGTTAATTTTCCCACAAGGCGTGCCACACAGTATTAGACGGCCCCTACCACTCGATTGGTCGTCACACAGCATTTTCATTGTCTGCGCGACATGATGTGTGCGTACACAATATCGTTTGATGTATGAGAGTGTGCACACTATATTCAGCCACACCATACTAGACTTTTCTTAGCTTTGCGCACTTGGTGTGCGCATATGGGGCGCAGATAACAATGTCTGCACGCTACAGAATGAATTGCCTAAACACAGACATGCTGTGCATTGATATCGCTGGTCACACGGAGATTCATACTGATCGCTCAAGCTCCATCGCTGATTTCCGACACTGTTGGGAATCTCTGACTCAGAACAGAGATTTATCGACGTCAGTTGCCTGTTACACCGGGACGCACAGGCGATTCGCTTCAACATCGCCTTGAACAGGCAGATTCTCGACGACATCGCCGCGATATTCCCGTGTGACGTACCATTAGTGTAGAGCCCTGTAATGAGATACGTCGTGGCATGGCTATGGGCAGATAGAAATGACTATTTTTGTATGCTAAGGGTCTCAATTTTTCATGTATTTCCTTAGCAGTATATGTTATATTTCACCTTCATAGTTGCATGCTTTAGTATTTCAGAGTATTTCGGATTCTCTGTCTCTCTGTTATAATGTCATGTTTATTATGCCCTGTTCACACCCTGTTAGGAGGGCACAAGTTTTTTTTTTTCGATTATTTAAATAACTTTATATTTTGATAGTTCAGATTTTTATGGACACAACAAAGCGATACGTTTATTTTAAATTCTTCTTTTTGAAAAGGGAAAAAGGGGATTTTACCAATATTGTTCCAATTGTTCTTAATTGTATCTTATTTTTCTATTCCTTTTGGGAGTATTGACCCTACCATTGTTTGATTGCTTGCTCCATAGCTGTAATACGATGGTGTTCCCGTATCCATTGTATCTGACATTCTCCTGTAAGGGTGTGTGCTCACCATCAGGAATTGTAGCGTATTGCTGCTGCATCCAGAACGCTGCATTTTCCAGTACCAGCATAGTGGATGGGATTTCTAGTAATGCCATGCCCGCTATGTTTCTCCCTTCTGCAGCTGCAGTGCAGGTTTCCGGAAGCGGTCCCTATCGGCTGCACGCAGGGAGAAGCCGCAGATGGTGAGTACAGGGCGGCTGTGGTCTCCCCGCGTGCACCCGCAGGTTCCCGCAGGTCTGGAGTTGCTGCGTCCAACATGGAGTGCCTCCAGATCATGTGCCCACCCCCACAAGCTCAGCTTTAGGCCAGGCTTTATATGAGAACTGAGAAAGCAACAGGAACGGGTTGCTGGAATCACATTTTTGCACAAATTAGCCCCTTGAATGAGACTGTCAGTGATTTCTCACCCGCATCCACCTACCATTAACCCCCGCCTTTCCCCTTGGAATGTGATCATCTGTCCTTGTTATTTGTTGTAAACTGTGTTAGGCTGCTTTCACATCAGCGTTTTTTTTAAATCGCGGCAGATGCGGTGAAAAAACCGCATCTGCCGCGATAACCGCTGCACTTGCGGCACAGTTGCGGCAAGCCCAATGCAATGTCTATGCGGCATGCGGCAGGTGCGGCAAGTGCGGTTTCGACACTTGCGGCAGGTGCGGCCGAAAAAAAAACGCGGCTGACCACGTTTTTTTTCGCGCCGCACCTGCCGCAAGTGCCGAAACCGCACCTGCCGCACACTTACCGCAAGCCCCATAGACATTGCATGGGGCTTGCTGCAAGTGTCGCAGTTATGTGGTAATCGCGGCAGATGCGGTGTTTCCACTGCATCTGCCGCGATTTAAAAAAAACGCTGATGTGAAAGGGGCCTTATATAACTTTATTTTTGTTATATATTTGCTGAACGTATTATTGTGCGACTTGGCACTGGTTTCATTTTAAGGGAAAATATTGGTATACATTATTTTTATAGACCCATAAATTTGTCATGAATATTAATTCCTTAAGAACGGCTTAATGCCTTTGCTTTAATCACGGCTCCGGTGGCGCAGTAACTGTATTTATTTTGCAGGTGAAACTCGCACAAGACACTACACGGCGAGCACATCTCAACCGGCCTGGAACTTATCCATTAACCCTTTAATGAAAGGTAACATCTAGTTAAGGATATTACATGGCTTTATTTTTTTAATAATCAGGGAATATTATCTTCCTGACGTGAACTAGTCTTGAACTAAGTTGTACATTCATTAATTAATTAACATTAAAGCACATTTGTCTTTTCTGTAGCCTCTTGGAATGAGCTGTATTGTGTACCCTAAAGGAATAATGCTTCTTCTGGCCATTATATGACTGGTATCTTGGATTTTCACCAGTTTTCCCCTCTGAAGGTTCTCTCTAATATTCAATTGTCTCTGAGCTGGTGGGTGGACTCTAGCTCCTGTGATATCTCCTTTGTCACACTGGTGGGTGGACTCTAGCTCCTGTGATATCTCCTTTGTCACACTGGTGGGTGGACTCTAGCTCCTGTGATATCTCCTTTGTCACACTGGTGGGTGGACTCTAGCTCCTGTGATATCTCCTTTGTCACACTGGTGGGTGGACTCTAGCTCCTGTGATATCTCCTTTGTCACACTGGTGGGTGGACTCTAGCTCCTGTGATATCTCCTTTGTCACACTGGTGGGTGGACTCTAGCTCCTGTGATATCTCCTTTGTCACACTGGTGGGTGGACTCTAGCTCCTGTGATATCTCCTTTGTCACACTGGTGGGTGTTGACCCACTGTGCCACTCTCGAGGTGCGTCACTAAGCGGCTACCTATGACAAATCGCAATGTCGCATCAGTGGCAGACTAAAGAAGGTTTTTTTGCTTTTTTCACCTGATTTTGTACGCTGTCTCATTTATTTATTCATCTCTAGATTGAAAGGAGACACAAGAGGCGCCAATCGGTCCTATAGTTTAGATAAGATGATGTTCCTGTGAGTGAATGTGCTCTGATGACCCACAACCGGTATGCTCGCATGGACAGCTGCCCTGGATCTGCACTTCCACGCTGCTGTCAGGATGAAAGACACGGGAGGCCAGGCTCCTTCAAAGATGCTCCTTTATCCCCACGTGTTTCGGTACAGTCCCTGCACCTCCCTCAGGGGTATAATCATAGTCATGCAAAGTGTCGGCCTCTTATACAGTTTGTGACTCATAATGACTGTGTTCCATATGTCGCATTAGTGTTGCACACTTATTTTTCATTTATTTTAGGACGATCTAAGGGGAAGAGGACCGAAGACCAGCAGGAGAGAAGAAGACTGACCATTTTACATCATGATCATGAATGGAGCATTTCTGCAGCCAAACACTGTGCAGAAAAAAGAGATTTCAATGATAAAATACTGTTAAAAAAAAAGTGTTAAATAAAAATGTTAAGTAAAAACGATTTCTAAGGCTCGTTGTTATCATTGAGGGCAGGAGCCGAGGGGCTGATTGAGAGCTGCTCGGAATAGGACTGGGCTGCTTTGGTTAAAATAAAAGTAAATTGAAAAAAATAAAAAGATTATTTTATTACTTCATTAAACTTAAAATATATAAATTGATTTGAAATAGTATATTTATTATAAAAATATATATAAAACATGTAAAAGATTACATAGCTGTACAGCTAGTTTCAGAGTGACAATGGTTCAGGACCGTGGACAGTGACTGCAGATCTCAATGCTTTTCAGAGTGTATGACGTCTGCAAATAGTAGATCAAGACCATGGACAGTGACTACTAGCCTTAAAGGGAACCTGACCTCTACAAACGAACCCCCAGCCTGTTTTAACCTGTCCCTGTACCATAGTAATCCATTTATAACCATCCCCTTCTGCCCCTAAACCGCTATTGTAAAGTTTATAAAAGCAGTTTATTCACCTCTTATTCTGCAGCTTCACATTATATGAGAAGCCACAAAAGGCGGGCTTGTGTGGCTCTCCCCGCCACCGGCATGTTAATTTTGCACGCCCACATGGGCGTGTTATAGAGCAGAGACATTGCTTGTCCTGCAAGGGGGCTGTACAGGCGATATGACGCGATTTTCGTCATATCGCCTGTACCACCCCCTTGCAGACAAGCAATGTCTCTGCTGTACAGCACGCCCATATGGGCGTGCATAATTAACACGCCGGTGGCGGGGAGAGAGCCACACAAGCCCGCCTTTTGCGGCTTCTCATATAATGAGAAGCTGGAGAATAAGAGGTGATCAACCGCTTCCGGTAACCATCAATGAGTTTCTTACAATGCTCTGCTGGAATTTTAGACCATTCTTCTTTGGCAAACTGCTCCAGGTCCCTGATATGTGAAGGGTGCCTTCTCCAAACTGCCATTTTTAGATCTCTCCACAGGTGTTCTATGGGATTCAGGTCTGGACTCATTGCTGGCCACCTTAGAAGTCTCCAGTGCTTTCTCTCAAACCATTTTCTAGTGCTTTTTGAAGTGTGTTTTGGGTCATTGTCCTGCTGGAAGACCATGACCTCTGAAGGAGACCCAGCTTTCTCACACTGGGCCCTACATTATGCTGCAAAATGTGTTGGTAGTCTTCAGACTTCATAATGCCATGCACACGGTCAAGCAGTCCAGTGCCAGAGGCAGCAAAGCAACCCCAAAACATCAGGGAACCTCCGCCATGTTTGACTGTAGGGACCGTGTTCTTTTCTTTGAATGCCTCTTTTTTTTCTCCTAGTAATAAGTATACTGGTCTATTGGTAGAGCACTTCCATAGGAGACCCGGAGTTCAAATAGATTTTCCTTCATTCTTAAAATGTATATCACAATGGGCAGTACAACGCGTTTCGACTCTTTTAATGGGTCTTCCTCAGGTACAGTTGTATATACAACTGTATATGATATACAACTGTACCTGAGGAAGACCCATTAAAAGGGTCGAAACGCGTTGTACTGCCCACTGTGATATACATTTTAAGAATGAAGGAAAATTTATTTGAATTCCGGGTCTCCTGTGGAAGCGCTGTACCAATAGACCGGTATACTTATTATTACATGTGACGAACCAGGTTTCCTAGATCTGATCCATCCAGAGTGGGAGAGCTGCACACCAATGGAGATCTTATATGCAATATAACCAAGACACCTAAAAGGTGAGCAATATCAAAGTATGTTGATTGCTCTCAGTGTGAGAAACAAGATACAAATCTTGTAGTTGTGATACCTTTTAATGGCTAACAAAAATAAAATAAATGATGTTATAAGGCGAGCTTTCGAGACGACTCGGGTCTCTTCATCAGGCATGGTATGAAAAGATATTGAATGAAACTCAAAATATATGCATGCACAACTAAAATGATTGGACATTTGACTAAATTAACATTACAAAGACTGGACATTTGGCAAAATAAACAAAGCAGCCTTGGAGAGCATCTTCAAACAGGCAGGCCCAGTGGTAATAAAGTCTTTAGGACACTAAATTATAAGAAAACCTGGTGTCCAAGATTTCCATGTCTTTGAACAACATTGTTTAGACGTGGTAATGAGCCATAAAGCCATCAGCAATGTTCAGTCCATTCTGTATACAATTGAAGCTCCTAATTAGCTTGGATTCACAGACCCTTCGATGTTTTTGGGATTTGAAATTACCTCTCAAAATTAAAACCTTCATATTATCAATGTTATCTCCCTGGCCAGAAAAATGCTCCGCTACTGGAAAATGGATTTTTTCGTGTGTAATTGTGTGACGATGAGACCTCATCGTTGCTCTTAGACGTTGCCCAGTCTCCCCAACATAGAAAGAACCTACTGGGCAAATGGTGCACATAATTAAATATACCACATTGGAAGAGGAGCATGTGAAAGTCCCAGGAATCTTATAATCCTGTTGTGTATTGGGGATCTGTATCCTGTCTCTGGTCTCTATGTGAGCACAGGTCTTGCAGCTCTTCACATTGCATGGATAAGTTCCTTTTGGTGTATCCGAGGGCACCAAACTTCGGACCATGATGTTTCTTAAATTGGGAGGCTGCCTGTAGCACAGCAAGGGAGGGTCTTTGAATATTATTTTAAGTCGGTCATCCTTGTGTAATGAAATATCAAAGTATAACATCTCTATGTTGAAATTTAATTACTGCACTTAGAGTTGTGCCGAGACTTTTTCTCATTTATACCCCCCTAGAGGCTTCCAGTGAAGTTAATCTAAGTACTTCTTTTTTTCTCCTGTAAACTCTATGTTGATGCCTTTGCCCATAAAGCTCTACTTTTGTCTCATCTGACCAGAGAACATTCTTCCAAAATGTTTTAGGCTTTCTCAGGTAAGTTTTGGCCATCTCCAGCCTGGCTTTTTTATGTCTCGGGGTAAGAAGTGGGGTCTTCCTGGGTCTCCTACCATACAGTCCCTTTTCACTCAGACGCCGACGGATAGTACGGGTTGACACTGTTGTACCCTCGGACTGCAGGGCATCTTGTACTTGTTTGGATGTTAGTCGAGGTTCTTTATCCACCATCCGCACAATCTTGCATTGAAATCTCTCGTCAATTTTTCTTTTCCGTCCACATCTAGGGAGGTTAGCCACAGTGCCATGGGCTTTAAACGTCTTGATGACACTGCGCACGGTAGACACAGGAACATTCAGGTCTTTGGAGATGGACTTGTAGCCTTGAGATTGCTCATGCTTCCTCACAATTTGGTTTCTCAGGTCCTCAGACAGTTCTTTGGTCTTCTTTATTTTCTCCATGCTCAATGTGGTACACACAAGGACACAGGACAGAGGTTGAGTCAACTTTAATCCATGTCAACTGGCTGCAAGTGTGATTTAGTTATTGCCAATACCTGTTAGGCGCAACAGGTAAGTTACAGGTGCTGTTAATTACACAAATTAGAGAATCATCACATGATTTTTCTAACAGTGCCAATACTTTTGTCCACCCCCTTTTTTATGTTTGGTGTGGAATTATATCCAATTTGGCTTTACGACAATTCTTTTTGTGTTTTTTCATTAAAGACAAATTAAATGAAGATAATAATACCAAAGAATTTGTGATTGCAATCATTTTCAGGAAGAAACTGAGTATTATCTGACAGAATTGCAGGAGTGTCAATACTTTTGGCCACAACTGTAGGGAAATTGTGAGGTTGCTGTGAGTTGGCGCATCAGGATGTCTGGTCCTTGTGTATTCTATATTATGAAGGAAAGGGAGAAAAGGATCTCTAAATAAATATGCATTTATTCATGTTTATTTATGCATCCACTAGATAAATGTCCTAATTTTTCACAGTCTCCTCCATTTTTAGTACTAATATCATTAATAAATATCAATAAGATCGCTATATACTGTATACAAGGATGGGGACATATATAAAAACATGGACCCAGAATGAGGACATATATATCAGGATTGAGACATATATACCTGGATGGGGACAGAGAAACCTGAATGGGCACTAAGATACCAGGATGGGGGATATATATACAAGGATAGGGACATATGTATATACTAGGATGGGGGATATATATACCTTGATGGAGGACAAATTTACCTGGATGGGGACCTATATACATGGAAGAGGCCCAGGATGGGGGACATTAGTACAGGATGGGGGACATTATTACATATTGAAGGGGGGAGGTGGCAACACGTATGTATTTATAGGATTTAGAACTCTACAAGGGCCCATACATCTGACCAATATACAGGGACGACAGGTCCAGATCTTGTACTAGGGCTCATCAGACTCCACTTACGCCATTGGCCTGAAGAATGGTCGGACTCATGAGAGCATGGTGTGCATTAGCAGCTCTAGATGATCTATTCTAAGTATGGCTCCCCTATATTGATTCTGTGTTGGTACAGATTCCCACGTGCCATTCCATAGGTTGATCATTTGAGTGTTACATTTTGGACAGGCTCTAGTTGGGTTTTGGGGGTAGGTGGGTAATTTATGTCATAAATCACCTTTATGAATTGAAAAAAATTCCCCTGCATTAAAAATAATTTTGTTTTTCAGAAAACTTCTCTTCTTTGGCTGCAGTTAAAAAAAATCTTCTTTACCCCCTCTCGCGGCTCAAGCGCTGAGTTTCTGCCGATGCTCCCGGTGTCTGTTATGGTTCACAGTGCCGATGTCACATCAACAGCGCTGCAGCCAATCACTGATCTCACCGGTAGTGCAGCTGAAAACCGACTGCACCTGAGGACAGGGGTTTTCTGAAACTGGAAAAAACCCTTTTATGACATTTTGCCTTCTATTTTGCCATCCTTTTGGAATCTTCTCATCAATATCAGGGTCATTGACCACTTTCTTCAACTTCCGACACTTTGCTTTGTTATATTAAGTGTCATTTGGTCCAAGTATGTGGAACAGGTTGTGTTTGTGGCTTCTTTACTAATGTCTTTATTTGACAGAAAGTATTTGTAAGAAGTGTTTGTAAAAATATTATCTAGGACCTATCTAGGCTCGTGTAAGATCGATCTTCCTACAAGAGCGTTCATCCATTAAGTCGCCATGGCTCGAGATTGAGCTGAAGGCCAATAAATAGAAATTTATAAAAGAAAAGACAAATCGTCAACAATCTAAGACTCACAAACTATACAACACTGATAGCAACAAGTGTAGATGAATGAAGGACTTATTACAGAAAGTCAAGATGGAACGCTCCAACATGGGACTGCTACTCAACACAAAGAAGACAAAGATACTGATGACTGCCAGGTGTGAGATGGATGATAATAAACTGGAAGTGGAAAATGACTTTACCCTACTCAGATCAATGATCACTCAAGATGCAGAGACAACACCAGATGTCAATAGGAGAATACAGTTGTGGCCAAAAGTATTGACCCCCCTGCAATTCTGTCAGATAATACTCAGTTTCTTCCAGAAAATGATTGCAATCACAAATTCTTTGCTATTATTATCTTCATTTAATTTGTCTTCAATGAAAAAACACAAAAGCGAATGAAGCAAAAAGCGAAACATTGATCATTTCACACAAAACTCCCAAAATGGGCCGGACAAAAGTATTGGCACCCTCAGCCTAATACTTGGTTGCACAACCTTTAGCCAAAATAACTGCGATCAACCGCTTCCGGTAACCATCAATGAGTTTCTTACAATGCTCTGCTGGAATTTTAGACCATTCTTCTTTGTTAAACTGCTCCAGGTCCCTGATATTTGAAGGGCGCCTTCTCCAAACTGCCATTTTTAGATCTCTCCACAGGTGTTCTATGGGATTCAGGTCTGGACTCATTGCTGCCACCTTAGAAGTCTCCAGTGCTTTCTCTCAAACCATTTTCTAGTGCTTTTTGAAGTGTGTTTTGGGTCATTGTCCTGCTGGAAGACCCATGACCTCTGAGGGAGACCCAGCTTTCTCACACTGGGCCCTACATTATGCTGCATAATTTGTTGGTAGTCTTCAGACTTCATAATGCCATGCACACGGTCAAGCAGTCCAGTGCCAGAGGCAGCAAAGCAACCCCAAAACATCAGGGAACCTCCGCCATGTTTGACTGTAGGGACCGTGTTCTTTTCTTTGAATGCCTCTTTTTTTTCTCCTGTAAACTCTATGTTGATGCCTTTGCCCATAAAGATCTACTTTTGTCTCATCTGACCAGAGAACATTCTTCCAAAACATTTTAGGCTTTCTCAGGTAAGTTTTGGCAAACTCCAGCCTGGCTTTTTTATGTCTCGGGGTAAGAAGTGCGGTCTTCCTGGGTATCCTACCATACAGTCCCTTTTCATTCATGCGCCGACGGATAGTACGGGTTGACACTGTTGTACTCTCGGACTGCAGGGCAGCTTGAACTTGTTTGGATGTTAGTCGAGGTTCTTTATCCACCATCCGCACAATCTTGTGTTGAAATCTCTCGTCAATTTTTCTTTTCCGTCCACATCTAGGGAGGTTAGCCACAGTGCCATGCGCTTTAAACTTCTTGATGACTCTGCGCACGGTAGACACAGGAACATTCAGGTCTTTGGAGATGGACTTGTAGCCTTGAGATTGCTCAGGCTTCCTCACAATTTGGTTTCTCAAGTCCTCAGACAGTTCTTTGGTCTTCTTTATTTTCTTCATTCTCAATGTGGTACACACAAGGACACAGGACAGAGGTTGAGTCAACTTTAATCCATGTCAACTGGCTGCAAGTGTGATTTAGTTATTGCCAACACCTGTTAGGTGCCACAGGTAAGTTACAGGTGCTGTTAATTACACAAATTCGAGAAACATCACATCATTTTTCTAACAGTGCCAATACTTTTGTCCACCCCCTTTTTTATGTTTGGTGTGGAATTAGATCCAATTTGGCTTTAGGACAATTCTTTTTGTGTATTTTTCATTGAAGACAAATTAATGAAGATAATAATAGCAAAGAATTTGTGATTGCAATCATTTTCAGGAAGACACTGAGTTTTAGCTGACAGAATTGCAGGGGTGTCAATACTTTTGGCCACAACTGTATTATAAATTCTAATTTTTTTGTGAAGAATCAAAAAGAAGTGGGACACAATCGTGAAGTGGAATGAAATTTATTGGATATTTTAAACTTTTTTAAGAAATAAAAAACTGAACAGTGGGGCGTGCAATATTATTCGGCCCCTTGAGTTAATACACTGTAGCGCCACCTTTTGCTGTGATTACAGCTGCAGTCTCTTGGGGTTTGTCTCATTCTTCCTTGCAGAACAGCTGGAGCTCAGTGAGGTTGGATTGAGGCGTTTCTGAACAGCAGTTTTCAGCTCTTTCCACAGATTCTCCATTGGATTCAGGTCTGGATGTGACTTGGTCATTCTAACACCTGGAGACAGTTATTTTTGAACCATTCCATTGTAGATTTTGCTTTATGTTTGGGATCATTGTCTTGTTGGAAGATAAATCTCCGTCCCAGTCTCAAGTCTTTTGCAGACTGCAACAGGTTTTCTTCCAGAATGGTCCTGTATTTGGCTCCGTCCATCTTCCCATCAATTTTAACCATCTTCCCTGTCCCTGCTGAAGAAAAGCCCAGACCATGGTGCTGCCACCACCATGTGTGACAGTGGGGATGGTGTTTTCAGGGTGATGAGCTGTGCTGCTTTTAACCCAAACATATCGTTTTGCATTGTGGCCAAAAAGTTAAATTTTGGTTTCCTCTGAGCAGAGCCCCTTATTCCACATGTTTGGTGTCTCCCAGGCGGCTTGTGGTAAACTTCAAACCAGACTTTTTATGGATATCTTTGAGAAATGTCTTTCTTCTCGCCACTCTTCCATAAAGGCCAGATTTGTGCAGTGTACGACTGATTGTCGTGCTATGGACAGACTCTCCCACCTCAGCTGTAGATCTCTGCAGTTCATCCAGAGGGATCATGGGCCTTTTGGCCTCATCTCTGATCAGTCTTCTCCTTGTCCGAGATGAAAGTTTAGAGGGACGGCCGGGTCTTGGTAGATTTGCAGTGGTCTGATACTCCTTCCATTTCAATATGATCACTTGCACAGTGGCTCCGTGAGATGCTTAAAACTTGGGAAATCTTTTTCTATCCAAATCCGGCTTTAACCTTCACCACAACAGTATCTCGGACCTGCCGGTGTGTTCCTTGGTCTTCATGATGCTCTCTGCGTTTGAAACAGAAACCTGAGACTATCACAGAGCAGGTGCATTTATACGGAGACTTGATTACACACAGGTGGATTCTATATCATTACCAGTCATTTAGGACAACATCGGATCATTCAGAGATCCTCACTGAACTTCTGGAGTGAGTTTGCTGCACTGTAAGTAAATGGGCCGAATAATATTGCACGCCCCACTTTTCAGTTTTTTTATTTGTTAAAAAAGTTTTAAGGCTGGAAACACACTGCCAAGTGTAAAAACGGTCCGATTGACGGATCCGAGAGTCGGACGAGTGTCATCCGACTTTTGGTCAGTATGGCTTCAGTGTGTTGCCGAGTGCAATCTGTTTTTTTACTTAGCAGCTATTTACTGTATTAGCATTCACAGGAGCATTTTTTACAGTTGTCTAAGTCAGGGGTCCCCAACCACCGAGCCGCGGACCAGGCCGCAGGAGTCTTTGTGCCAGTCTGCGCCGCCGCAGACCAGCACTACACACAGAGTGCTCTGCGGCGGCACAGAGCGGTGGATGCTGCCCGCTTCCCCGCACCTCAGTGATATCCGCGCCCGCCACACTACAGCGCCGCTGTGCTCTGTGCCTCAGCTGCGTACATAGATGTACTAGCGGAGCGATAGGCCAATCACAGTGCAGCAGCCTGGCCCTGATTGGCCAGTGGCTGCTGCACTATGATTGGCCGACGGCTTCATTTGTACATCTACGCAGCTGAGGCCCAGAGCACAGCAGCGCCCGATGCAGCGGAGGACCTGCAAGGAAATGATAATGGTGAAACAGGATACTAAACCCCACCCCTTCTACATGGCCCTGCCCCATATGATCAAAGCCCTTCTCCTATGACAACCCCTCCTTCCCGCCGGGCCACAGAGAAATTATCATGCTTGACGCCGGTCCCCAGAGGAAAAAGGTTGGGGACCCCTAGTCTAAGCTACAGTATGATAATGTATCAATTAAAAGCTGCATCCGATTCAGATGGTCCGTATGTGGTCCGAGTGTGGTACGTCTTTTTTGTCGGACCCATAGACTTGCATTGGCGAGTCTCGTCCGACACTCGCATACTGTCGCAGCATGTTGCGACTGACTCGTCATTCGTGAATCGTAATGTATGTACACAGTGACTGCACAGCAGAATAGTGAGTGCAGCTCTGGAGTATAATGCAGGAGGTAACTCAGGATCAGTAATGTAATGTATGTACACAGTGACTGCACCAGCAGAATAGTGAGTGCAGCTCTGGAGTATAATACAGGAGGTAACTCAGGATCAGTAATGTAATGTATGCACACAGTGACTGCACCAGCAGAATAGTGAGTGCAGCTCTGGAGTATAATACAGGAGGTAACTCAGGATCAGTAATGTAATGTATGTACACAGTGACTCCACCAGCAGAATAGTGAGTGCAGCTCTGGAGGATAATACAGGAGGTAACTCAGGATCAGTAATGTAATGTATGTACACAGTGACTGCACCAGCAGAATAGTGAGTGCAGCTCTGGGGTATAATACAGGAGGTAATTCAGGATCAGTAATGTAATGTATGTACACAGTGACTGCACCAGCAGAATAGTGAGTGCAGCTCTGGAGTATAATACAGGAGGTAACTCAGGATCAGTAATGTAATGTATGTACACAGTGACTCCACCAGCAGAATAGTGAGTGCAGCTCTGGAGTATAATACAGCAGGTGACTCAGGATCAGTAATGTAATGTATGTACACAGTGACTGCACCAGCAGAATAGTGAGTGCAGCTCTGGAGTATAATACAGGAGGTAACTCAGGATCAGTAATGTAATGTATGTACACAGTGACTGCACCAGCAGAATAGTGAGTGCAGCTCTGGAGTATAATACAGGAGGTAACTCAGGATCAGTAATATAATGTATGTACACAATGACTGCACCAGCAGAATAGTGAGTGCAGCTCTGGAGTATAATACAGGAGGTAACTCAGGATCAGTACAAGATAAGTAATGTAATGTATGTACATAGTAATGGCACCAGCAGAATAGTGAGTGCAGCTCTGGAATATAATACAGGAGCTAACTCAGGATCAGTAATGTAATGTATGTACACAATGACTGCACCAGCAGAATAGTGAGTGCAGCTCTGGAGTATAATACAGGAGGTAACTCAGGATCAGTACAAGATAAGTAATGTAATGTATGTACATAGTAATGGCACCAGCAGAATAGTGAGTGCAGCTCTGGAATATAATACAGGAGCTAACTCAGGATCAGTAATGTAATGTATGTACACAGTGACTGCACCAGCAGAATAGTGAGTGCAGCTCTGAAGTATAATACAGGAGGTAACTCAGGATCAGTAATGTAATGTATGTACACAGTGATTGCACCAGCAGAATAGTGAGTGCAGCTCTGGAATATAATACAGGAGCTAAGGCTGCCTTCACATTTGCGTATGTGTCTGCATGCTGATGGCATGCAGACACATACGCTGTGCAAAGCAGGGTCCAAATGATGTGTCCGCAGCGGAGAATGTCCGCCTGCGGACACATCATTGTGCAGGCTGCCAGCCAATCGGCGTTGTCAGGGGGCGGAGATCAGCGCCGGAGATCTCCGCCCCCCGGCCGCCGGTAACCTTCGGGACGGTGTCGGCGGGGAGAACAGCTGATTTGACAGCTGTTTGAATCTTCCCGCGCCGACACCGAGAGGAGATGTCGGCGCGGGAAGATTCAAACAGCTCTCAGATCAGCTGTTCTCCCCGCCGACATCGCTAGCACATTACCAGCGGCCGGGAGGCGGAGGACAGCAGAGGCTCCAGCTGATCTCCCGGTGGCCGTCGGTGAGCTCCTGTGACATCACCGGCGGCCACCGGGAGATTATTCAATGGGTCCGCAGCGTTCTCCTGCGGTGTCATGCAGAGGACACTGCGGACCCATTGAAGCCAATGCATTTTTTGTGCGCTTGGGGACGCTTGCTGATTGTCCAAGCTCCCCAAACGCACAAAAAAACCCAACATGCTGCGTCCCGGGTGCGGATGCTGGACACCGGAAGCAGCAGATATCGTCCGCATCCGCACCCGAACGCAGCAAACGCAGGCACCATGCGTTCCTATGTTAAACATAGGAACGCAGTGCGCATGCGTTTGACTGCGTATGGGAACGCAGCAATACGCTGCCTTCCCATACGCAAATGTGAAGCCAGCCTAACTCAGGATCAGTAATGTAATGTATGTACACAGTGACTGCACCAGCAGAATAGTGAGTGCAGCTCTGAAGTATAATACAGGAGGTAACTCAGGATCAGTAATGTAATGTATGTACACAGTGACTGCACCAGCAGAATAGTGAGTGCAGCTCTGGAGTATAATACAGGAGGTAACTCAGGATCAGTTATGTAATGTATGTACACAGTGACTGCACCAGCAGAATAGTGAGTGCAGCTCTGGAGTATAATACAGGAGGTAACTCAGGATCAGTTATGTAATGTATGTACACAGTGACTGCACCAGCAGAATAGTGAGTGCAGCTCTGGAGTATAATACAGGAGGTAACTCAGGATCAGTAATGTAATGTATGTACACAGTGACTGCACCAGCAGAATAGTGAGTGCAGCTCTGGAGTATAATACAGGAGGTAACTCAGGATCAGTTATGTAATGTATGTACACAGTGACTGCACCAGCAGAATAGTGAGTGCAGCTCTGGAGTATAATACAGGAGGTGACTCAGGATCAGTAATGTAATGTATGTACACAGTGACTGCACCAGCAGAATAGTGAGTACAGCTCTGGGGTATAATACAGGAGGTAACTCAGGATCAGTAATGTAATGTATGTACACAGTGACTGCACCAGCAGAATAGTGAGTGCAGCTCTGGAGTATAATACAGGAGGTAACTCAGGATCAGTAATGTAATATATGTACACAGTGACTGCACCAGCAGAATAGTGAGTGCAGCTCTGGAGTATAATACAGGAGGTAACTCAGGATCAGTAATGTAATGTATGTACACAGTGACTCCACCAGCAGAATAGTGAGTGCAGCTCTAGAATATAATACAGGAGGTAACTTAGGATCAGTAATGTAATGTATGTACACAGTGACTCCACCAGCAGAATAGTGAGTGCAGCTCTGGAATATAATACAGGGGGTAACTCGGGATCAGTAATGTAATGTATGTACACAGTGACTGCACCAGCAGAATAGTGAGTGCAGCTCTGGAGTATATATATTACAGGAGGTAACTCAGGATCAGTAATGTAATGTATGTACACAGTGACTCCACCAGCAGAATAGTGAGTGCAGCTCTGGAGGATAATACAGGAGGTAACTCAGGATCAGTAATGTAATGTATGTACACAGTGACTGCACCAGCAGAATAGTGAGTGCAGCTCTGGAGTATAATACAGGAGGTAACTCAGGATCAGTAATGTAATGTATGTACACAGTGACTGCACCAGCAGAATAGTGAGTGCAGCTCTGGAGTATAATACAGGAGGTAACTCAGGATCAGTAATGTAATGTATGTACACAGTGACTGCACCAGCAGAATAGTGAGTGCAGCTCTAGAATATAATACAGGAGGTAACTCAGGATCAGTAATGTAATGTATGTACACAGTGACTGCACCAGCAGAATAGTGAGTGCAGCTCTGGGGTATAATACAGAGGTAACTCAGGGTCAGTAATGTAATGTATGTACACAGTGACTGCACCAGCAGAATAGTGAGTGCAGCTCTGGAGTATAATACAGGAGGTAACTCAGGATCAGTAATGTAATGTATGTACACAGTGACTCCACCAGCAGAATAGTGAGTGCAGCTCTAGAATATAATACAGGAGGTAACTTAGGATCAGTACAGGATATTTTATCTTATATTTTTATTATTTACAGACTTTACAAATATGAAGCATCCCGTGTGTTTGATAGAGAACGATGAAGATGGTACATTACAAGTTAATCAAGATGCTCTGACAATCTTATCCAGTATTGCCCAGAAGGTGGTTGTTGTGGCCATAGTTGGGAAATACCGAACTGGGAAGTCTTATCTGATGAACAGACTGGCGGGAAGTAAAAATGGTAAGAGGAGTGAACTGGAGTATGGTAGAGAGCAGAAATAAGTATACAGAGCAAGATTCTCTATCCACATATCTATAAACTAGTGGTGATTTTGACATTTATTGAAAATATGAGGAATACGATGAGGGCCTCCTGCTTCTTTCCGGGACATGTAATGTATAGGAATATTGTGTCCCATTCTGGCAACCATGTATTGAATGGAGAGAACCCTAAAAATAAAAGTTTATCATACACGTTGCCCTCCAAGCTCATAGAAAGGACAATAAAGCTTTGTAGGACATATATTCCATTATGACCTCAATCGTCTTACATTTCCATAATTTTTTTTTCCATTCATGGACATCATTATCGGCCATTTTGCCATCTGTCTCTTCTTGCACAATCCATTCCTAATACCATCTTGTGTCTGTCCATACAGGCTTCTCCTTAGGATCGACAGTCCAGTCCATGACTAAAGGTATCTGGATGTGGTGCGTCCCTCACCCTGTGAATAGTGATCACACCCTGGTGCTGTTGGATACGGAAGGACTGGGCGACGTGGAGAAGGTCAGTGGAAATCTAGACCATAGTGGACCAAAAATTGGCCATCCATTAGTAGAGATTTTACATTCATATTTTATGATACATGATCCACTCTATTAATATCTGTCATGTGTCTTGAATCAAACTGGCGAGTCTGTGCTGTGTGATATTCTTCTTTATCGTGTAATCCACAGCAGGTTCTGTTTCTTTCTGGTTTCTTGTTATCTGTTTTCCTTGTGTCATTTCTTTCAGACAACAGGTGTTTCCATTTGTTAATTTAGTCTGCCCTATCATCTTTGGGGTGCAGCTATTTAAACCTTACCCTGGGTGATCTTTCTGCTGGTGATATTCTTTGTGGATTATTCCTGGAGTTAAAGCCATACTATACAGATTTCTGCCAGTCAGACTGAGATCAGCTAGGTTCTTATCTGTGCTGTTTGTTATATCTTTCTTAGGGTGCTTTCACATTGCGTTTTTTTGCCCATCCATGGCTGTCGATTTGGCCCCTATGTATCCCTATGGGCAACAGATCTCATCGGATTTGGCCTTATTGCCATCCGATTTGTGTCAGATCCGATTCTGTATGATTTTCTGCTGTGCCCAAAATCAGAGACTGCTTCGATTTTGGGCACAGCGGACCAAATCAGACAGAATCGTATGCGACATGATCCGCGGCCTTTAACATGGGGGCCTATGGAGTAGGGGTCCGAGACAAGACAGGATCGTTTCTCTGACCCGATTTTAGTGTACTGAGCATGCTCAGTACACAAAACCGCTCTGTCCCCCTTTAATTTCACTTCCACAATGCATATATATACATTGCGGAAGTGAAATTAACTATACAAAGGGTTAAAAATTTTCTCCGGCTGTGCCTCGCTGTCTCGTTCCCGGGCTTAAGGACCTGGCGTTGCCTGGCAACCCGATCAGTTGAGCGGTGATGTGACCGATCAGCTGATTGGGTTGTCACATGACCGCTCGGTTTAAATCTTTGCCGATCAATTTTGTCAGGCGCGGGATTTAAACCGCTCAGCTGATGTCAGTCATGTGACCGATCAGCTGAGCGGTTTTAAATCCCGTACCAGCCAAAATTGATCGGCGGGCGCTCAGCTGATCGGGTTGCCAGGCAACGCCAGGCCCTTAAGCCCGGGAGCGAGACAGCGCGGGACACACGCCGGAGAGGTGAGCATGTTTTTTTTTTTTAACCCTTTGTTCATTCCCGCAATGTATATATACATATACATTGTGGGAGTGAAAGTGCCCGGGTTGCCTGCAGGCTCGGGTTTTCTGTATCTGGACCCATGAAAATCACGGACCCGGACACAGAAATAGCATCTGGAGGTCACCTGCCCTGTCTGTGGGGTCCTGCAAAAAGTAGGATCCCATGGACAGGATTGTATCTCCTGATGAAGTGAGGAGAACCTCACGAAACGCGTTGAGATTTTACAAATATAGATTCTTGGATCAAGCTTTGAAGTCTGATTAATTCCCGGGGCAGCGCACGTGGAAACTCCTTTTCCCTTTTTTTACACACCATGGACAGGAAAAAAAATGCGATGTGAAAGCAGCCTTACTCCTTTCTGTTTTCTTTAGCTAGGAAGAAGGAGAAATTTCTCTCTAGTAGATCATATGATGCACCAGCCAGAATGTCATATTCGGTCCGGTGCATTGTGGGGGCTGGTCACGTGGTATGGCCGGGCTCTGTGTGCATTTTGAAGTCAGCCGTACCATGTGACCAGCCCCCCACAATGTACCGGACCGGATATGACATTCCAGCTGGCGCATCACATGATCAGAGGAGGCGAGGTTTTTGAACAGGAGGAGGCACAGCAGAAGAAATGAGGATGCTCAGCGGGGCGTGCAGAGACAGAGAGAGGAGGGGAGAATGCAGACCCGGAGCACGCCTTTCCAGTCTCCGACTGGAGATTGTATGTAAGAATATAACTCGTTTTTCTGTATTTTTATAGGGCCCTTTTACATTAGACAGGGATGGTTAGGGATAAGCTCACAAGGTGCAGGGACAGGTAGTGATAGGATAGAGGGGTAGAACGACCTGACAGGTTCCCTTTAAGGAGTTTGTTCGAAAATAGACAAGCAGTCATACCTTAAGGCCCGTCACACCTGGCGATGGAGCTGGAGATGTCGTCGGCGACTGGGGGGTGCGTGCACGTTTTTGGCGCCCCGCCAGCGTCGCCGTCCCCAGTTTACACGGGGCGACATCTCCAGGGCCGCACCGGCGAGCTGTCAGGCGGCATCGCCGCCGGAGTGTCTGAAAACACCAGAGGCGATGCAGGGCAATGGGAGCCTATGGCTCCCATCGCCTGACAGGTCGCCGGCGGCCGGTTACATGATCGGCCCAGATCGGCCACCTGGCTTCACAGCGCTGCAACCTCCCGGCGGCGCCGACATCGCCCCTTTACATGGGGCGACGTAGGGGCGATGACGCCGCCAATAGGCCACGCCTATTGTAATAGGCGGCGATGTCGCCCCGTGTGATGGGGCCTTAAGAAGAAGGTTCTCCATTGGGGATCATCTCCACCATTCAGAACCTAACTCCTTCTTTTCTTTGCCTTGTGAATGGTGTATGCACTAATGTGAGAGAAGATTGGGTTTGGGTAAAACAGGGCAGAAAACTTTACCTAGTCCGTAATTTTGAATTCTTGCGTTGTGTATCTGGATTTGGAGGTTGAATGTATAATTGTGTCTCACAAGCATTTCTTGTATTTCAGGGAAACAGTCAGAACGATTCCTGGATTTTCGCCCTTGCTGTTCTTCTTAGCAGCACCCTGGTATATAACAGCATGGGGACAATTGACCAACAGGCCATGAACCAACTCCAGTATCCTTTATATGAGGTCTGTTGTGTTGTAGTAGAAATATGTATTACATTGCAGAAAACTCAAAATTCAACAAGATTTAACAGAATGGCTGGGGTATTTTTTTTTTATGAAACATTTTGTGACTTTTTTGGTGGGTGGGGCATTTCCTTCTTTACATTTTATCAAAGGACAGATAACCCCTTTCTTCACAGATATATATATATATATATATATATATATATAGAATTCCTTAACTCCTAGCAGTTATGTCACAGAACTTACCGAGAAGATAAAAATAAAATCGTCCGAGCTGGAGTCAGATTTAGATGACGACTCATCAGAGTTCAAGAGAACTTTCCCATCATTCGTGTGGTGCGTTCGAGATTTTACCCTAGAGCTGAAAATTGATGGAAAGGACGTCACCGAGGATGAATATCTGAAAAATGCCTTGAAGTTAAAAAAAGGTATAAATAGTTTTAGAGTCTATATTTCTTGTGTTTTGCTGGTTAATAAAATAACTAAAGAAGGCTACCCCATTGTCACTAGGTAGCTGACATGAGCGCTAATTATCTGCGGTCTATTCTTGATGCTGCTGTAACTTAAACTGGATGGAATTCTCTCTAGTACTGTATGAGTTAATGCTAGTTCTATTGCCATGTCCTGGTGGATGTGAGGTTAATGTGTGAGTCTCCTCCACCTAGCCTTTAAGTAGCCTCTCCTACGACCAGGTGGTGCTGCTGATAGAGTTTCACTCTATAGCTGGAAGCTGTGCTGTATAGAACCTGTGTGTTTGTGCTGCTTAAGACTTTTCCTTTGGAGTTGCTGTATCCCGGTTCTGTGGAGGGAGGTGTGGCGCCCTGCCAGTACAGGTAGCCACAGGACCACCTAAAACATGGATGGATTTCCACAGTGGGTACCCCATACACATACAACATCTTCCACCCCAGACCTTAGGGGAGCTCCACTTGCTGCCTTTAAGCGATATCCCTCTATAAATAATGTTACTGGGGGCGGAGTTAGTCAGATTGTGCAGTCGCTAGGAGAACTGTGAAGACGTCCTGGTGTGTCGGAGCCGTGCTAGGCTCGAGACAGTTGACGACTGAGCAGTTATCAGCCTTAGCCAGTGCAGGGACCTAAGAGTGAGGTCGAAGGCAAGGTGTAAAGTAACAGAGAAACAGCAGACTGGGGGCGGAGGAGCCATACCGATTCACTCCAGAAAGCCACCTGGACTCCGGAGTCCGAGTCTGTAGGAGAGCATTTAGCCCAGCAAAAATACCGGTTCACTGAGGAGACTCCAGTCTCCTGGGCACCTGTGCAGCGACCACAAAGGGAGCCAGGCACGGCAGGAGAGGATATAGCGGCAGTCCACACAAATGTTTCCCACTACAACACATAGGTGATAGCAGAGCAAAGGAGGCCAGGCCAAGTTACACGCAGGTCAGGGGCTTCACCAAAGGAAAAGAGACAAGGAGGCCTTACCCATCACTCACTGTGGAGATCCAGAAGTGTTTCCCGACCACCAGAGAGTACCCTGGACAGTGCCTGCAATACCACCAGTAAAGGTACAGAAACAACTTGCAGTGTGTGTCGATTCCTCAGTCCCTGACCCTGTCCGCTACAGAGACTGCCACGGCTGCTCGGCAGCATAGCCAACTCCTTGCTTCCATCCCTGTCACCTTACTACAACCCTGGCGACTCTGCTCCACCTGTAAGGAGCTATACCACCCGGCTGCCCATCCATCGTCCCCGGAGGCCCACTGCAGCGCTGGTGCATTCACCAGAAACCACAGGTGGCGTCACGAGACATTTATTTTATTTTTTTTCCTCTCTCCATCCCTTTCTATCTTCCCCAACATTTTCAGTTGACCACCAGGGCTACGGGTCCGGGCAGGCCACCAGTAACATCCCTCTAACTCCACCAGACCCCTGGGTTAATCAGAGGTAAGGGGAAATGGCACAGGGCTGGTGAAGGAATTAGGGACAGGCTGGAGACCCAAACATACTCACCATCAGAGATACCTTCGGGGTCAGAGCTATCTCAGTCTAGGGCCAGACTAGTTTTCCCTGGTCACCCTGCTCATAACTGCCATTCCCTCATCAGCATTTCCACTACAACCGTGAAAGCAGCTTGCTATGTCTCCAACATGGCATGTGTAGTAAGGAGCCATGATCAGATGAGACTTAAAGTAGAGATTTTTGTCAAGTGCAAAGTGCTATATGTGGTGGAAAACTAACACTGCATATCAATCTGAAAACACCATTGCCACTCTCATTTAAGTTCCAGAAATGGCGGCAGATCAAGTGGTCGCTATGGAGTTTGTGAGTTAGGGGGGCCTAGTGCCATTGCCAGCATCAGGCCCCCTCAGCCCAACATTGCACTTTCAACTGTTGAAAGCAATGATGAATGAAGGAGCGATCCTCTGTCAGCTTCCTCATCCATCATTCTCACGCAGTGTCAGCGCTCTGACACAGCAGGGTACAGTAGGGATATCTTAGCTCAAAGCCAGCAGAATTTGTAAATTTACTCAACTTTAAATGTATTGCTAAGGTTTTCCACCAGCTTTTCTGTTGCAGGCTACCTCCAGTGCACAGCATACACGTAGACTCTGACCCCATTGCTCGCTTTCTTGGGGTCCTCTCTAATCCATGGCACATCTCATGGATCTCCAGCTCTGTACAACTGTAGTTGGCTCCCTTTCTTGTCTCCGGTCTAACTATTCTGGTCCAATTATGATCCATCTTCTAGGCTCACAGCCACATATCAGATTCGAATACAGATCATATCAGATCCTCCTTTCTTCTTCACAACTTTCTAGATAAATGTAATTCTGTCAATAGTAACAAGAGGGTAGCTCAATGGTGATTAATCCACCAATAGAAAATCTTATGTAATCAGCCAAAAATAAATAACACTCCCATTTTATTATTAACGAGATAAAAGATATAAGTGTAGTCCACATCTAGCCCTCTCTAGAAAGTTCCTACTCTTTCCCTAAGCGCATTCCAACTTGCTTCTTCATACATGAGTCATCAGAGGGTGGATGCACTGAGAGAGTGTAGGGGGACATTGTCAAGGTCCTAAGCTACTCAAGCCTTAGGACAAATGTCCAACCTATATACAGTATTCATCCTCCCTCCATAGATAGGTTGGACAATTGTCCTAAGGCTTGGGTAGCTTAGGACCTTGAAAATTCCTCCCCTCAGTTCATCCATCCCCTGATGACTCATGTGCAGAAACCCAATGGGATATTGGGATGCACTCAGAGAGAGAGAGAGAGTAGGGACTTTCTAGAGAGGGCTAGATGTGGACTGCCCATATTACGGTGAGAGCAGGTAGGACATAACACTTTTGGGACACTTTCAGGGATACGATCCTGATTGCTGCTGAGATTGGTGAGCCTGATAATGATGCCTGGCTCCCATCGATACCTTGCCCTCTAATTAATGAGATCATTCCATTTTGCTGTTGTGGATGTTGGGTTCATTATGGATATGAGTTTTGGTCGCTGTTTTGCTCCAAGAGTTTTCTTTATGTATTTTTGTGATTTTCTTTTGCTTTAGGTTTTGGTGTACATCGTGGAGGACTCCAACTTTTTTGGGGGTTTACTCCATCACTTTTTCTTTTTTATATTGTGTTTTATTTAATGTGTTTTTTATGTACATCTAGTGGTTGTCCAGACTCTACCTGACTGTTTTGGGATCTTTCCTTACTATTGATTTCAGACCCCTTTATGCGGTATCTCTCTGGTAAGTTTTTGTAAATTAAAGGGTACAGCTCTCTGCCACCATTATGCCTTTTAATTTGTTATTAATAAAATTTGGGGTTTATTTATTTTTTTTCCTGATTACATAAATTTAATTCTGCTTCGAATCACCCTTTGCTACTGCAGGGTCTTGCTTACTGTTCACTCTTCTGAGTGTAAGGGGAGGCTATATAACTACTACCTACTAAAAATCGCAATGAAAATATCATTTAAAGGCATCCTATCGGATTCATATCACATTAATAAATAGCTACATTGCCTACAAAACTATATAGAATTAGCATAAAAGGCATTTACACATTACATTTTAGCATTAAGTCAATAGTAGCAAATCTTCAAGGAATGCCGGCCTTTGTCCTCTCCATTAGAGGTGTTACATATACCCCATCCAGAGAGACGCCCCAGATGTAATAGTTTATGTTTTAACATGCAGAGGTAAATCAACTCCTACAATCTCTTTCCAGGCCTGAGTCCAGCAGTGCAAATGTACAACCTCCCCCGGTTATGTCTTCTCCATTACTTCCATTCGCACAAATGTTTTGTGTTTGATCGTCCGGCATCTAAGGTGGATCTCCAAAACCTGGATAATGTGGCAGAATCTCAGCTAGAAGTTTCTGTGACTACATTTATGGGAATAGTCAGGTGAAATCCCTATCGGGCGGGTACAAGATTACCGGGAGAGGTAAGTCCTCACTCTATGGGAAGAGTTTTCTCATTTCTCTATATGATCTTCCAACATGCAATGGTCTCATTCTCACTCTTCTATATTAGGTCTTGGGGACCTCACAGTCAACTACGTAGACGCGATCCGAAGCGGTTCCATTCCGTCTTTGGAAAATGCAGTTGTTGCCTTGGCCAAGTTTGAGAACTCTCGAGCCATAGTAGAAGCTTTATCTAAGTACGATGAGACGATGAATCAAAATGTGAGCAAATTTCCAACCCAGACCATTGAGGAGTTCTTAAACCTGGACAAGGAATGTCATTCGAAAGCGCTGGAAGTCTTTATGAATCTTTCCTTCAAGGATGAAAATCAAGAATACCAGGGCAAGCTTGTTGTAAGTAAAGTTATACAATAAAACCCTGATCAACAAGGTTTTAGCTTTGAGACCTTTATCAGTCTCTCTGTAGACCTGACGGTCTACCGTTATAACCTTACACTCTTAGGCTGGCTTCACACTTGCAGATGGATCTGCAGCGTTTTGCAGATGCATCTGCAAGTGTGAGCATGCTGACCGCGGCCCCTATGTTTATAATAGGGCGCACGCGGTGTGAAAGCTCTCATTCACTCCTATATGTGTACTGTCAGCAGGCGTATGCCTGCTGACAGATCACACACTCCCGTCCGCACTGTGGACGCGAGATGTAGCGTCCATGCTGCGGGCGGGAGAGTGTGATCTGTAAGCAGGCATACGCCTGCTGACAGTACACATATAGGAGTGAATGAGAGCTTTCACACCGCGTGCGCCCTATTATAAACATAGGGGCCGCGGTCAGCATGCTCACACTTGCAGATGCATCTGCAAAACGCTGCAGATCCATCTGCAAGTGTGAAGGCAGCCTTATACCTGCTTCTTGCTTTTTTTATTTACCTATTGCATTTATTGACAGGAGTTGTCCTGGAATGCTTTTTTCTTGTAGAATGACTTGGAGATTAAAAAGGCAGAATATGTAAGGCAAAATGAAGAGGCGTCTGTGAGAAAGTGCAAAGCCTTACTAGAGGAGCTCAGCGCTC
The DNA here is from genome assembly GCA_033576535.1 of Allobates femoralis. NCBI lineage: Eukaryota > Metazoa > Chordata > Amphibia > Anura > Aromobatidae > Allobates > Allobates femoralis. Next base: position 78,369,111 of record JARQOC010000009.1, read on the forward strand.
AGATGAAGTCGGCAATAACAAGTGGGAAGTTCTCGGTGGCCGGCGGATATAAGTTATTCATTGAAGAGAAGAAAGCATTGGAAGTTAATTATATGAAGGCAACAGGCAAAGGGTTAAAGGTATGTACTGTTAACATTTCACACAGCCTAGAGGGGGCGCATCGCCTTTTAAATATCGAGAAATTATTTGCAAATATGAGTCCAACTGTTTTGTAGAAGCAGATTAGAGGAACAGTGAGGCGAAGGCTCCTCACCATTCAGTACTTAAACTTCTTCCTGATTGCAGAACACATAAGTGAAAAGACTTAAGGCGCCGTCAACACGGGGCGACATCGTCGCCAATTACATAGGCGACGTAGGGGCGTGGCCTATCGGCGGCGACATCGCCCCTACACCGCCTCATGTAAAGGGGCGATGTCTGCGCTGCCGGGTAGTTGCCTGGTTTCAGAGCAGTGCTCTGAAACCAGGCGACCGAACTGGGGCGATGTGCACACATCGCCCCATGTAACCGGCCGCCGGCGACCTGTCAGGCGATGGGACCCATAGGCTCCCATTGTCCTGCATCGCCGCTGGGGTCTTCAGACACCCCGGTGGCAATGCCGCCTGACAGCTCTGGAGATGTCGCCCCATGTAAATGGGGGACGGTGACGCTGGCGGGGCGCCAAAAACGTGCGCGCATCCGCCAGTCGCCGCCTACATCTCCAGCCCCGTCGTCAGGTGTGACGGGGCCTTTAAAGTATCTAATTCCAACCTCCCGTATTCCACCATGAAGTCCATCTCTCCCCCATATTGATGAATGTCATCCATAATGGCGAACACTTTAGACGGGCAGATCTGCTAAACTTCAAATCTGCAAAACCCAAAAAAAGAAGCAAATACCCCAAGATAATAATAATATAATGTAATTAAATAAATTGCAATGGGGCAAGTACATAAAATAGGGTACTTGGTAACATTATTTTGATTAAAAAAAAATGTAAAAGCCATCCCACCACATAAAGGTGACCACAACGGGACCGGTCCTAGCACCTAATATTTAAAACCTTACAATATGTCAAGTGACGTAAATGTAATAAGGGTTGAGCAGGATCCGTGGCCCCAGCAGGTAACACCCAGCAATTGAACGCTATATAAATGTAATGGCCAGCTCAAGGAAATGCAGGCCTCACCGTAGTTTGCATTGACTGCAAAAAAGACAAAACAAAAAAAAAGAATTTGAATGCAAGTATGCATGCATGCAACGTGTAGGTATAAAACAGCACAACCAATCAAAAGAAGAAAAATGAGCAAAATAAGTAAATAAATTGCAAAAGTGCATGGAACTAAAATAGGGTACTTGGCAACATCAACCCTTATCACATTTACGTCACTATGATAAAGTTTTGAATGGGGACTTGACGTGGTGAGATGGCTTTTACATTATACATTTTTTTAATCAAAATAATGTTATCAAGTACCCTATTTTACTGTTTTGTACCTGCATGCATACATACTTGCATTCCAGTTCATTTGGGGGGGGCTTTAAACTTCCAAACTGGCAGATTCTCTCTAATTCAGTTGGCAAATTTCATTTTGCATGAAAATATAGTTAATGCAAATTGAATGAGACATTTATAATGCTCGGAGAAGGTCTTCCGACTTGAAAGCATAACAATTGCTCTGTTCTGGTGCCGGTCTCTTCACTGGAGCTTCCGGGACCGGCTGGACTTCATTGTGCTTACCCAGGTGAGTGGACCCACTGGGCTGTGACACAGATCACCACCTGGAGGAGCAGGCCTGGATGACCACCAGGTGGAGACAGGCTAAGTAGGTGTCTGCCGCACGCAGCCCCAGTGGATCTCAATGCCATGACAGCTGACTCCAGTACAGCTACCTAGTCAAAGTGTGCTAGTAGCCTAAATAGTTTTGGTAGTAATAATCATCTTTATATAGCGCCAACATATTCCGCAGCGCTCCACAATTCATATTTTAAAAATCATAATCATTTTAGCAATAGACTAGTAAGAAGGCGTGAAGCCTTTGCTGCCATTAGTCCATAGAGAGGAATTCGCAAGACCACAGCACCCACATTAAACGATATAGACTTTGAAACAAAAATAAGATTAGAAATGACTTTTTGAATTTCGAGAAAAATATTAAAATGGAGATCCGCCACCATTTAGATCAGGGGCGGGGAACCATTTTTCTGCACTCGCACATAGCCCAAAACAGGTTGAATTTGAAATTGGCAAACAATTTTAATCGAATATCGCTCATCTCTAATCCGCATATGACCAGTAAGTGGATAGCAGACCAGGACAGTTGGAAGGCACAGCTGGCGGGTGGATGTTTTGGACAAATGTGAAACTTCTCTCGTGACAAGATTGTCTCCATCTGAATACGTCTCCTGATCTCCAGTCCAAGATCGGATCATATATCTGGAACCACAGTAGACCAAGCAGCAGGGTATGAGACAGGCTGGGGAGCATGTGGGAGGAAGATCTTTTCCAAGTACAGTTTGCCCATCGGCAGATTTTCTTGCTTGGTGATGAACTGGATAGGTTCTGGCAAAGGTTTACCTTCGACGAGCAAGACAGTGATTGGCACCTGAAGTCCCTGGACAGGGATCTGGTACCAATCCACTACGGCCTGCTGTAGAAAGTTCCTGGAGGAACCAGAGTTCAGGAAGGCCAATTCCGAGAATCGAACGGGACCACAGGACATGGACAGAGAGACAGAGTTGGAAAGACCAAGAGTGGCCTCTCTAATGGATCCTAGGCTGGGTAGTTTCCCAGCTTCAAGGAGTAGTCTCAGATCTGGTGTTTCAGGTTTCAGCAGTAGAAGCATTCTCCTTCAGTCTGCCAGACCGCCTGATGACATCTAGCTGCCTCCACTCTGTCTACCTCTATGGGTTGTGGAATGACAGCAGGTCTAGGGGCCATGGCATGATGGGTGGCTGAAAGGAAGGAGCCAGGTCCATAGGCCTCCTCTCTCGGTTTACCTCTCTGGAATGCTCTTGGAAGTGGAGGTCAATGTGTGTAGCCAAGATTATGAGGTTATCTAGGGTGGAAAGAACATCTCAACTGGCCAGTTCATCCTTGATTCTTCCTGATAGTCCTTCCCAGAAGGTGGCCGCTAGAACTTTATTGTTCCAGCCTAGTTTGGTAGACAGAATGCGGGACCAGATAGCATACTGACCTACGGTGAGGTTTCCAAGGCAAATCCTCATGAGAGATGATGCAGATGAGGTGGCCTGGCCACGTTCATTAAACACCTTGCAGAAGGTCTCTAGGAAGGTAAACAGACAGGAGACCACCAAATCGCTTTTCTCCCAGAGTGGGTTAATTCTGGCCAGGGTTCTCCTGATAGATGTGACATGAGGAAAGCCACCTTAGAGAGATCGGAGGTGAAGAGATGAGACAATAGTTCAAAGTGCAATAAATACTGATCGATGAAGCCCCTGCATTACTAAGGGTCACCACTGGACTGTGGAGGAGCAGCCAGGCTTGGAGCTGGAATCACAACAGGATCTGTGGAGGCCGATGGAGCAGGATTTTTCAGGGCATATATGTGCAAATCCACTGATGTCATGAAATCCAACATGCGAGTTTGCGCCTCCCATTGGCAGGTGAGTTTCTGCTGCATTTCAGCGAGCTGGTTCAGGCTTGGGGAATCGGTTGCTTGTATTGCGGCCAAGTGG
>JARQOC010000009.1:78372888-78595177 GCA_033576535.1 Allobates femoralis
TTTTCTTTTTTGGAAGAAAAAAGGTAAAAAATAGAGAATCAAAAATCAGAAGTAAAAATTCATCAGCGTGCCTCCTAATGACACTAAGCAAAAACTGGTGAGCCAGTGCCTGCTCCAGGGGTGTATGCTGCAGAGGAGGAGCCACTGTAACTCTGTTGCAGATTCTGCTTAGTGTCACCTCCTAGTGGACAGCAGCATAACACCCACGGTCCTGTGTCCCACAATGAGGCGAAGGAGAAAACTCAAATACTCTACATGTGCAAGTGGCCCTAGACACAATTTACCTGAGAGTTAGGCCATGTGCACACTGAGTATTTGGTGAGTTTTTTACCTCAGGATTTGTAGGCAAAACCAGGAGTGGAACAATCAGAGGAAAAGTCTAATAGAAACACGTCACCACTTCTGTATTTATCACCCACTCCTGATTTTGGCTACAAATTCTGAGGTAAAAAACTCACTAAATACTCAGCGTGTGCACGTGGCCTAAATCTCAGGTCAATTGTGTGTTGGGTCACGTGCACACGGTATTTGGTGAGTTTTTTTACCTCAGAATTTGTAGCCAAAACCAGGAGTGGAACAATCAAGGGAATAGTCTAAACAGAAACATGTGCACAAAGGTTGTTTGCCTCTTGTTTTGAATTATATAAAGTTGCTTTTGGTTGTTATTCTTTCTGGTATTTGGATTTGTCAAAACTTTATTGATATATGTTGTGTGTGGATTACATGCGTTGATATGATTCAGTTACAGAAACGCACTAAAAATGTATGGACGCTTTTAACTTGTGGACTGTCCATATCTAATCCATCGCTGGAACATCACTACGTGGTCGCTGGTGAGATGTCAAACAGTTAGATCTACTGTATGATGCGGCGACCCGTATAACGACCTCGGCGATCGATCGTTGAGACCCCGTCACACAGAGGCTAGTCTGACGACTCAGACCTACATGATATAAGTGTGGAGAAGCGCTCATGAGCAGTACCCGGTGGTCTGGTGGGGGCCTCTAACCTATGGTGTGCTCTCACCTTCAAGGGTTGTTCCACCTGCTCAACCCCAGTAATACGGTCAGCCTATACCGCCGAAGCCTCCTACACAGCTCCCTCTTCCTGTCAGGTGATGTGTTGAGGGCCGGTCACGTCACCGCAGGTCCAGGAGTTTGAAGGCATATATCCTGTGCTCGTGCTGCTCCTTCTCCCTCAGCCGGGGCAAAGGATGAATAGAAGTTTTAGTTGTATAGAAGTGCTCAGGCACTGGGTTATGCAATTTACCTTTTATTAAACCACGACACGTTACTACGGCGGACCGCTGAATTCATCTTCATCGAAATGCACCTGATGAAGACGGCAGTCCGCCATGGAAACCCATCATGGTTTAATAGAAGGTAATCATTGCACAACCCAGTGCCTGAGCACTTCTATTCGACTCAGACCTATGTGGCTGAGTTCTGAGTCGCCAACGAAGTCGTTGTTAAGGCGTCAAATACACCGATGCATGCTGGTCAGCAGACACCCGAAGGTCAAAAAATGGTCCAGGCCATTTCAACATGATCAGTGATCTCACAGCGGGGGCCTGGTCGCTGCTACCTGTCAAACACAGCGAGATCGCTGGTGAGGTCGCTATTGCATCACAAAACCTGTGATGCAACAGCGATCTCGCTATGTGTAACGGGGACTTTAACGCTAAATGCTTTGTGTGAGAACGGCTGCACCCAGTAATCAAAGTTAAACATCTTTAGGCTGTGGTCCCACTGGAGACATGTGAAACTTGCACAAGTATCTCATCGCATCACCTGGCAAGATCGCCAGCTTTCTGGAGAGGATTGTTCAGCTGCATGTATTTCTAAGGAGCTGCACACTTCTGTCAGAAGAAGGGTCAATTGCGCCATTTGATGCATGCGCGAGTCTCTCACCCAGTGGGACTTTTAATCTCTTTGCCTACAACATGCTGCTTCTCAGCCGAGTTAGCAAAAACCTGCTCAGATTCCCTTTAAAGGGAACCTGTCAGTGATAGTTTTGGGGGCATAAAGTAGCTATCACCATCTATGCTTACTGTCAATGCACAAGACCGGAAATGACACAATCGGCGCGTCATGGCTAGAAGAAGCCCACCGGAGAGCAGTAACCACAGAACGAGGGGGGTCATGGAGCTGGAGAGAACAACCCATCAGACTAAACTCCACATAATCACCATACAAAAATGTAAGTTACTAAATGATTTTTTTTTAACTATTACAGTACAATATTAGGTCACACATGGATGCTTAGAATAGTACTTGGAAGCTGCAGGGATAGATAGTGATAGGTTTGGGGGTATAAAGAAGCTGACAGGTTCCCTTTACAGGGAATCGGTTAGCTTGTTTATGCCGACCCAGCAATCACTCACTATCTGTACCTGCAGCTTCCTAGTACTAGTCTAATTATCCCATTGAGCGAATAGTGTAATGTTAAATGTGGAAAAAAAATAATAATTTATACACTTGTGTGAATGAGGCCATAGACACTCTGACAGTTTAATGGTTAACTCACTGCTAACGTCTCTGTATAAAGGACCTGTGTGATGTCTCAATCATGTGACCATAGTGGGTGCAGCTAAGCAAGCAAAATCATTATGGGCTATGGAGACTCAGCTCCGCCTATTATAGTCACATGATTGTGACATCACACAGGTCCCACAGCATCTTCAAACATTTGGCAAAAATGTTAACTATTAACCTGCCAGAGTGACTACATCTTTCCAGGTGACTGCACACCGTCTCATTTACATGAGAAAATGCAAGTGTATACATGCTTTTCACCCTTAACATTACACTATTCGCTCAGACAGGGATGCTATGAAGCTGCAGGTGCAGACAGTGATAGCTGGTGGGGGGGGGGGAGCAACAAGGAGCTGACCGGTTTCCTTTAATGCCATGTATGTTACATGCAAGAAATATAGGCATTGTCTTTGAAACGGATAGCATGAATCTCACAGGTTCCCTTGAAGTATATGATCCAAAGTAAACATACTTTTGAAAGCCAGCTAGGGAGTATGTGTCTCGGCTGATGCAGACTTTTCCTTGTCTCGCTCCACTTGATTGACAGTTCTCATTAATGTCAATAAACAGGAGCGAATCGGGGAGAAGCCAGAATCAGTCGAGACATTGTTTGAGACAGATTTCTGAAAAGTAAGTTTACCCTGCAATCGTATAGCAGTTCAGGTGGGATGCAGAAAATAAAGTTGTCCCCCAAAAAAATAGGGATTTTTGTGTACTCACCGAAAAATCCTTTTCTCGGAGCCTCCATTGGGGGACACAGGACCATGTGTTGGCTGTGTCCTCCATTGAGGCGAAGGAGAAAAAGAGAATTTTGTTTACGTACCGTAAATTCTTTTTTCTTGAGTCATCAATGGGAGACCCAGACAATGGGGTTTAGGGCACTGCCCTCCGGAGGCCACACTAGGTACTACAAGTTTGTAAACACCGCCCCCTCCGCATATAAACCCCTACCGCAGGGAAGACCCTCAGTTTGGTTCATAAGCTGCGAGGAGACAAAATAAACCACACACCCGATACATCGGGAAAGAAACCGTGCACAGACGGTCCAACAACCCGGAATAAACTGTCCCAACTGGGAACAGATCAAATGCAAACATGCAACGGAACAACTGGGTGGGTGCTGGGTCTCCCATTGATGACTCAAGAAAAAAGAATTTACGGTACGTAAACAAAATTCTCTTTTTTCTGATCATCACAATGGGAGACCCAGACAATGGGGATGTCCTAAAGCAAAACCCCAGGGCGGGAAGAGTTCCTCAAAGACGTGTAAAGACACGGTCCCCCTCAAAGGTGGGCAACCGCCGCCTGGAGGACCCGCCTGCCCAAACTTGCATCCGCAGAGGCATGGGCATGCACCATATAGTGCTTAGAGAAGGTGTGCAGGCTAGACCATGTGGCCGCCTGACACACCTGCAGAGTTGAAGCGCGATGTCGCAAAGCCCAGGAAGCACCGACGGCTCTGGTCGAGTGCGCCTTCAAGCCCACTGGGAGAGGCAGACCCGCAGAACGGTAAGCCTCTTGAATGGGCGCCTTGATCCATCTGGCCAAGGTCGATTTGGATGCCGCGGACCCCTTACAGCGACCCGCCGTAAGGATGAACAAAGAGTCCGAACTCCGGAAGGAGGCAGTCCTGGACACATAAATGCGTACAGCCCTCACTAGATCCAGAGTGTGGAGGTCGCGCTCAACCTGATGAACAGGAGCGGGACAAAATGATGGAAGAACAATCTCTTGGTTCAAGTGGAAAGTGGAAACCACTTTCGGCAAAAATTCTGCCCGCGGGCGCAACACCACCTTGTCCTGGTGAACTACCAGAAAGGGTGACTTGCACGAAAGTGCAGCCAATTCTGAAACCCGTCTCAGAGATGTAATTGCCACCAGAAAGACCACTTTCTGGGACAGATGAGAGAGGGAGATGTCCCTCAGAGGCTCGAACGGCGGTTTCTGCAGAGCCGTCAGGACCATGTTAAGGTCCCAAGGGTCCAGTGGTCGCCGATATGGCGGGACCACCCGAGACACCCCTTGCAGAAACTGACGGACCTTAGGAGGAGCGCCAAACGCCTGTCAAACAGCACTGAAAGAGCTGATACTTGACCCTTCAGGGAGCTGAGGGATAAGCCCAATTCCAAACCCGACTGTAGGAAAGCCAACAAAGTCGGGATGGACAAGGGCCACGGTGCCCGTCCAGCAGAGGCACACCATGTGAAAAAAAATTTCCACGTTCTGTGGTATATCTTCCGTGATACGGGCTTCCTGGCCCGATTCATAGTGGCAACCACTGTAGGAGAGAAGCCTCTGGATGTTAGCAGCCAGGCCTCAAGAGCCATGCAGTCAATCTGAGGGCCCTGGAATTGAGGTGGAAGAATGGGCCTTGCGCGAGAAGATCTGCACGTTCTGGAAGAGCCCATCGGTGTCCGCCTGACAGTTGCCACAGGTCCGGATACCAGGACCTCCTGGGCCAATCCGGAGCCACTAGAATGGCTACTCTGCACTCCGACCTGATTTTCCACAAAACCTTGGGAATCAGTGCCAGAGGTGGGAAGACATATGGTAGATGGAAGCTGGACCAACTCAGGATCAGGGCGTCTGCCCCCAGAGACTGAGGATCCCATGATCTCGCCATGTACTGCGGCACCTGATGATTCAGCCGCGAGGCCATCAGATCCACGTCCGGAGTGCCCCATCTGCTGCAGATGTCCCGGAAGACGTCTGGATGAAGAGACCACTCTCCGGCGTCCATCCCCTGCCGGCTCAGGTAGTCGGCCTCCCAGTTCTCGACCCCTGGGATGTGAACTGCGGAGATCAGGCAGTCGTTGTTCTCCACCCAAGAGAGAATGCGGTGGACTTCGGTGAGGGCCTGAGCACTTCTGGTCCCTCCCTGATGATTTATATAGGCGACGGCCGTCGCATTGTCGGACTGAACCCGAATAGGCTGCCCTGACAGGAACTTCTGAAACGCCAGGAGCGCCAGATAGACCGCCTTGATCTCCAGCACGTTGATCTGCAACGCCGACTCCGACTGAGTCCAGAGGCCTTGAGCCCTGTGGTATAAGAACACCGCACCCCAGCCCTTCAGACTGGCGTCCGTGGTCACCACTAACCATGACGGTTTGAGGAAGGACCGGCCCCGCGACAAGTGACGGGGCTGGAGCCACCACTGCAAGGAATCCCTGGTCGGTTGGGAAAGTGCCACCAGCCGATTCAGAGAGATCGTCCTCTTGTCCCATCGGCGGAGAATCTCCAGCTGGAGAGGACGGAGGCGAAACTGTGCGAAAGGCACCGCCTCTATCGCAGCTACCATGCGTCCCACCAGCTTCATCAATACCCGTAGGGATGATTGTGGTGACAGGAGGATATCTTGCACTCCTGATTGGATAGCCAGCTGCTTGGCTCGTGGCAGAGACACCAGGGCTGAGTCCGTGTGGAAGTCCATGCCCAGATATGTCAATGACTGGGTCGGAACCAGGGTCGACTTCTGGATATTGAGAAGCCACCCAAACTGTTCCAGAGACTTCATGGTCACCTCCAGGCTTTGCCGACAAAGGTGTTCCGATGGCGCCCTGACCAGTAGGTCGTCCAGATAGGGTATTACGGCATGCCCCTGCACGTGTAGGAGAGCCATCATAGAGGCCATCACTTTTGTGAACACCCGCGGTGCCGAGGCCAGCCCGAAAGGCAGTGCCACAAATTGGAAGTGTTCTTCCCCCACTGCGAATCTCAACCAGCGCTGATGAGCCGGTGCAATGGGCACGTGAAGGTAAGCGTCTCGGATATTTATTGACGCTAGGAAGTCCCCCTGCGACACAGCCGCGATCACGGAGCGCAGGGATTCCATACGGAACTTCCGAACCAACACGTGACGGTTGAACAATTTTAGGTCCAGAACCGGGCGGAAGGAGCCGTCCTTTTTTGGGACAATGAAGAGGTTGGAGTAAAAACCCCGAAACCTCTCCCCGGAAGGCACTGGGACCACTACTCCGTCTCTGCGGAGTCCCTCCAACACCAGATGAAAAGCCTGAGCCTTTTCTGGAGATGGAACAGACCGATGGAATCGGTGTGTCGGCCGCGACGTCAGCTCTATCCTGTAGCCGCGTGAGACTACGTCTCGGACCCACTGATCTTGAACGTGGAGCAACCATCTGTCCTGAAAACGGGACAGGCGGCCCCCCACCTGTGGGGCGGCAGGACTGGAGAGCGAGTCATGCGGAAGTGGGTTTGGGGGTGGCAGCTGCTGCCCCCGTTGACTTCTTCTGACGACCTTTGGGGCGCCACTGAGTAGCGGGCTTGCCCCCTCTGTCCGTGCGAGCGGACGAAGCTGATGACTGCGAGCTGGACCGAAAGGACCACTGTTTTGGGTTCCTTTTGACGGTATACCGTGGCTTAGGCTTATTCTGTGGGATCTTAGACTCCGCAGAATCCTTTATTAGCTTATCCAGCTCAGTGCCAAAAAGTCTGTCGCCAGAGAATGGAAGATTCTGCAGAATCTTCTTAGACGTGGCATCTGAGTCCCATAGACGCAGCCACAACAACCTGCGGATCGCTATAGCATTGGCCGAAGCCACAGCAGAGCGGGTGGCAGTTTCTAGGGTCGCCGTCCTGGCGTAATCTGCATAGGCCCTTGCCCTATCAGTAAGCGCCAGGACCTCTGAATTGGACCCCGCCAGGTCAGTAATACCATCTAAGCAGATGGTGATCGCCTGCAGAGTCCAGACCGTGGCAAAATTAGGGGCAAATAAAGACCCCACAGCCTCATAGGAAGACTTGTCGAGTTGCTCGACCTGTCTATCCGTCGCGTCCTTCAATGAGGAACTATCAGAGGCAGAGAACAGGGAGCGTGCAGCAATCCTGGTCATGGAAGCGTCCACCTTCGGGGACTGCGACCACTCCTGAAGCACCTCCTGGGGAAAGGGGAAGCGAGTGTCCTTAGATTTGCGGACATAACGCCGCCCAGGGTGAACCCTGGGTGCTCTAACCACCCTTCCAAAATTAGTGTGGTCCATAAAGGAGCCGCACGGGCGAGCCTCCGGCTGCAGCCACTGATACACCTCCTTAGGGTGCAGTTCCACCTCCTCAGGGGGTGCCACGAGATGTAGAGTCTCGTTGATGGAGGACACCAGATCCTCCACCCCGTCAGGTGGTTCTGACATAGATTCAAGCATTGAACCCCCATCATCCTCGTCACCATCAGAGTGACGCTCCTCCTCAGAGAGGTTCTGGATCTCGGGTGAGTCATCTCGGCGAGCCCGCTTAAGGGGTCTAGTAGCAGAAAGAGGTGACACCCGGGGGTAACTTGAAGGAGCAGCTGGGCTTCCCAGTCTCCTAGTCAGTGCCTCCAGGGATTGCGACATGGAGGATAATTTGGATAACACAGATTCGTTAATCTTATTCTGTGTTTCCCATTGCCCTGAGATCACCTGAACCTCAGGGTACAGCACCGGAGCTGCAGTCTCTGCAGAATCAGTCCGGGCCTCTGGGCGTCCGCAATTATTGCAGGACCCCTCAACCAGCGTCCCGATGCATGTAGCACAGGTAGTGGTGGAGTTGTCTGCCTTCGCAGCACTTTTCTTTGCTGGGGCCATGCCGACAGCAGAGGAAAGGAATAAGCCAAGTAGAAAACCGGAACACCGGCGGCTTACCGACCGCTTCAATGCGGTGGAGGGGAGCGATGTGTGTGTGGCCTCCGCGAGGGTAATGACCGGTCTTCTCCGGGAGCGCAGCAGTGCACTCATCCAGTCCCAGCAGGGAAGTGAGGAGAAAATGGCCGCCGCCAGCCCAGACGTGGGCGGAGCTGAAAACATGCGGGTAGCACACACACACACACGCCCAGCGATGACATCATCCTATGGGCTGCTCCACATCTCTCCAGGCAGCCATCTTAATAAATCTGGTGCCGGAGCCCGCAGCGCGGGAAATATAGTATTAACACTATACCCAGGGCTTCATGTAAAATCTGTAGCCCGCAGCCGCAGCCCCTGTGATCCACAGGGCGGTCAGCTATGGTGACCCCAGCACAGGGTACACCGCCAGAACCGCGGACCCGAGGGTTGCGCGCGGTCTGAGTGTCATGAAACACAAAGTGCCAGACACTACCCCCAGGCACACCGGAGACACACAGTGCCTCAGTGCCGGTCCGGTCTGTAAGCACCATTTAGGGAGGCCTCGGACGGGGGTTCAGCACCAGTCCGGTCTGTAAGCACCATTTAGGGAGGCCTCGGACTGGGCTGGCTCCAGTCCGGTCTGTAAGCACCATTTAGGGAGGCCTCGGACGGAGCGGAGCTGTGCAAGGCTCCTGTCTCCCACTTCCCAGAGCCCCCCAAAGAAGGATGGGAAGGAGCGCGGCAGCGTACCGGGCGAACACCATGTGCCCAGGCCCTAGGCCCTCCGGTACCTCAACCTGTGTGTTCCCCCAAGGGTGAACAGGGAGACTGCCGGAGGTCCCCGACCGGGACCTACCTTATCTTCATACGCCATCACGTAAGCTGTGAGAATGCTGTGATGTGCAAGCAAAGCGTGTGATTCCTCCGAGCACACTAAGTTTAAAACTGAGGGTCTTCCCTGCGGTAGGGGTTTATATGCGGAGGGGGCGGTGTCTACAAACTTGTAGTACCTAGTGTGACCTCCGGAGGGCAGTGCCCTAAACCCCATTGTCTGGGTCTCCCATTGTGATGATCAGAAAATAGGGATTTTTGTTCACTCACCGAAAAATCCTTTTCTCGGAGCCTCCATTGGGGACACAGGATCATGTTTTGGCTGTGTCCCCCATTGAGGCGAAAGAGAAATAGGGATTTTTGTGCACTCACCGAAAAATCCTTTTCTCAGAGCCTCCATAGGGGAACACAGCTGAAACATGGTCCTGTGTCCCCCAAGAGGTAAAGGAGAGACACCAGTTACGTCCCATCACTCATCTTTGAAAGCATGCAAGAAGACACATGGACAATATGAAGAATCAGGCAGAGTCTTACAGGATGGCATTTTAATACAGCTATCAGGAAGAGGAGGGTTTTTTTTTTAACAAGATCTTACTACCCTGGAGATGAAACCGTGGAGATGTGTAAAATCATGCAAAATAATAATAATAATAGCGATATGGGTGGGGAAAATGGGGGAATAACGGTGTTAAAAATTAAAATCCAGTAGAGAATATGGATAATAAAGCTGCAAAAATATATTTACAAGAGACGACTATTTAAAACGAGACCGCACAGCACACGAGTGGCCTGCGCAGCGCTATCTAGACGTTTCCGGCTCTGACAGGTCAGTGAGCAGAGGGAGGACGACTTGTCAGGAGTCACATAGATTTCTAAAGATAAGTTTCTCTAAAGTTCCACAAATAATTTGCATAAAAGTTTTTTCTTCCTTCGTTTCCCTAGCATTTCATTTTTGTTTATTTATTTATTTAAATTGACATTATTTAAACATTGTATATTCTTAATAGTCCTCTCCGGCTCATATTAGCGGTAAAGGGAGGATCGACTTTTCCAAGCCCCCCGAATCCTTTCCGCTACGGTAACTGTCATCGTCGTCCATCTTCTTGCCGTGTTTCCGGAAGTACTTGTAGCGTTGGACGTAGGCTTTCACCAAGTTATTTACTTTCACCGGGTTAATTTCTCCACTTTTGCTATGGCAGATCTGTAACGAACGAGCAACAATAGGGGGATGAGTTATTTATATCACTTCCTATATACAGTACCTACAGAATATATTAACCAAAAACTAATTAAAATGTTGCTTATTGCTGCTCCTCAACCCCAAACCATAAGGGTGGAATCGCATTTTAGGTTTTTTCACCCGTCTGAATTGTGACACACTGAGGTCACATTCAGCCTATATTACTGGGAGAGACACACAGACCTCACATCTAGCCTATATTACTGGGAGACACACAGAGCTCACATCCAACCTATATTACAGGAAGGAACACTCCCAGGAGACTCAAATCTGAAGGTAGGATTGGGCTGAAAAATGTATATAAGGGGGTCTGAAAATGAATGAATTAAGATTGCACACTGAAACAGTCCAATTTTAGCAACATAACCATAAGCTTTCTATTGTTACCGTACTCCCATTTACGGAGCGTGACAATCTTGCTAGGTAGTTAAGAGGACACCAACACATTATATATCACAAACACATTATATTATTTATTTATTTATATATATATATACACACACAGTTGTGGCCAAAAGTATTGACACCCCTGCAATTCTGTCACATAATGCTCAGTTTCTTCCTGAAAATGATTGCAATCACAAATTCTTTGGTATTATTATCTTCATTTAATTTGTCTTCAATGAAAAAACACAAAAGAGAATGAAGCAAAAAGCAAAACATTGATCATGTCACACAAAACTCCAAAAATGGGCCGGACAAAAGTATTGGCACCCTCAGCCTAATACTTAGTTGCACAACCTTTTCCCAAAATAACTGCGATCAACCGCTTCCGGTAACCATCAATGAGTTTCTTACAATGCTCTGCTGGAATTTTACACCATTCTTCTTTGGCAAACTGCTCCAGGTCCCTGATATTTGAAGGGTGCCTTCTCCAAACTGCCATTTTTAGATCTCTCCACAGGTGTTCTATGGGATTCAGGTCTGGACTCATTGCTGGCCACCTTAGAAGTCTCCAGTGCTTTCTCTCAAACCATTTTCTAGTGCTTTTTGAAGTGTGTTTTGGGTCATTGTCCTGCTGGAAGACCCATGACCTCTGAGGGAGACCCAGCTTTCTCACACTGGGCCCTACATTATGCTGCAAAATGTGTTGGTAGTCTTCAGACTTCATAATGCCATGCACACGGTCAAGCAGTCCAGTGCCAGAGGCAGCAAAGCAACCCCAAAACATCAGGGAACCTCCGCCATGTTTGACTGTAGGGACCGTGTTCTTTTCTTTGAATGTCTCTTTTTTTCTCCTGTAAACTCTATGTTGATGCCTTTGCCCATAAAGCTCTACTTTTGTCTCATCTGACCAGAGAACATTCTTCCAAAACGTTTTAGGCTCTCTCAGGTAAGTTTTGGCAAACTCCAGCATGGCTTTTTTATGTCTCGGGGTAAGAAGTGGGGTCTTCCTGGGTATCCTACCATACAGTCCCTTTTCATTCAGACACCGACGGATAGTACGGGTTGACACTGTTGTACACTCGGACTGCAGAGCAGCTTGAACTTATTTGGATGTTAGTCGAGGTTCTTTATCCACCATCCGCACAATCTTGCGTTGAAATCTCTCGTCAATTTTTCTTTTCCGTCCACATCTAGGGAGATTAGCCACAGTGCCATGGGCTTTAAACTTCTTGATGACACTGCGCACGGTAGACACAGGAACATTCAGGTCTTTGGAGATGGACTTGTAGCCTTGAGATTGCTCATGCTTCCTCACAATTTGGTTTCTGAAGTCCTTAGACAGTTCTTTGGTCTTCTTTCTTTTCTCCATGCTCAATGTGGTACACACAAGGACACAGGACAGAGGTTGAGTCAACTTTAATCCATGTCAACTGGCTGCAAGTGTGATTAAGTTATTGCCAACACCTGTTAGGTGCCACAGGTAAGTTATAGGTGCTGTTAATTACACAAATTAGAGAAGCATCACATGATTTTTCTAACAGTTCCAATACTTTTGTCCACCCTTTTTTATGTTTGGTGTGGAATTAGATCCAATTTGACTTTAGGACAATTCTTTTTGTGTTTTTTTCATTGAAGACAAATTAAATGAAGATAATAATACCAAAGAATTTGTGATTGCAATAATTTTCAGGAAGAAACTGAGTATTATCTGACAGACTTGCAGGGGTGTCAATACATATATATATATATATAGTTATATAAAGTCCAGGGTATCCTGATATAATTAGATTGTTAGCAGTTTGCACTTACAAAAGGATCAATGGGGCAGAAGAGCGGATGAACCCACCTTATGTACGGCCTTTCTTAGTATATCTTTATAATCTTCCTTTGTTATCTCTTTCCTCTGGTAATACGGCTTAATGGCCAGTTTCACCTCTTCCACGGCTCTCTCCTGTGTATGCAGCTTCTTCAAATACTGATGTGTAGAAAATAAACAAAAATTATAAATAAAATTATTGGAAAATAAAATAAAATAAAAAATATACTGCGCCCTAAGGAATAGTGATCACTGATGAGCGCTTTGTCCGCCGCCTACCTTGTCCCCGTCTCCTCTGCCGTCGGAGCTGGTGCTGCCTTCCCGTCTTCCCAGGTCATTGATCGATGTAGTGTTGAAGAAGGAGCTGCAGGTCGGGCCGGGCAACGTGTTCAGGCCTGCGAGTCCAGTAGGGGTAGGAGGGCTGGAGCTACTACTGAGGGGTAGACCGCCAAGAAGATACGGGGGTGCCGAGTGACCCATGATGGGCGGAGGTGGAGGCTGGCTCACCAATGAGGTAGAAGGCTTGCCGTGACTGAGGATCTGAAGGGAGAAGAATTCTTTATTCAGCTTTTATTTATTCTTATTATTGCCAGAATAAATCTAAATGTGTTTGCAAAAAAAACTATAACTGATATATAAAGAAAATAATTCTTTAAAAAAAAAATTATTAATATGTATACAGGAAATGTATATATTTGTACCATGTTAGCCAGTAGATAGAAAAATGTTAAAATCTGAGAGTCCTCTGTGGTTGATACCTTTTTAATGGCGAACTGAAAAGATACTAAAGCTTTTGAGACTACTTGGGTCTCCATCAGATAGCATGCCTAATGAAGAGAGTAGTCTCTAAAGCTGCTATTTATTACCATGCCTGATGATGACCTGAGTCGCTTATTACCATGCCCGATGAAGATACTTGAGTAGTCTCTAAAGCTGCTATTTATTACCATGCTTGATAAAGAGACCTGAGTAGTCTCTAAAGCTGCTATTTATTACCATGCTTTGATAAAGAGACCTGAGTAGTCTCTAAAGCTGCTATTTATTACCATGCTTGATAAAGAGACCTGAGTAGTCTCTAAAGCTATTTATTACCATGCTTGATAAAGAGACCTGAGTAGTCTCTAAAGCTGCTATTTATTACCATGCTTGATAAAGAGACCTGAGTAGTCTCTAAAGCTGCTATTTATTACCATGCTTGATAAAGAGACCTGAGTAGTCTCTAAAGCTGCTATTTATTACCATGCTTGATAAAGAGACCTGAGTAGTCTCTAAAGCTGCTATTTATTACCATGCTTGATAAAGAGACCTGAGTAGTCTCTAAAGCTGCTATTTATTACCATGCTTGATAAAGAGACCTGAGTAGTCTCTAAAGCTATTTATTACCATGCTTGATAAAGAGACCTGAGTAGTCTCTAAAGCTATTTATTACCATGCTTGATAAAGAGACCTGAGTAGTCTCTAAAGCTGCTATTTATTACCATGCTTGATAAAGAGACCTGAGTAGTCTCTAAAGCTGCTATTTATTACCATGCTTGATAAAGAGACCTGAGTAGTCTCTAAAGCTGCTATTTATTACCATGTTTGATAAAGAGACCTGAGTAGTCTCTAAAGCTGCTATTTATTACCATGCTTGATAAAGAGACCTGAGTAGTCTCTAAAGCTGCTATTTATTACCATGTTTGATAAAGAGACCTGAGTAGTCTCTAAAGCTGCTATTTATTACCATGCTTGATAAAGAGACTTGAGTGGTCTCTGAAGCTACTATTATAATGCCAGATGAAGACCTAAGCAGTCTCTAAAGCTGCTATTTATTACTATGCCTGATGAAGAGACCTGAGTAGTCTCATTCTGCAATTTATTACCATGCCTGATAAAGAGACCCGAATAGTCTTGAAAGCTTGCCATTCTTTACTGATCTACATACTTTACACACACATACATACATACATACATACATATACAGGCAGGGCCATTTATATGGATGTCTGAATCATGTAGCAATTTCAGATATCCAGTGGCATTGAGGTTTCCATTGATGGAGAATGACCCCACTATCTTTGTACCCCAGATACCACTCCATACCATCAATGTTTGTGTTCCAGCAATCTTGGAGGGATCTATCCACTGTGGGTTAGTTGAAGTGATAATGGCTAGCACTCAGTTTGGTTTGAAGATCACGGTGCAAATGAAAGGAACCAAAAGTCCCACAGTGTAGTATTTTCAGAATCACTGCACACGTACAAAGGATATGTTTGCTTCTAGTTAGGTTAGGGGGGCACGTTTGATGCATATAGTGAACATACACACACTCAACTAACTGTTCTTAGTTTTAAGCTACTATTATGCCCGGGCAATGCCAAGCCCTACAGCTAGTAATATATATAGCATATATATAGCATATACACACATACACCATACTTTACACTTCCACATGCGGCATCTTTACCTGATTGGTAGCTTGGATTAGCTCCTGCGCTTTGGCTCTGCTCGCCATGTTAGCTTCTTCCATCTTGAAGAGCAAAGCAGTCACTGAAAAGTCACAATAAGATCAAGATGTATCACACGAAGACAAATTACTACAAACCCCTATCATTTCTATATCTTATCAATTACAGATTAGATGCTCCAATAATGTAACACAAGTTCCCTTATCCTTAAAAGGGTTTTTCTCCCTCCTAAAACACTCACTATTAATATTTAACATTTATTTTTTAATAAGTTTTAAATAAGTCTCTTGATCCATTTTGCTTTATCTATCTTATTATATGGCAAGAACGGGCACGTGACAGCTGCAGCGAGTGTAGAGGAGCAGTGGGGTATCAGCAGGCGAGTAGATTTTATTTTAAATTTTTATATCAGGTTAAAAATCCCCATCCAGCCATCCCAAACTCTGCCTCGTAGGCATATAGAAGGCTGTCAAGTTCGGAGAAGTATGGCCAGTTCGTGCTCACGGGTGTAAGAATCCGGCCTAAAACACACCTGCCTGCAGCAGGAGCCTCCCCCCACTGCTCATACACCTCTTCTCACCCACTGTATATTACAGTGAAGTGTATAATTGGGGAGACTGGTCCTTTAACCCTTATACAAATATAATATTTATTATGTTGTTACCAAAATGTCAGCAGAGTTGTTTCTCGCTTCCGTCTATTTTAGGAAAAGGGCCCAAAACTAAAATCCCGTAAGTGAGTTTAGATACGGATTATCACCCCAAGCCTCCCTCTGTTCCTAAACATCAAATAAAAGGTCCTGGGTCCTGTGTCCCCCAATGAGGCGACAGAGAAAAGGGCATTATAACCAGGCGGATATGCCAGGTAAAGCAAAAGCCGAGCCCTACGGGCACTGGTATGGAAGCCATATTGATTATTGTAGCGATCTGCCTATAAACAGATCTAACTAGTGCTGGCTGTACACATACGGTATGAATCAGCCAGTAAGGGGACGATATAAAATGCGTGGGCTACACCAGCCTTTTGGAGACACTGGCAATAAACCAGATAGTGTACCGATCCCCTATAATTTGCACACACAGATGGACAGGTACAGAGTATCGCAGATAAACTTACATGCCAAGACGCCACTGGTGGTACAGTCCACTCCTGACTGCAGGTTCCACGACATTGGCGCGGGAGGGGGCGGCGGGGGTGCTGAACGAGGTGTCTCTTCTTTAGGTTCTGAAATACTATCAACCTCTAGGTCAGTACTTCTCTCCGGGTCTGGAGGGAGCTCCTCCGGCATGAAGGACACATCTGGAGTCTTGCAGCTACTGTCTACAGTCTGTGAGTCTGGAGTGAGCTCCTGGTCGTTGGCCAGCTTGGGCGGACTAGGGGGCTTCACCTTTATCTCCGTGTTCTCGGTATCTGACCAGATTGGTTCATCTTTGGCTTCAATTGGGCTGAGGATCTCCTGACTGCAGCTATCTGCCTTGGACTTCTTAAGTGAAGCCTTGGACTTTAGCTTCTTTTTCTTCTTCTCTAGCGTCCCCTTGGTTTTCACCAGAGCTCCGCCAGCTCCGGCCGTCTTTACTTTCTTTACACCGGTCTTGGATTTTAAGCCTTTTATTTTTTTAGGCCGTAAGAGAGGTTCTTTTACATCTTCAGTTTCGAGTTTGGGCCGAATGCTCTTAATATCGGTCATCTTTTCTTCCAGTTTTAGGAATGGAGAACGGCTCTCTCTGTCCCGGCTGAATTTCACACCCGATGGATCCGGCCTCTTTCACAGAGGTTGTACTACTGACTCCTTCGCGGATCAAGACAGCCACTTTGGACTGGAGTTTGACCTTCCTGGTGGAACTTCCTTTGCCATCTTTATGACTGGTCTTAATTTTCTTCGGAGTCTTGTCCTTTTCAGATCGGACCTTTTCGCGGTCTAACTTCATGGGCTCTGGTTCTGGATCTGGGACATCTTTGAATCGCTTTTTATACCTTTCGCGGCTGTCGTCTGTGTAGGATCTATCCCGCTTCCTATCCCTTTCTTTTGAGATTCTCTGCCTACTATCTCGATCGATCTCTATCCGCTTGGAGTCGAACTCCATGTGCAGCCTCCTTTTGTCTGAATCGGATTTCCCTGAATGCCTGTGAAAAGGTCGACTGCATTTACCATCTCGGTCATCGAGAGTTTCCCGGTCCGAATAGGTATCGAAGCTTAGTCCTTCGGAGTCGTAGAGAACTTCTCTTTTCCCAGACAGCTCATGGGTGTGAAGCATTTCCCTATTCAATTTCTCTTCTGGATTGACTGTTATAGTTCGCTTAATAGTAAAAAGATCGGCATTATTGAGCTCCTGTATGGAAGGTGGCACTACTGATCGACTGTCCCGCCGCCTCCGTTCTAGCATCGGAGGGTTTTCGATCTTAGGTTCATCCAACGAGTGCCTTGATCTTGGCTTCTCTTTCTCCTTCCGTTCGTTCGAGTGACGTGAAGAACGTCTATCTCGATCCCTGTCCCTGGATTTAGAGCGTGATCTTTTCTTCTTTTTCTTCACCTCTGACCGATGTTTATCCTTGTGTTTATCTTTTCGAGACCGGTCAGTGCTACCGGAATGGGACCACCTACGCCTTTTCTCCTTCGATTTCGACCTTCGGCTTTTCCTCCTCTCGGCTGAAGTACGAGAAGACCCTACGGCTGATAAACTGGTGCTAATAGAAGGCGACCAAGAACGGGATCTCCTGCGATCTCTGGACCGAGATCGAGAAATCTTATGGTTCTTATGGTAAGAGCGTGATCTGGAACGTTTCCGCTCCTTAGTGTCCTTTACCAGTTTTTTTGTACTGGACCAAGAAATGGATGGCCTCGGTTCTTTTGACCTTTTCCTTTCTCTTGATCGCTTTCTCTCTCGTTTGGATTTTTTACGACTACGTGAACTGGAAGGAGAACGCGATTTTAACTGTTTTTTAGGTCTCGAGGGCGACGATGATTTCTTACGATACCGCTCTCTTCGTTGATTTGTGATCTTTCTTCTCAGGTCCAGCCCTTTCCATCGATTTTCTAGTTGATTATCGCCAAAATCGATCTGCAGGGCCCCTTCCTCGTCTGAATCTGCGTGCAAAGATAGAAAGTCGTCTCCTTCCACCATTCTGAGCGGTCTCTCGATGACACGACAGCGGCTGCGGAACAAGCGCATGGGGCTGAAGCAATCTTCATCCGGCTGGACGATCTCTCCTTCCTCGATTTCAGAGTCGTACTTCCGGTCAGAATCTTCGTCGCGATCTCTCCTTTCGGAGGAATGTCTCCGCTTGTGGTGCGATCTCGACTCGCTTCCGAGTTTGGCGATTTTTTCTAACCGTAAATAAGATTTCATGTCTGGCTTTGCTAAAGACTCGAGCGATACTTTAATTTCAACCTTTGATTTGGATTCCGCTTCCGATGTGTAGCCTGTGTTACGGTGAAAGTCCGGTCCAACGTCTACAGTGAATACTCGTCTTATTGGCTCCACAGTAATTTCGGGAGGGCTGGCTTCATCTTCATTCAGGGTCGAATCTGCAGCTGGTGCTTCCGTAACTTCATTAACTTCATTAATTTCATTAATGGTATTGTCCTCAGATACTTCTGGAGAAGGTTCCTTCACCTCAATCACCTCCACTTCATCTGTGGTGTCCAGGTCTATGCTGGAGCTCGGACTGTAAGGTTCGAAATCCAGTTTGGAAACATTTCTGGGAGCCACGTCCGAGGGATCTTTGGAGGGTTTCTGCTCCTTTTGATCACCGTCCGGTTCACCACCGTCCTCCTCCCCGTCAACCGCCTTACATGTATCACTTTCAACAGACATTACGCCTTCCTTGTCTTTATCCAAACCAGGAAATTCTTGGCTCAAGCTATTTTCATCATAAATACCAGCCAGGGCTTCCGAAATTCGACCTTCCTGGTGGGATTCACTACCTAGGTCGTCGTCGTCGTCATCCTCGTACGGTGAAGGGCTGCGCTCCGAGGAACTTGGATTAGAGCCGGTGGGGTCGAAGGGATCATATTTTTGATCCTCCGGCTCTTCCATTTCCTTCTCTGGGGAGTCTTCGTAGATGTAATCTCCGTTCACATTCTCCTCATCCGTTGGGTGAAAAGGGTCATAAATATCTAGGTCTTGTGACTGCATGCCGCCACTGTCACCGGCTGAAAGTGCGGGATTCTGCGAGGAGGGCGATGAATAGGAGGAACTTGAATCTGTTTTTTCCAAAGAGCCAGCAGGTTGTGAATTTTGGTCGTTGGATGTAGACCCTTCTCCACCGAGTGGTCTTTCTTGTCCGCCAGACGCCCCAGTTCCGTTTCCTAGAGCTAATCCTACAGACACTAAAGCGTCAGGTTGAGTTTTCGTAAGTTGAGTATTGCTATTAATCAGACTAGTCCTGTTTGAGCAAAGTTTATCTTGTACCCCCCTAGATACGGAGAAGGCATCTAGTGGACCTTTGTAAGGCCCCAGAAGTCCTGGTACTGTAGAAGGACTTTTTGCCTGTAAAGTCCTGTTCAGATCATTGCAGTGAACATGCTTTGGGTTCTGCACGAGGTCACGTTTTGTGCTCATGCCGGATCTATGCAATGTCCTGGATGTACAAGTTTTTAGACTTAGAGGGCATTTAAGGGGTTGCGGAGTTTCTCCAGTTCTTGGGGGCCTGGATAATGTTTCTTTGATTGCTGATTGTCCTTCTGTGAGCTGCAGCCCTGAGGTACTTAGGCACACTGCAAGCACAGAAAAACAACCGATAAGCAAATGGTTCAGCAGGATAACATAAAAAAAAAAAGCATAATACAGTAAAACTTTGCGTATGCTCACACGCTACAGATTAGGGGCAAAGAGAGGGGCGAAGAGAGAAGAGAGGGGCGAAGAGAGGGGCGAAGGGAGAAGAGAGGGGCGAAGAGAGGGGCGAAGGGAGAAGAGAGGGGCGAAGAGAGGGGCGAAGGGAGAAGAGAGGGGCGAAGGGAGAAGAGAGGGGCGAAGAGAGGGGCGAAGGGAGAAGAGAGGGGCGAAGAGAGGGGCGAAGGAGAAGAGAGGGGCGAAGGGAGAAGAGAGGGGCGAAGAGAGGGGCGAAGGGAGAAGAGAGGGGCGAAGGGAGAAGAGAGGGGCGAAGAGAGGGGCGAAGGGAGAAGAGGGGCGAAGAGAGGGGCGAAGGGCGAAGAAAGGGGCGAAGGGAGAAGAGAGGGGCGAAGAGAGGGGCGAAGGGAGAAGAGAGGGGCGAAGAGAGGGGCGAAGGGAGAAGAGAGGGGCGAAGAGAGGGGCGAAGGGAGAAGAGAGGGGCGAAGAGAGGGGCGAAGGGAGAAGAGAGGGGCGAAGAGAGGGGCGAAGGGAGAAGAGAGGGGCGAAGAGAGGGGCGAAGGGAGAAGAGAGGGGCGAAGAGAGGGGCGCGAGAGTCGAAGAGAGGGGCGCGAGAGTCGAAGAGAGGGGCGCGAGAGTCGAAGAGAGGGGCGCGAGAGTCGAAGAGAGGGGCGCGAGAGTCGAAGAGAGGGGCGCGAGAGGGGCGAGAGAGGCGAAGAGAGGGGCGAGAGAGGCGAAGAGAGGGGCGAGAGAGGCGAAGAGAGGGGCGAGAGAGGCGAAGAGAGGGGCGAGAGAGGCGAAGACAGGGGCGAGAGAGAGGCGAAGACAGGGGCGAGAGAGGCGAAGACAGGGGCGAGAGAGGCGAAGACAGGGGCGAGAGAGGCGAAGAGAGTGGCGAGAGAGGCGAAGAGAGGGGCGAGAGAGAGTAGGGGTAGGGCTACCTGTAGAGGTAGAGTAGAGACCAGAAGTCATTTCAGCACAATTCAGTCAGCATGTATTTTTTATTTTTTGGTCAATAGCGCACCAAATCTGCACTGTGCACCTATGTGCATTTGCAGCATTTTTTCATGATTACATTAAGGCCAATGGGTGAAAAAAAAAAAACGCTACAATAATGCACCAATAATTGACATGCAGCAGTTTTTTTCTGCAGCAAAATCTGCAAATTTTCTGCAAGGAAAAAATAAGCAACGTGTGAACACCACTTTAGAGTTGTCAGACTTTTCTACCTTCAGGATAGGCATGTAGATTATTGACAAATCTGCTCCAAAAAACGCATTACAAATGCACGGTATGCACAAGACCTTATAGGATCACAATATTATACATAGGTCATGACGTCAGAGCAGTGGGGGCCAGAATCATGGCATTTGGTGTAGGTCGTTGCATCCTCTATTGTTTGTATCCCTTCGGACACATGCACGCTATACACAACTGCACAGGCGATTGCTGTCATGAATCAGCCGCAGACTAGAATTGGCTTTAGTAGAGACCCCGCCGCTGAATGCACATGAAGCGAGCCACACACACCCGATTTCTGGAATCGCCATCGTCTGTCTCTTCTAAAAATTCCTGACCGTGAACTTGAAAAGGCTTCGACGTCTCCGAGTCTGATCTCTGCCGTAAACTCCACTTCATCCATTTCATCCATCGAACTTATGGGAGGAAAATAAAGGTGAAAAAAAATAGTTGACATCATTAGTAATTAGAAGT
Source organism: Allobates femoralis (assembly GCA_033576535.1). Taxonomy (NCBI): domain Eukaryota; kingdom Metazoa; phylum Chordata; class Amphibia; order Anura; family Aromobatidae; genus Allobates; species Allobates femoralis. The sequence goes on from JARQOC010000009.1 coordinate 78,394,244, forward strand.
GACAATTTTTATTGCAAGGCAGGTGGCCAATAACTATTCAAGCACCATTTTTGAAGCAGTGTGTCATACAAAAGGGGTGTTCAGTAGGACAAGATGACCCCATAATCAGCTGTCAACCTTGCAGACCTTCAGTGAGTATTGGCCCCCATTAACCTTTTCCTGATGTGCTGTATATATCGGGCTGTGGGTGTATGGTGCAGGCTCAGCTGGTGCAGACTGGGTTATACAGCCGGATTTACAGAATGCTGTAAAGGTACCGTCACACAGGGACATATCGCCGGCGATGTTGCCGGGGATCGCGGGAACGCGCATCCCTGACAACATCGCCGGCGAGATGTCACACTGAGCAACTTACCGGCGATGTCGCCGGCTAGTTGCCGCGGCTATCGCTCGCTGGGTTGCCCAGCAACCCAACAAGCGATAACTCGCAATGTTGGAGATAGGCGGAATCGCCCGCAACATTGCAGGTTGCCGCGTTTCACAGGGCGATCAGGCATGATCGCCTCAGCAACATCGCCAGATTTCCCAACATTGTTGGGAAACCTGGCGATGTTACTCAGGCGATTCATCGCCTGATTATCGCCCTGTCACACGAGGCAACTCGCCGGCGATGTCGCCGCAACCTGGCCACGCCCCTCAGTTGCCGGCAACATCGCCGGAGATATCTCCCCATGTGACGGGCCCTTTAGGGTTAAGAAGAAATCAACTATGCCTCTCTTATCAGTCTGTGTGCTATTGTTTACACAAACTAAAGGCTTTTTCATACCATTACGGGACTAATTTGTCACTAGCATAACAGTCCTACACTCCCCCTGCTGTGATTGATACCTCATTGTCAATGCACAATCTCTATAGAGCCTGGTGTGGGCGGAGGCAGCTCTCCCAGCTCTGCTGTGATTGGACAATCTCTATAGAGAGCCTGCTGAGTGGGGGCAGCTCTGCTGTGATTGGACAATTTCTATAGAGAGCCTGCTGAGTGGGGGCAGCTCTGCAAGCTCTGCTGTGATTGGACAAGCTCTACGGAGAGCCTGGTGTGGGCAGGGGCAGCTCTCCCAGCTCTGCTGTGATTGGACAAGCTCTATGGAGAGCCTGGTGTGGGCGGGGGCAGCTCTCCCAGCTCTGCTGTGATTGGACAAGCTCTATGGAGAGCCTGGTGTGGGCGGGGGCAGCTCTCCCAGCTCTTTTGTGTTCCTGAAAACAAATTCTTTGATTGTGTGAGAACCTTTTCAGCCAGTCATCTATGTGATACATAATTGGAGTCAGGGTCTCTTTGCCTATATTATATTGCCATCAGATGAGGAAGCAAAAAACTGCTGAAAGATTCCCTTCAAATATGTGTTCACCTATTTAATAGGGATCAATTTAGAATCCAAAAGATCCGTTTCTGTTTTGGGAGTCAGATCACCAATAAGGCTGACTTCACACTTGCGTTTGTGTCTGCATGCTTATGGCATGCAGATGCAAACGCAGTGCAACGCAGCACATACTTATGTGAACGCAGCGGAGAATCTCTGCATGCGTTCACATAAGTATGGTGCCCGGGCAGCCAATCAGCTGTCTCTGGGGGCGGCCGGGAGGAGGAGATCAGCGGCAGAGATCTCCTCCTCCCGGAACAGCTGATCTCCCGCCGGTGTCAGCGGTGAGAAACAGCTGATCTGACAGCTGTTTAAATCTCCCGTGCTGACACCGAATAGGTGATATCAGTGCAGGAGATAAGAAACAGCTGATCACTGCTTCAAATGTCCCGCGCCGACCTCACCTATTCGGTGTCAGCGCGGGAGATTTAAACAGCTGTCAGATCATCTGTTTCTCCCCGCTGACACCGGCGGGAGATCAGCAGTGGCTCTGCATGATCTCCCGGTGGCCGCCACTGATCACCGGCGGACACCGGGAGAGATTTCAATGAGATCCGCAGCATTCTCCTGCGTTTTCATGCGGAGGACACTGCAGATCCATTGAGATCCATGCATTGTTTGTGCGCTTGCGGGCACTTGTAGATAAAACAAGCGCCCGCGACCGCACAAAAAATGTAACAGGCTGCGTTCGGAGGGAGCACAAATTGTGAGCGTCCGAGCGCAAACGCAACCGAACGCAGCCAATACGCAAGCACATGCGTTCCCATGTTAAACATAGGAACGCAGTGCGCAAGCGTTTGGCTGCGTTCGGTACGCTGCGCTTGCAAACGCAAGTGTGAAGGCAGCCTAAGAGCATGACTGCCCACCATTAGTAGCCGCCATCTTGGCACTACCGTATAGGCTAGCCACGGGTTCTGCCTCATAGTAGATCACTTTCACTATCTACTGTATCAAACTGAGGGTTCAAAAGCCTGAGAGGTTGGGGGAACTAAAACTAAAAATCAAAAATAGTTGGAATAACCCCCATCCTTTTCCCAGTTAAAAAAAAAAATAATAATAATAATGATAATAATAAAAATATATTAATAGAATATATAACAAATATAAAATTATATATAATAACAAAAAAAATAGACAATTGTCATCGCCGTGTCGGTAAAAGTCTGATTTGTCATGATTAATTACTCTGCATGTAAAGGGGGTAACACAATAAAATTAAATTGTCCAAATTGTCTTAATTTTGTCGCCGCAACCAAAAAACGCAATAACCAGCTAATCACACACAAAAATCTCACAAAAACGTTCTGGCTCTTGAAAAAAAAAAAAAAAAAGGTAGAAAGAAAAAAAGAGAATTTTGTTTACGTACCGTAAATTCTTTTTTCTTTAATCATCAATGGGAGACCCAGACAATGGGGTTTAGGGCACTGCCCTCCGGAGGTCACACTAGGTACTACAAGTTTGTAGACACCGCCTCCTCCGCTTATAAACCCCTACCGCAGGGAACATCCTCAGTTTGGTCTACAAGCTGCGAGGAGGAAATAAACCACACCCGAAACATCGGGAAGAATGCCGTGCACAAACGGTTCAACAACCCGGCAAACACTGTCTCAACAGAGAACAGAGCCAATGCAAAACATGCAAAGGAACAACTGGGTGGGTACTGGGTCTCCCATTGATGATTAAAGAAAAAAGAATTTACGGTACGTAAACAAAATTCTCTTTTTTCTGGTCATCATAATGGGAGACCCAGACAATGGGGATGTCCTAAAGCAATACCCCAGGGCGGAAAAGTTCCTCAACAAGACGGATAACACATGGTTCCCTTTTAAAGGTGGGCAACCGCCGCCTGGAGAACCCGCCTGCCCAAACTTGCATCCGCAGATGCATGGGCATGCACCATATAGTGCTTAGAGAAAGTGTGCAGGCTGGACCAAGTGGCCGCCTGACACACCTGTAGAGCAGACGCTCTATGTCGCAAAGCCCAGGAGGCACCTACGGCTCTGGTAGAGTGAGCCTTCAATCCCACCGGGAGAGGCAAACCAGAAGTCCGGTAAGCCTCCTGGATGGAAGCCTTAATCCATCTGGCCAATGTCGATTTCGACGCCGCGGACCCCTTACAGCGACCAGTCGTAAGAACAAATAAGGAATCCGAACTCCTAAAGGAGGCGGTCCTAGACACATAAATGCGTATAGCTCTCACGAGATCCAGAGTATGGAGGTCGCGTTCAACCTGATGAACGGGAGCGGGGCAAAATGATGGGAGAACAATCTCCTGGTTCAGGTGGAAAGTTGAAACCACCTTCGGCAAGAATTCTGGCCGTGGACGCAACACCACCTTGTCTTGGTGAACCACCAGAAAGGGTGACTTGTACGATAGTGCAGCCAATTCTGAGACCCTCCTCAGAGATGTAATCGCCACCAGAAAGGTCACTTTCTGGGATAGACGAGATAGAGAAACCTCCCTCAGAGGCTCAAACGGCGGTTTCTGCAATGCCGCCAGGACCATGTTAAGGTCCCAAGGGTCTAGAGGTCTCTTGTAGGGCGGAACCATCCGCGACACCCCCTGCAGAAATTGACGAACCTTCGGGAGTAGCGCCAATCGCCTGTCAAACAGCACTGAAAGTGCTGATACTTGGCCTTTCAAAGAGCCAAGGGATAACCCCAATTCCAAACCCGACTGTAGGAAAGCCAACAACGTCGGGATGGACAAGGGCCACGGAGACCGTCCGCCAGAGGCACACCAAGTAAAAAAGATTTTCCACGTTCTGTGGTACATCTTCCTGGAAACTGGCTTTCTAGCCCGATTCATAGTGGCAACCACCGTAGGGGAGAACCCCCTGGATGTCAGCAGCCAGGCCTCAAGAGCCATGCAGTCAATCTGAGGGCCCTGGAATTGAGGTGGAAGAATGGGCCTTGCGCGAGTAAATCTGCGCGTTCTGGAAGAGCCCACCTGTGTCCGCCTGACAGTTGCCACAGGTCCGGATACCAGGACCTCCTGGGCCAGTCTGGAGCCACTAGAATGGCTACCCTGCATTCCGACCTGATTTTCCACAGCACCCTGGGAATCAGAGCCAGAGGCGGGAACACATATGGTAGATGGAATCTGGACCAAGTCAAGATCAGGGCGTCCGCTCCCAGAGACTGGGGGTCCCATGATCTCGCCATGTATTGCGGAACCTGATGATTCAGCCGCGAGGCCATCAGATCCACGTCCGGAGTGCCCCATCTGCTGCAGATGTCCTGGAAGACATCTGGATGAAGAGACCACTCTCCGGCGTCCATCCCCTGCCGGCTCAGATAGTCGGCCTCCCAGTTTTCGACCCCTGGGATGTGAACTGCGGAGATCAGGCAGTTGTTGTCCTCCGCCCAGGATAGGATGCGGTGGACTTCGGCCAGAGCCTCTGCACTCCTGGTTCCTCCTTGATGATTTATATAAGCGACGGCCGTCGCATTGTCGGACTGAACCCGAATGGGTTGTCCTGAGAGGAATCTCTGAAAAGCCAGGAGTGCCAGATAGATCGCCTTGATCTCCAGTACGTTGATCTGCAACGCCGACTCCGACTGAGTCCAGAGGCCTTGGGCCCTGTGGTGTAAGAACACCGCTCCCCAGCCCTTCAGACTGGCGTCGGTGGTCACCACTAACCATGACGGTTTGATGAAGGACCGGCCCCGAGACAAGTGATGTGGCTGTAGCCACCACTGCAGGGAATCCCTGGTCGGTAGGGAAAGGGTCACCAGCCGATTCAGAGAGATCGTCCTCTTGTCCCACCTGCGGAGAATCTCCAGCTGAAGAGGACGGAGGCGAAATTGTGCGAACGGCACCGCCTCTATTGCTGCCACCATGCGCCCCACCAGCTTCATCAACACCCGTAGGGATGAGTGTGGTGACAGGAGGACTGCTTGTACTCCTGATTGGATCGCCATCTGTTTGACTCATGGCAGAGACACCAGGGCTGAGGCTGTGTTGAAGTCCATGCCCAGATATGTCAAAGACTGGGTCGGAACTAGCGTGGACTTCTGAATATTGAGAAGCCAACCGAACTGTTCCAGGGACCGCATGGTCACATCCAGGCTCTCTTGACAGAGGTGTTCTGATGGCGCCCTGACCAGCAGGTCGTCTAAATAGGGAATGACGGCATGTCCCTCCATGTGCAGGAGAGCCATCATGGAGGCCATCACTTTTGTTTTCCAAAAGTCTTTATTGAAAAATTTTTTATAAAAGGGGGGAGAGGGGAGTGGGGGGGGGGGGAACAGAATAAACTAGGGGGGGGAAGGGGGGGAAGGGAGGGAGGGTACATACATAAATAAACAGTAACATGGTACAAGTTGCAAACACAAATACAAGTTAAATAGCATATGCAGCACATGTAGTGTGAATAACGAGGTTATTGCTTGTAGTTCTAAGTTAAAATGAAAATTCGTAATAATCGGGGAAATTGAATTGGGTAATAACCAAAAAAAAACAGTCAGTATTAACGTTACATCACAGGATGTGAGGCAAGCAAGTGGTCCCTTGTATTCTAAATTAACTAAAGAACATAATAGGGCAGGAAATAAACTGAAAAATCACCTGTAAGCTGTTGTTGTTAATATCACAATGTCACAATGTTGGGACTAAATGAGGAAAGAGGGTGAGAAGGCTGCCCACCAAGGCTCCCATCTACGCTTAATTTTAGCGAGGGTATTGGTGCGCAATGCTGTGTTAAACTCAAAGATCCCGTGCTGCGTGACTCTATCAATGAGATGCAGCAATTTGGGAGTTTCGGGCTTGTTCCATCTAGCAGCAATTAGAACCTTGGCAGTGATCAGTATATGTGAAGTCAAGAATTTGAAGTCTGGAGAAAGGTTTTCTATCCCTATAGAAAGGAGAGCTAGCTCCGGAGTGAGATTGATTGTGAGGCCAGTGGTGTCTGAGATTAGGGTTTTGATATCAATCCAAAATTTGGACAGTAGCGGGCAATCATAGAAAATATGTGTCAGTGTTCCCTGATGGCCGCAGCCCCTCCAACACAAGGGCGAGATCTGAGGATCAAAACGATGATGTCTGACCGGGGTGAGGTACCACCGAGAGAGCACCTTGAAATAGGACTCATGCAGCGTTGCACAAGCAGAATTGGCGTATGAGGTCTGTATGGTTCGTGTCAGGTCAATTTGAATGTTGAGTTCCTCTTCCCATGCGGTAAGATAGGAGAGACGGGGCAATTCAATTTCTTCGTTGAGCACTCGATAGAGGCTGTTGGTTTTCCATATAGACCCAAGTTCTGGAGATGATATGAGATTGACTACCAATTGTGGAAGGGCAAATTTAGGTCTAGAGCAAGTTAGGAATTCAGATATGGTTCTCCATTGTGAGCGCTCATCTCTGGATAGGGAAAATTGGTCTTGGAGAACGTGGAATGGACGAATAGAATCGTCAAGAAGCAGTTCCTCGGTATATAAGACCCCTTTTGCCCTCCAGGCGGAGAGGTCCAGGTTCTTAATCATCACTTCGAGCGTGCTCAAAGGAATATTTTTAAGTCTGAATAGAGGAAAGTGTTTAGCTGCTCTGTGGGCCAGGTGCTTCCAAGCTGAGATTGTAGCCTTGACGACGGGGTGAGAAGGAAGAGGTTTGGAAGGGATGTGTGCCAGTGGAAGTTGTTGTGTGCCAGTGATTCCTCTACATCCAGCCATGGCGAGTCCAATGATTCCTTAAACCAGTTTTTAGAAAGTTTAGAGATGGAAGCTAAGTAGTAGTGATACAGGTTTGGGACCCCTAGTCCACCCGCTTTTTTGTGTCGTTCTAACGATGCTCTGGCGACCCTCGGCCTTTTGTTATTCCATACAAAGGCACGTAATTGCGATTGAAATTTATTGAACCAACTCTTTGGTATGAAAAGGGGGAGCGACCTGATTACATATAGGAAACGCGGTAGTAGAGACATCTTGAAGGCTTCTATCCTGCTCAACCAGGAGAGCTCAATCTTAGTTAGACGTAGGTAGTCCCTGTGAAATGCTTGAAATAGGGCTGAAAGATTCGTTTGCACAGTTGCTGTTAAGGGTTTAGTTAAGGTGATACCTAGGTAGGCAATTTCTTTGTTTACCCATGTGAAATTGAATTCTTCTTTTAGGTATTCTAACAGAGTGGTGTCAATATTGAAGTCAAGTATCTGGGATTTAGAGGCATTAATTTTGTAGAGAGAGAGGGATGAGAACTGGTCAATGCACATTGTTAGGTGTCTTAGAGATTTAAGGGGATTAGCGAGGGTTAATAAGATGTCATCCGCGAATAACGAGATCTTATGGCCTTTATAAATACCTGTGATGTTGTTATTTTGTCTAATACTGGCCGCAAGGGGCTCGATAAACATAGCGAACAGTATGGGTGACAGGGGGCAACCCTGCCTAGTTCCATTGGAAAGCGAAAAGCGGCTAGACACAAAAAATTGTTGGAGTAAACCTTAGCTGTTGGGCCATTATACATTGCTTTAATAAGTTGAAGTATGTTGCCCTGAAGACCAAAGTTCTCAAGAACACAGAAAAGAAAGTCCCATTGAACTCTATCGAAGGCCTTTTCGGCATCAAGTGCCAAAAAGGCCGCTGGTTCTTTTGATTTTTCAGTGAAGGCCAGCAAGTCCAAGGCTCGTCTAGTGGCGTCTGATGTGGTTCGGCCTGGAATAAAGCCCGACTGGTCAGGGTGAATCAATTTGACTATATGTTCTTTAAGTCTGTTGGAGGCCAACTTCGCAAGGAACTTTGTGTCCGCGTTTAGAAGAGAGATTGGGCGATAGTTATTAGGGACTGTTGGGTCCCCTATGTCCTTTGGGAGGACTATGATAGTGGCTTCCAACATGTCGGACGAGAGTTGGCCTTGGGAAGCAGTATAATTAGCTAGTTTAGTGATATAGGGGGACAGAAGAGCTCCAAAGGTCTTAAAGAGCTCATTCTGAAACCCGTCTGGGCCTGGCGATTTTCCGTCTTTGGATTGTTTTACTACGTCAGAGACCTCAGCCTCAGAGTATGGGGCATTGAGTTCAATAAGATCGTCCTTTGTAAGTGATGGTAAATTAAGGTGTTGCAGGTAGTCAGTAATGTCTTGGTGTGAGGGTCTCTGCAATGTAGGGCTGTCTTTAAGATTATACAGAGAGGCGTAGAATCCGGCAAAAACATCCGCGATGTCTTTAGGATGAGTCTGGTTACGTCCAAGCGGGTCTTTAATCTCCTTTATTCTTGATTTTAATTGCCTGTACCTGATTTTGGCTGCCAGCAATTTTGACGGTCGATCGTCCGAATAGTAATGCTTAGCCTTCATTGTTTGGGACATCTTATCATAGTCCGATGCCAAAAGGGCCTTCAGTTCCAGTCTGAGTTTCATGAGAGTTGATGCTGTTGTTAGACAGGGGTTTAGTGCGTGAGAATTTTCCAAAACTTGTATGGAGACCATAAGATTCCTGGTTTGTTCCCTGTTTTTTTTGTTCAAACGGGCATTGAGCTCAATCATTTTGCCTCTAAGTACCGTTTTGAATGCGGACCAAAGGGAGGGAATTTGAATGTCATCTCTGTCATTTTCCTGGAAGTAATTTATTATTGTCTGTTCAATTTCTTTTTTATAGTCCGGGTGGTTATAAATGTAGCTATTATTTCGCCACAGTTTTTGGGAGTGCAAAATGGGGCCTATCTTCAGTTCGAATAGAATCGGGGAGTGGTCAGACCAGCTCCTTGGGCCGATAGAGACTTTGGTGAATTTGGGCAGTGTGAAAATATTCGTGAGGACAAGGTCTATTCTTGAGTAGGATTGATGGCGTTTTGAAAAATGAGAAAATTCAATGGATGTTGTATTAAGGCATCTGAATGTATCATAAAGGTCTAATTTAGTCAGCCAGGGGTTCAATGCCTCCAGATGTTGTCTCGATTTCGTGGATGAATCAAGTGCACCATTGGGCACCATATTGAAATCACCCAAAACAACTAGATCACCCTTTTTTACTGTCTCTACGATTCTCATGATCTTATTGAGAAAGGAGATTTGTCCTTTGTTAGGCGCATAAAGGTTGATCAGTGTGAAGAGGTGGTTGTTCAATTTGCACACTAAGATAAGGAATCTGCCGTTTGGGTCCTCCACTTTTGAGATCATCTCAAACGCAATTGTGTTTTTAAATAAAAGTGCAACGCCCCATTTTTTCTTTGAGTTATTAGCATAGTAAATGTTGGGGAAATTCTTGTTAGTGAAATTTGGAGGCTTGGAAGAGGAAAATTTTGTTTCCTGAATGCCCACTATATCCACGCTGCTCTGCTTCAGCATTCTCCAAAGGTGAAAACGGCGCTGAGGAGAATTGAGTCCATTCGCGTTCTGGGATAGGAATTTAAGAGACATAGCGATATAAGATTTACGGTGGAAGTTCAAAGGTTTGTCAGGTGACAAGTAGGGAAGGTTCTTTTTTTTTTGTAGATTAAGGTTGGGGTGAGTGAAGTTAACTTGACACGTAAAATTTAAACTATACTTATTCTTAAAAACGTATCTAACTATAACTGGGTACTGAGAAGTCAGGTCCAAAGACCAATATTGGTTAAGTAAGTTCACAACTTGTCCCAAATGGAGGGGATCCAATAATCTCGATGAAAAACCTCCTTTGGCGGCTAATGTTTTGGCTGAGCTGTCCAGCCATTTGGGTAGGGGAATCTTCCTATGAGGTTTTAAGTCCTAAATCCCTAAGGACCCTGAGTCCCTCGTTCGTCTCGGAAAGGGCTAAGGATTTTCCCTGATGGTGGAGAAGTATTCTGGTGGGGGTGAACCCCCATCTGTAAGGAATCCGGTTTTGTTGTAGTAGCTTTGATAGTGGGGCAAGTTGTCGTCTCCTGAGCATGGTCTCCTTTGAGATATCCGCAAAGATTTTTAAGTCGTTGTATGGCTTGGGAAAATATTTGTTCGTGCGTAAGTAGTCCAAGAGTTGTTCCTTGACATGACCGAATTGAAATTTCATTATCACATCCCTTGGAATTTCTGGCTGAAGGGATTTGGGTTTAGGAATGCGATGTATTCTTACGGGAGTCATTTCTAGGTCCGTCAGGGAGGGGAGAGTAGTTTTTAAGAGGTTTTTAATGTAGGGGGCAAGTTGGTCGGTTTTAATAGTCTCAGAGACCCCTCTAAATTTTAGGTTTTGTCTTCGGTCTCTATCTTCCTGATCAGTGACCTTGTTGCTAAGTACATTAAATTCTTCTTTAAGAAGACGATGTTCTTTAGCAAGTTCATCGTGTTTGTTTTCTAATTCTGATACATCTGATTCAGTCTGATCAGTTCTGCGTGAAATGGAGTCAATGGAGACTTGTAGGGAGTCAAATCTAGATTCTAATGCAGTGAATATGCCTTTGAAAAATTCTTGGTTAATTGGTTGTGTCCAGTCAAAATTGTCTAATGTGCGCGAAGTCGGACAGGAGGGGGTTTCTTTTCTTGTCCGCTGTTTCAGCGGGCTAGAGGTAGGGGAGGTGTCGCCTTCTGAGCCTGAAGTGTTTAGTATAGTAGATCTCTGGGAGGAGTGTTTTGTCTTGGTGGCCATCTCCTTCCTCTTTGGATTTTGTTTGTAGGTTAGAGTGTCAGAGGGGTTTACAACTCCCATCTGATCTTGCTCATGATCTTTAGTCCAGGGATCTGCCTGGTTGGATCTGGGGGATCTAGATCTACTTCTTGTTAGAGGTGTCAATGATGTATCTTCTATTTGAGAAGACTTTGTCCTCTCCCCCTTTGATTTGGAGGAAGCCATCATGAGTGCTAGGGTAATTTGGCTATTGTATCCGTGAGTTTTTCAGATTATGCAGGAGTTAGATTGAGGGGACTAGCCAGGCGTGGCATGAGGAGCTACCAGAGAGAAAAAGGGTATATAAACTCTTGTTCAACCGAGTCCAACTCCAAGGTGTCCGTCTCAGGGTGATCTCAGTCGTGGGTCAGTTAGTATAATCTAAGATGAGTTGTGTTGTATGTATGGCGTATCAGTGGGGGTTGCTCTAAGGAGTACCTACCGCCAGATAGAACAATGATCCAAAGGTTTGTTTCTCTCGTGTTTCTTTTTCATGTCTCACCCTCCCTCCCCTCCCACCCCAGACTATGATCTAGGTGGATCTGGTAGATTCCAGGTGTGAGTAACAGTGATGGGCAGTGCACACAGTAGTTTTTACACCAGGAGCATATACCGCTAGATTCTCGGTGTAGGTGAAGAGGTAGATCGACTCAGGATGATTAATATTGTTTGATCTGTGTTTTGGAGGTCAGCAGATTGGAGCAGTAATGGCAGCTCCAATGTCTTTAATAAGTTAGTATCTTATGTTGGTTTTCCTGAAGTATATTATATTCTGAAGCGTTTTAAGGCTATCAGTCACCACTGCATGTGGATGGAGGACAAAGTGTGTAGTAGGGGGGGTATTTAAGTGTCTATAACACCGGCTCACCAGAGTTATAAGGACAGTCTCCACAGTTTAATTATTTATGAGTAATAGCAATGCCCTGCTAGGCACGTTCTGTCACTAAATTATCCAGAAATGCAACGTGGTTTGAACAGGGTAACAGAATTACACAACCCAAGAGCACAACCATATGGGAACAGAGGATACTGGACTCATGGAACAAGACAGCTTAGTGTCCCCCAAGTCCAGGACCACCCGCCACACAAAACAGTCGATCAAGTTATCCTATTCAGTGATAGATGAGGTATAACCAATAGCTGAGAGGGGTCCATAAAGGAGCCACTTGGTCTAGCCTCTGGTCGCAGCCATTGATAGACCTCCTTCGGGTGCACCGTCACCTCCTCAGGGGGTGTCACGAGACGTAAGGTCTCGTTGATAGAGGACACCAGATCCTCCACCCCGTCTGGTGGTTCAGATATAGACACAGACCCGAAATTTGAACCCCCATCATCGTCCTCACCATCAGAGGAACGCTCCTCCTCAGAGAGAGCCTGGAGCTCGGGTGAATCCTCACGACGAGTCCGCTTAAGGGGTCTCACAGCAGAAGAGGGAGACACCCGGGGGTAACTGGACGGAGTAGCTGGGCTGTCCAGCCTCCTATTAAGTGCCTCCAGGAATTGCGACATGGAGGACAGCTGGGACAACAGAGATTCATTGATCTTGTTCTGAGTCTCCCATGGCCCTGAGATCACCTGAACCTCAGGGTATAGCACCGGAGCTGCCGACTCAGCAGTGCCAGCCCGGGCCTCTGGGCGTCCGCAGTTATTGCAGGACCCCTCCACCAGTGTTCCATTGCATGTAGCACAGGTAATGGTGGTCTCTGCCGCCCTAGCAGCACGCTTCCCAGCTGAGGACATCGCCACAGTAGGGGAAGATAAGCCAAATTGCAGACAACAAAACCGGGAATCCCGGTGGCTTACCGACCGCAGTAAAGCGGTATGAGGAAGCGGTGTGTGTGTGTGACCTCCGCGACGGTTTCCGGTCTCCCCTTTTGGAGTGCAGACGCACGCTGCATACGAATCCCAACCGGGAAGTGAGGGTAAAGATGGCCGCCGACAGTGAAACTGTGGGCGGCGCCGAAGACACGCGGGAAACACACACACACGCCCATCGATGACGTCACCGCACGGGCTGCTTCCCATCCTCCAAGCAGCCTCAGCATGAGGGAGCCGGAGCCCGCAGCGCGGGAACAAGTGTAAAAAGTTACAAATATGGATACAAAGTTGCACACTCCTTTAGATGTTTTTGATGCAAGGTTTATTATGAACAGTTAATGGCCACAGATGTCAACGCGTTTCGGCTTTAACCAAAGCCTTGATCACGACAATTGGCAGGTGTGGGTCATGGAATGTTCTAGGATAAGATTGGAAAGAGGCGTCTTTCCTTGGTGGCGAACACTCGATTAAGGTGGTTTGCTTTATTTCAATAATTCCCAAATGGGGATAGGCGTTTTTCAGCACGGTCCTTCTTTCAGTGATAGGTCCTCCTCAGTCAGAGTCCTGGTAGGAATGAGCTCATTGGTTAAAGCCGAAACGCGTTGACATCTGTGGCCATTAACTGTTCATAATAAACCTTGCATCAAAAACATCTAAAGGAGTGTGCAACTTTGTATCCATATTTGTATTTACTGGGATTGAAGAAATCCTGTTAGTTGGCACCTCCACTCACCACCTACGCGGTGTGCACACCATTATACCCTATTAAGTGTAAAAAGTTATACACAGACTGCATGCACAAAACAAACATCCGCAGCCCACGGCCTCAGCCCCTGTGACACACAGGGCGGTCAGCCAGGGTGACCCCAGCACAGGGCACACCCGCAGAACCGCGGACCCGAGGGTAACGCGCGGTCTGAGTGTCATGAAACACATAAAGTGCCAGACACTACCCCCAGGCACACAGGAGACACAGAGTGCCTCAGTGCCGGTCCGGTCTGTAAGCACCATTTAGGGAGGCCTCGGACGGGGGTGCAGCACCAGTCCGGAGTGTAAGCACCATTTAGGGAGGCCTCGGACTGGGCTGGCTCCAGTCCGGTCTGTAAGCACCATTTAGGGAGGCCTCGGACGGAGCGGAGCTGTGCAAGGCTCCCATCTCCCACTCTCCAGAGCCCCCCAGAGAGGGATGGAAAGGAGCGTGACAGCGTACCGGGAGAACACGAAGTGTCCAGGCTCTAGGCCCTCCGGTACCTCCACCAGCGTGTGCCACTAAGGGTGAGCGGGGAGGCTGTCACAGGTCCCGATAGGACCATATTACCTTGTCTTCAGACGCCATCACGTAAGTTGTGAGAATGCAGTGAAGTGCAAGCAAAGCGTGATCCTCCCGAGCACACTAAGTTTAAAACTGAGGATGTTCTCTGCGGTAGGGGTTTATAAGCGGAGGAGGCGGTGTCTACAAACTTGTAGTACCTAGTGTGACCTCCGGAGGGCAGTGCCCTAAACCCCATTGTCTGGGTCTCCCATTATGATGACCAGAAAATAAAGAGCAAAGATAAGGGAAAATGTGAAGATTATTTAAGTCTAATACATAAAGCGGAGCATGGTATAGCTCCGCCCCTCTAGGTAGCCCTGCCGCTCAACATAGCCACTACCACTCCACATGGCCCCCAGATCCACACCCCTAACCGAAAAACACTGCCCCCTTAAATCCGCCCCTCGAACCAACACCTCTTGCCTCCCTCTAAACCTGCACCTCAGCCTCGACCATCCACACCCTTACCCAACAAAAAAGAAAAAAAAAACACCCCCCAAACCAAACCCCTGCCACCCCCCCCAAAAAAAGAACGCTTCTATCAAAAAGAAAGAAAAAAAAAAAGAAAACACCCCTACGCCCCTGCCGCTCGCAAAAAAAGCTCCCTTAAGCCAAACCTGAACCACCCAAACCCCCAGAAAGGCCATCCAAACTCGCCCTTCCTATACCTGCACCCCAGCCCCTTCAAAAAATATGTCCCCCACACTCACCCCCCAATAAAAAACATCCCATCCCACACCCCTAAACCCACTCCCCCCAACAAGTATGCCCCCCTGCACTCCCAAAAAAAAGACATCCCCCCAAAAAAATGCTCCTCCCGTCCCCTTAAACCCGCACCCCCCAAACCCCTCAAAAATTGACCACCTAACATAAACCTGCACCCCCCCCCACCACACCCCAGTGCCCTCTCCAAAAAACACTGGCTCCCAAATCTGCACCACCTACCAAAATCAACCTGCAACCCCCCACCAAAAAGATTGCCCCCCTGCACCCCCAAAAAAAATGCTCCTCCCATCCCCTTAAACTCGCATCCCAGCCCCCACCCCTTTAAGAAACTTTGCCCCCACCACTCCCCCAAAAATTCTGTGTCATGTCACTGCCTGATCATTCTTGGTATGTGTGTCTCATGAGAGCACACTTACTGCTTTTGTGTTGCAAATATGTAGTGTTGAATATATGATATCAGGTCTTCCTGGATGCATATGGCTCTGCCCCCTCAGATTACCCCTGCCCCCTTTATTGTGATGTCACAATAGAATAGAACGTAGCTTATAAACTTCTGTGCCTTGTCACTGCCTGATCATTCTTGCCAGTTAATAGGATGTAAGAGTAAGGGCCCTTTCACATCAGCGTTTTTTGAAATTCGCGGCAGATGCGGTGAAAAAAACGCATCTGCCGCGATTACCGCATACCGGCTGCACTTGCGACGCGGTTGCGGTAAACTCCATACTACGTATAGGCGGACTTGCGGCAGGTGCGGCAGACAGCATTTTTTTTCGCGGCCGCACCTGCCGCAAGTGCCAAAACCGCACTTGCCGCAGGTCCGCCTATACATAGTATGGCGTTTACCGCAACCGCGCCGCAAGTGCAGCTGGTATGCGGTAATCGCGGCAGATGCGGTTTTTTTCACCGCATCTGCCGCAATTTGAAAAAAACGCTGATGTGAAAGGGCCCTAAGAGGCTGATGTAAGTCACATGACTCTGAGAAAAGCCTTATTATGCCTCAATGAGCAAATCTTAAAAAAGGAAGGCAAGGCTTACTGAAATGATAGCAAGAGCTGCTTCTTCAAGGGCCACTGAAACATCTCAGCTGAGAGAAGCAAAACATGCAGACATGAGTGCAGTTAGATACTATGCCCGGGCAAACGCCAGGCTCTGCAGCTAGTAAATAAATATAACAAAAATTCTATGTAAACTGAATTAGATATGGACACAGACACGCCTCATTTTCATTTTTCCGGTGCAGTAGATTCAGCTGACATATACAGTTTAAAAAAATGACGGCACCTGTGCCGGATGAGGTGGGTACTCACTACAGATCTTCATATTCGAGGTTCTCCTCTACAGAAGGCAGGAGACGAGACCCCGATGCGATTGCACAAGTCCTTTCCACATATTCCAATGCGTTAGATAAGCCAGACAGTGGATCTACCACAGGTTCAGGAATCTGAAAAGACAATGTCAAAAACATCACTGCCTTGTTGCTTTTGATAAAGGGTGGAAAGCTTGTGATGTCCTTGAAATCAAAGTAATTACCAGTGAGAATTCAACAGGTTCGGGCAACAGCCTTTGGCGATGATTTCATCCAGAGATTTATACTCACTGCTAGATGAAGTCACCTAAGCAGCCCTGGTGCCAGGACCTGTTATACTCTCACTGGTAACTACTGTGATCTAAGCGGAGCCGTCATATCATTGCAGCAGCTCCACTCAGATCGCAGTAATTACCGGTGACAGTGCACAAGTGCTGCGGCGCTGACTTCAGCCAGCAGTAAGTATAAATCACTGCATGAACTCACCGGACATGGTGAGCTCTCACCAGTAATTACTGTGATCTGAGTAGAGCAGCTGCAGTGACATGACTGCTTCCCTTATATTACAGTAATTACTGATGAGAGCTCACTGGGTCCGGGAAGGAGCCTGCAGCAAAGATTTCATCCAGTGAAGGATGAAGTCCTTGCCACAGTGCTGGTGCCTAGATCTGGAGAGCTTTGACGGTAATTACTGTAATCTAAGCGAAGCAGTCATGTCATTGCAACTGTTTGGCTCAAATCATAGTAATTACCGTTGAGAGCTCACCAGGTCCGGTGATTTCATTCAGTGATTTATACACACTTCTGGCTGAAGTTACCACTGCAGCAATGGTGCACTGTCACTCGGAATTACTGTGATCTAAGCGGAGAACCTTTAATGACATGATGGCTCCACTTAGATCACAGTAATTATTGGCGATGGAGGGAAACAGTAGCTCAACGACAATTAAACAGCACCAAAATCCACCTGTAAATTGGGTAGTACAGGGGATGAGCCCAGTTTACAGCTGGTACAGCCACAGTACAAGAGATTGCGGTTAGTGTCCAACCCTAGTCTTGTAAGGCTGCCATTTTTGCAGTGTGTAAGTGTCAGGCTAAGACATTTACGCACTGGCAAATAAAAATTCTGAGTAATATGTATTATACAGTTAATTTAAAAACAAAAAAATTTTTTTACACAACTTTTTAAGATAAATGTACATCCATTTAAAAAAAAATCTGGTCCAGGTACAACATGCACATGTGATAATCATACGTACAGTGTTTTCAATCTCAGCATGGAGACTATTTGGCTCTTCTGGATCCACAGGTCTCTTCAATGGTTTCTTCTTACAAGCCTTCTTCGATTTTGGGAATTTTGATTTTTTTAGGTCTATAAAATAAAATAAATTAAAAAAGTAGACAATAATACACAACAACAGCCGACAACTAGATAAATGGACCTCTTTATAGTAGATTATAATAGAAATCACGGGTCTGTTGTGGGTATTATTATTATAATTATTATTATTACACTTGCAGGTTAGGAAATCAGTATATAATCTTTGAGAATAGTCAGAATACCTGTAATTCTGTGGAGAGACTTCTTGCTTTCATTAACGACTTGCTGTAGAGCTTTCTGCAATCAAATGAAAGAAGAAAGAATTCCTTTACATAGATGACAAGACATTACATATCGGAGCGGCAGGCAACGACCCGTAGGCGCGGTAGCCAAACACCCGTCGGCGCAGCAGCCAACCACCCGACGGCGCGGCAGCCAACCACCCGACGGCGCGGCAGGCAACCACCCGACGGCGCGGCAGGCAACCACCCAACGGCGCGGCAGGCAACCACCCAACGGCGAGGCAGGTAACCACCAACGGCGAGGCAGGCAACCACCAGACGGCGAGGCAGGTAACCACCGACGGCGAGGCAGGCAACCACCCGACGGCGCGGCAGACAACCACCCGACGGCGCGGCAGGCAACCACCCGACGGCGCGGAAGGCAACCACCCGACGGCGCGGCAGGCAACCACCCGACGGCGCGGCAAGCAACCACCAACGGCGAGGCAGGTAACCACCGACGGCGGGGCAGGCAACCACCGACGGCGGGGCAGAAAACGACCAACGGCGCGGCAGACAATAAATGACAGCGCTGCAGACAGTGAACGACCAATGTACCATTACCAAAATAATGTGTCCGGGGCAGAGCACTTCGGAGGACTCCTGTTCGGCGACGTTGGCGGGGAGCTCGTGTTCATCCTCGGTTGTTGTTGCGTCTGTCGCTGTCTCCTCTTCGGCATCTTCCTTGCTTTGTTTCTGTTCCTGGTGGTCTTCTGCCATTACTGCAGCGTGCGATTAATTACACACCTAACAGGACAGGGAGAAAAACAAACATGGATATTAAGGATGATTACCTATCTCACCATGTTTGGTCTCCTATCAGCCCACAGAGCGGCGCCCTACTGGAGAAGATGGAATTTGGAGGGTCGGCTGGTGCGATCCTGGGAATATTCTCAGATAAGCAGGTGCTTAAATCTCCCACAAGCTGGAAAAGATGGCGCTTTACTATTTACTATTGATACACAGCAGCCATAATAGATAATGGCCAAGATCTGTAGATGTAATGGAAGTGAGTGGCGATAACACTTACATAGTGGTGGAATTATATATATAACATTTATTAATAATGTATATTTATTTGCAAATAATAAAAATATATTATGATTATCATATATACCATATGATAATCATAACATATTTGTATTATTTGCAAATAAATATACATTAATAAATGTTATATATATTATAAGTGATGATCGTATGGTATATTTATTATAATGATTGTTATATAGTGTTTTATATTATAATTTTTTTTATTTATTATTTCATTGTTGATTCATCCTTGTAAAGTTATAAATCCTTGTAATATCCTCTGTTACTTCATTCTCGCTCATACTCCGTGCAGAAAGTGCTGTTTTATCTGCCCATTTCAGGCCCTTTTAGAAGCTGCTTTGAACTGCTGCTCTAGACACTCTGCATTCATTTCCTGTTTACAAACATGGAAGGTGTTTGTAAAGTGTTTGATGACACATCCTTTCTGGAGCAGAGTAGAAATAATACATTAAAAATACATGCAAAAAAAGCAGCTTGTAAAAGAGCATGAACCAAACAGTTATAAAGGATTTCTACTTTAAAATATATATATATAGTTTAAAGTCCCTAAATCATTGTAAGCATTTAAATCATGAGGTTCTTGCCTTCCCTGGACTTTGTGCAATGGTCAATTATAGCTCACTGCTGCAGCCGATCATCGAGCTCAGTAGATCGGCTGAAGCAGACGGCATGAGTCCGAGATAATTGAACATAATTGCTGCTTGCAACATTTTTATGTACAGGGAGAAAAATCTCCCCAAATAGCCAGATCCCGGATTGTCCCGGATCCGGGGCAATCCGGTTCTCCCTAACATGGGAGTCTATTGGGCCGGATTGCCCCGCTTCGGGCGAATCCGGGAACCAGATTCCGGCGGCTGCACGCCGCTGTTCTTTCAGGACCGTGGCTAGCTCCCTGCCAGCCGCGGTCCTGAATCATCAGCAGCTGCGTCCGGCTGCACACAGGACCGGAGGGCACATTTGGCCCTCCGGTTCTGTGTACTGATCCTGTCCGGGGCTGTCAGGTTCATGCCGGACAGCCCCAGACCGGATCACACCGTGGTGTGAAGCCAGCCTAAAACTTTGGAAATCTTCTTGTATCCAAATCCGGCTTTAAACTTCGCCACAACAGTATCTCGGACCTGCCTGGTGTATTCCTTGGTCTTCATGATGTTCTCTGCACTTGAAACAGACCCCTGAGACTATCACAGAGCAGGTGCATTTATACGGAGACTTGATTACACACAGGTAGATTCTATTTATCATTACCAGTCATTTAGGACAACATTGGATCATTCAGAGATCCTCACTGAACTTCTGGAGTGAGTTTGCTGCACTGAAAGTAAAGGGGCTGAATAATATCGCACGCCCCACTTTTCAGTTTTTTGTTAAATAAGTTTAAAATATCCAATAAATTTGGTTCCACTTCACGATTGTGTCCCACTTATTGTCGATTCTTCACAAAAAAAATAGAATTTATATCTTTATGTTTGAAGCCTGAAATGTGGCAAAAGGTTGAAAAGTTCAAGGGGGCTTCAGCCTTTCACAAGGCACTGTATATTTTTGCATAGGCTGATTTCCATTAATCGTGGAGGTTGTAGTGCACCTGGAGGGGGTGGATTAAACATGATTACAGATCTGTAGTCTTGCCTTCAGTTTTGTGATTTAAACAGACTAATAAAAAAATCTGTGTTGTCACACGCCCCATCTCCAGATATGGCGCAGTTCCATTTCCACTCCCCGGCACAGGAGAGGGATTCCCTGTGCCATCAGGTTGGCAGGGGCTCGTTGACAGCTTGCTACTACATCTCAGAAATCCCCCTTCTCTATCAGTGTATCAATAGGGGCTGGCTGGGATATTACATGAGTGGCACTTATTCGGGTGCGTGTACTCGGTTAGGAATTGCAGCGTTTTGGACACATGATATTGCCACTGCGTCCAAAACGCTGCATTGAACAGTAGCAGCACAGTGGATGGGGTTTGTAGGAATCCTATGCTCACTGTGCTTCTCCCCTCTGCAGTGTTATCTCACCTGCAGTGCGGGTTGCCGGACTTCTGAATCTCCGCAGTGTGTTATTCTCTTGCTACGGAGTTGGAAGCGGTTCCCATCGGCTGCACGCAAGCAGAAGGCGTCCTGCACCCACCGCAGATGAGTACAGAGCGGCTGCGGTCCCACTGTGTGCACCCGCGGCTTCCCGCAGGTCCGGAGTCACTGTATCCATCACACAGTGCCTTTGAATCATGTTCACACAGCCTTAGGACCCCACTGGTATTTTTAGGGAGCGACACCTATTAGTTCCATATATTCATATTAGGAATACCGTATATACCATATATACATTATTTTTAATGGACAGCCCCTTTAACAGTCTGTGTCTCGCTTGCCTAGTAGGTCATATACATTGGAACCTTGGATAACGAGCATAATTGGTTTCGGGAATGTGCTTGTAATCCAAATCACTTGTATATCAAAGCACATTTTCCCATAAGAAATAATTGAAATGAAGAGGATTCGTTCCACAAACCGAAAATACTTACTGTATTAATATAAATTACAGTTTTGCAATTATTTGCAATTCTATGGTATGTACACTATACACATGTACAGAACATTAATCAGTTACAGTACATAAAGCTGGTTTAGTAGCAGCGTTACACATGTACAGTATCAAGAAATGGAGGCTCCATGTTCAGAGAGCAATGAACACGCAAAGGTCGGGACCCAGAAGTGACAAAAAGACAGCGATAGATGACTTACGCGCATGCGCTAAAAGTGGTTTTACTAGTACTTTATCTGTGCAGGGAGGGGGTACAGTACTGTTGAGGGGTGGGAAGAGCTTGTACTGAACTGTATCAGTGCAGGGAGAGAGGTACAATACTGTAGAGGAGTGGGGAGAGCTTGTACTGTATCTGTGCAGCGAGGGAGGTACAGTACTACAGAGGAGTGGGGAAAGCTTGTACTGTATCTGTGCAAGGAGGGAAGTACAGTATTGTGGAGGAGTGGGGTGAGTTCGTACTGTACTGTATCAGTGCAGGGAGAGCGGTACAGTACTGTAGAGATGCGGGGAGAGCTTGTACTGTATCTGTGCAGGGAGGGAAGTACAGTACTGTAGAGGAGAGCTCGTACTGTACCGTATCTGTGCAGGGAGGGAGGTACAGTACTGTAGAGGGGCAGGGAGAGCTCGAACTGTATCTGTGCAGGGAGGGAGGTACAGTACTGTAGAGGAATGGGGAGAGCCTGTACTGTACTGTATAAAGATGGGGGTACAGTACTGTAGAGGGGTGTAGAGAGCTCGTACTGTACTGTACTGTATCTGTGCAGGGAGAGAGGTACAGTACTGTAGAGGGTGAGGAGAGCTCACGTGATGCTCATATTACAAATCTTGCTCTTAAACCAGAGATTGTCAGAGATTAATGATGTCTCCAGGGAGCGCTGATTTAATCTCTACACACAGATCAGACCTACAGGAAACTGCAGAGATCTGGAACAATGTTGACCCCCCACAGATCTTATGGGGAAACCCCAATGACAAGTTCCACTTTATAAAGATATTGATGCAAAACTGGTCGGATCATTCAGGTTGCAAATAGAACAAATAAAGCCACAATCAGGTCTCCCTTTACCTCCTAATACATGCAGAAGCAGAAAAAAATAATAAGATGAATTCATGACTCAAGCAAGGAAATCTACACCAGGGAAAATCTGCAAAAAATAAATAAATAAATAAAATTAAAGCCAAATAAAGGAGGAAATTGTACGAGAACATTCCCCAACCCTCCAAGATAATGTTGCTACATTTCTGTTTAACTCAATACAGAACAATATAAACAGTAAATATCAGTCACAAAGAAACACTGAAAATGGAGCGAATTCCCCACGTCACACATAAGAGCCGCATAGGCATGTGCCCCTCATCCGTCCAGGACCCCAGGACGATGGGGTCTCGAGACATGGAGATCCCAGGGGGCTCAGTGGTTAGCACCAGGGCTGTGGAGTTGGAATTGCAGTCGAGTTCGTGTCCATTTAGGGTGGAGTCCGATTCAGAGAAATTGAGGAGTCAGATATTTGGCTTACTGGTGGCACAGCTACGGCGAGCGCGGCACAGCTACGGTGATCCCTGCTCCCGCGGCACAGCTACGGCGAGCACGGCACAACTACAGTGAGCCCTGCTCCCGCGGCACAGCTACGGCGAGCACGGCACCCGTGGCACAGCTACGGCGAGCGTGGCACAGCTTCGGTGAGCCCTGCACCCGCGGCACAGCTACGGCGAGCACGGCACAACTACGGTGAGCCCTGCTCCCGCGGCACAGCTACGGCGAGCACGGCACAACTACAGTGAGCCCTGCTCCCGCGGCACAGCTACGGCGAGCACGGCACCCGTGGCACAGCTACGGCGAGCGTGGCACAGCTTCGGTGAGCCCTGCACCCGCGGCACAGCTACGGCGAGCACGGCACAACTACGGTGAGCCCTGCTCCCGCGGCACAGCTACGGCGAGCACGGCACCCGCGGCACAGCTACGGTGAGCCCTGCACCCGCAGCACAGCTACGGCGAGCCCTGCACAGCTACGGCGAGCCCTGCACAGCTACGGTGAGCCCTGCACCCGCGGCACAGCTACGGCGAGCACGGCACCCGCGGCACAGCTACGGCGAGCACGGCACCCGCGGCACAGCTACGGCGAGCACGGCACCCGCGGCACAGCTACGGCGAGCACGGCACCCGCGGCACAGCTACGGCGAGCACGGCACCCGCGGCACAGCTACGGCGAGCACGGCACCCGCGGCACAGCTACGGTGAGCCCTGCACCCGCGGCACAGCTACGGCGAGCGCGGCACCCGCGGCACAGCTACGGCGAGCACGGCACCCGCGGCACAGCTACGGCGAGCACGGCACCCGCGGCACAGCTACGGCGAGCACGGCACCCGCGGCACAGCTACGGCGAGCACGGCACCCGCGGCACAGCTACGGCGAGCACGGCACCCGCGGCACAGCTACGGCGAGCACGGCACCCGCGGCACAGCTACGGTGAGCCCTGCACCCGCGGCACAGCTACGGCGAGCGCGGCACAGCTATGGTGAGCCCGGCACCCGCGGCACAGCTACGGTGAGCCCGGCACCCGCGGCACAGCTACGGTGAGCCCGGCACCCGCGGCACAGCTACGGTGAGCCCGGCACCCGCGGCACAGCTACGGTGAGCCCGGCACCCGCGGCACAGCTACGGTGAGCCCGGCACCCGCGGCACAGCTACGGTGAGCCCGGCACCCGCGGCACAGCTACGGTGAGCCCGGCACCCGCGGCACAGCTACGGTGAGCCCCGCAGTCTTGCAGCGCTGTGATCCAGATTTAAAATCCCACCAAGGACAACATCTGCAAGGAGTTTGTATGCTCTCGTACGTTTCTTCTGGGTTCTCCGGTTTCTTCCCATACTCCAAACACTGATAGGGAATTGAAATCGTGAGCTCCGATGTGGACAGTGATGATCACATCTGAAAAACGCTGCAAGTAAAAAAAAAAAAAATTCTGCAACATGACATCTGACAGTTGTCCGTGTGGTCAAAAAGCAGCAGCAGATGTGACCGGTCAAAGGCTGCAAGTGGTGACTCGGCCATCATGATTAGTGTCCAGTGCAAACATTGCCTGCGTCGTCTTCTTATTGGCAGATATCAACTCTGCAATCACACCATTTTTTTTTGGCGACAAGTTCACGATGGCGACGTAACACAATCTGTACAGAGAAGCTCAGGGATATCTGACAGCCGGACCTTCCTCCTCATATGTAGATGTTGGACGTCTTAACCAAATCTGCAATTCGAGAGGTCGGGTAGAAACCGCGGAGATGTACAGACTGCTCAAAACCAGACCGAGCACTGGGAGTAGTTGTCATTTCCATCTGCACCACCGGCTCCCTGCAGGTCACACATTTGTTGCCCAAACTGTGCACCAACATCACAGCTTTGCCTCTGCAGCACTGAATCTGGACCGGAGCAGCGCTTACAACCTCTATTGTGAAGAGCTTGTACGTGATGCCCTCCTTTTGTCTCGGTGGTCAATCCCCTTTAAAAGTCACCAACAAATCCTTTCTACTTTTCTTTCCTGTATAGTCTTCAGTGTCCCAAAAACAGACCTGTGCGGGGACAAATCGCCAGAGGGACCCCCGGGCACGCGCCGCCAGAGGGACCCCACGGGCACGCGCCGCCAGAGGGACCCCACGGGCACGCGCCGCCAGAGGGACCCCACGGGCACGCGCCGCCAGAGGGACCCCACGGGCACGCACCGCCAGAGGGACCCCACGGGCACGCACCGCCAGAAGAACCAGGGATTGTCAGGTCCGCCATTGGCTACCCGTTCTTGCACCACGCTGACCTCCCCATGATCATTTGGTACGGAGGTCGGGGACGTCCTTAGTTGAAGAGGGGGGACATCCTTGTAGGAAGGCACAGTCCTCCACGCGACAGGTCAGACTGTACACTGGTGCAGGACGATGCCTGGCCACAGGGGGGCGGAGTGCGTGGGGGCAGCTCTTGGATCGATGTCACTGACCGATCCCGGACCTGAACCCCACTGAGACCCTCTGGCCATTATAAATCAGCGCATCCACGGTGTACAGACACCCAGCCGGTCCAGATCTGCACCCCATCCGCCATACTGCCCCCCATGGCATGCTGGGAGTTGTAGTTCCCCCACAGATGACACTCTGCAGTATACACAGTATACCGTGCCTCCCCTCACACTGCAGGCCGCACACATCTGCACCCCCCGATCACTGTCTGCTCCATCCCCGGCACAGACCCCTCCCAGCCCCCGGCCTGCTCCCCGATCCTCCCCCGCCGCCCCGTCCTCAGACCCCCCGCACTCACACAGCCGCCTGCCGCTCACTATCCGCCTCTGCCGGGACGGGCCGCGCTGCCCAAGGACGAGTGTCGGGTGGATTTCCCAGCTTTTACAACAAAGAGAGCTTCCCCATCCTTCCAGCGGCCGCCATCTTACCCCGCTGCCTTCAGCGGAGTCCTACTGCCTGCACGGCATGCTGGGCGTTGTAGTCCTGTGGTGTAGACGGTCAGTGCGTAGGTCGGGAAGCCACAACGCAGTCGAAGACTACACATCCCGGCGTGCACCGCGGTGTGCGCAAACGAGCCGGCTGAGCGCTGGGCGAAAGGCATGACGGGAAGTGTAGTCTAATTACCCACACTGTATCAGCGTTACTGCAGGAAGGCGAACTCGGAGACCCAGAATGCAAAGCGGCAGAGCGGAAGTGACTCAGAACAAAGCACAAATGGCATGCTGGGAGTTGTAGTGTACGCGTTTTCCTGCAGCAATTGCGCATTCAGTCGGACAGATTCACTCGGCCATAACCTTCCTGCAGGAATACCTGCCCTCTCCGCCTGTCAACACCTAGAACCCCTGTATTTTTTTAGTCTGGAACAATCATCATCACTATTTTCGTCTTTCTGTTGTTTTATTCTGCTTATTTGTTGCCAATAGTCATCAATTTTAATTCTGTTCATTAATTTGACGTTGCTAAGCAACAAGGAAACACCCAGAGTCCTGAGCCATGTCCACATGACGCGTTTTTTTGCTGTTTTTTCCGCATAGGCGTTTCTTGGTGCAGATTATGTCATTTTGTTATGTTTAATAAAGTTTGTTTTATTCACATTCCTCATTGCTTTCTATGGTCATATGGTATCAGGCTGTGTTCACACCATGCATTTTTGCAGCTTTTTTTTACCATTGAAATCAATGAGAGCGTGCAAGAACACCGTCGCTGCATATTTGTGGTTAATGAAACTAACTTTATTTAAACGTGTACTGTAGACAAATGACACTGTCAAAAAGCAGCAAAACCTGCTTTATTGAATGCAGCTTCTGTACTGCCGAGAGAGGAAAAATGCAATGAATCAGCGTAACCTTAAGGCCATGTTCACACGCAGCAAAACCTTAGGGGTTTCTAGTAACTCCAGGTTTATTGTCAAGAGAATACCTGTGTTTTTTTGCTGCATTTTCTGCAAAAGTCGTTCTTTCCAAAGTCTGTGCCAGTTTCAGTTTCTGCACAGAAACTAAACCAATGTGCGGATGGGTGTTTGCCTTACAAACAAAACGCAGGATTAGATTAGCATAAAACCAAGGTACAAAATGCAGTGTGTGAACATAGCCTAAGGCTGAGTTCACACTCCCCTTTTTTGGAATCCCCACAGTTGACAGACTGGATGCACCCTGCCCCGGTATTATCACAGATCAGTGATAATATCAATGCAGTAGCATCCCGTTGATTGCCTTTTTCTCTATTGCTTCATTAGGGGATACAGAAGACCAGCATACACTCTACTGTGTCCCCCAATGAAGCGATATAGAAAAGTATATTTTGGGTACTCACCGTAAAATCCCTTTCTCGGAGCGTTCAATGGGGGACACAGAAGACCAGCATACACTCCATGGTCTGCAGTGTCCCCCAATAAAGCGATAGAGAAAAGAATATTTTGGGTACTCACCCTGTAAAATCTCTTTCTAGGAGCCTTCATTGGGGGACACAGAATCCAGCATACACTCCATGGTCTGCAGTGTCCCCCAATGAAGCGATAGAGAAAAGAAGATTTTGGGTACTCACCGTAAAATCTCTTTCTAGGAGCCTTCATTGGGGACACAGAAGACCAGAATACACTCCATGGTCTGCTGTGGCCCCCAATAAAGCGACAGAGAAAAGAAGATTTTGGGTACTCCCCCTATAAAATCTCTTTCTCGGAGCCTTCATTGGGGGACACAGAAGACCAGAACACCCCTGATCTGGGTGTTCACAGTTTTGTCACGGAGACCAAATAAAATGTGTTCTTGGTTTCGGCACAAAAAAAGTGACCACCCGGATCAGGGGGTCAAGAACTGGATGCACCCGCAAGTGCCTGCGGCCTCATTGAAAGTCAATGGGGCTAAAAACGGATGCAGGTGTATCTAGTTTAAGCTGGATTTACATGGATGCCAAAAAACAGCAGAGTGAAACCAGCATTAGGCTATGTGCCCACACTGAGTATTTGGTTGCAGATATTTCTGCACCTCTTCCTAAAACAGCAAAATCTGCAATGCAATTTTGCTAATTTAAGGCCCTGTTCACACAGTTAAAAATCAGAAAAATAGGCTGTATATAATGCAAAATATATAAATCTTTATTGAAACAAATAGATAGTAAAAACAGTAGATAAAAATCAATGGGTAACCAAGATAAATTATGAATGGTCTACATGTACCTCTTTTTTATATAAAAAATGGCAATACAAAGGTATAATTATGCTATAGACAAAATAAATATAAAAATGTGCAAAGAAACAATAATTTTGATGAACAATATACAAAGTGCCTAGTGCAAAATATTAAGGACACACTCCATAATAAAAGTAAAAAAGTGCAAAATATTAAAGACACACTCCGTAATAAAAGTAAAAAAGTGCAATCCAATTGATATAGGAGATTCAATCTCAATACTATTATCCCCTCTTATATTCATCATTCTTCAATATCACAGTGAAACAGTGAAAAACCAGCTATAGCAATTTTATCAACCCCATCATTTCAAAGTATTAACCATGTTACATGTTTACCTGGTCACTAGCAGACCACCTGAATGTCCCTACGTGCGTGTTTCGGCTGCTACCTTCTGGGTCCCCCAGAAGAAGGACATGTAATCACATCCGGGTCCTGGAGCCTAGAAGGGCCCAAAAGATCCCATTGATCCATATGAAAAGATTATTACTATTAAAGGGCACCAGTCTCCATTTTTGGGGGTTGTAAACCCTGCCACCACCTTTAACATGATGTAATAGAGAGTCCTGTAACCTCTTTATATCCCCAGACGCCCCCCTGCGGACCTCAGAAAACGACTGTGTCCCGCGCTGTCTGCCAATGACTTTTTAAGGGTTATTTGGGTGTCTGCACACTCTGGTCAGAGCTGCCTATCTCCATGGAAAACCCCAACACCGCCCCGCTGCATAAAAAACGCACCCCTTCTGTGTCTGCAAGTGAATGACAGCAACGTCATTCACAGCAACGTCATTCACAGCGACGTCATTCACAGCGACGTCATTCACGCGTCTCACACCTTCGCACCTGTACCCTATTGAAGAGGTCTTGCATCAGCCACCTCACCAGACTTTAGGCACTTCTCATCAGCCACTCAGTGCCTGAAGACTCGCGAGGCGGCTGATGTGAAACCAAAGTCTCGCTCCTGCGCTGTGGAATTGTGGTGCCCCTGCTTGTTTAGGGCAGTGACAGATACTGGTTGGAGAGAGGGCCTAGCTGTAGTGAGGAGTAGGGAGAGGTGGCATTAGGAGAACTCAGAAACTAGTGAGACAGAGTCGAGCAGTGGATGAGTATGTGGGCCAGCTAACAGCCTTCAAGTTGTGTAGGACACGAGCTGTGGAAGAGGTACCAGGACCTCAGGCTGTCAGGATTTCATGCCTGACTGTAAACTGGAGGCTGCTGGGCTGCAAGCTTAGTAGCCACACTATGGAACTACCAGGGGGACAGTGACTGTCATAGGGCTAGACAAACGGTGTGGGTCTGGGGTAGGGCTGGGCGATTTCGAAAAAAATCAAAATCTCGATTTTATTGAAACCTATGGACGATTTTCGATTTAAATCTCGATTTTTTTTTTTTTTTTTTTGCTTTTCTTTGATGAATAAAGAGAAAAACTAAGAGGTACCGTATATACTCGTGTATAAGCCGACCCGTGTATAAGCCGACCCCCCTACTTTTGCCCCCAAAACCTGGGAAAACCTATTGACTCGTGTATAAGCCGAGGGTGGACCCCAGCACAGGTATACAGCCCCCAGCAGTGTGGTATATAGGCCCCAGCAGTGTTACAGCAGCAGCCCCTGCGGTGTATATAGCAGCAGCCCCAGTGGTGTATACAGCAGCAGCCCCAGTGGTGTATATAGCAGCAGCCCCAGTGGTGTATATAGCAGCAGCCCCACTGGTGTATACAGTAGCAGCCCCAGTGGTGTATACAGTAGCAGCCCCAGTGGTGTATACAGTAGCAGCCCCAGTGGTGTATACAGCAGCAGCCCCAGCAGCAGCCCCAGTGGTGTATACAGCAGTAGCCCCAGTGGTGTATACAGTAGCAGCCCCAGTGGTGTATACAGTTGCAGCCCCAGTGGTGTATACAGCAGCAGCCCCAGTGGTGTATATAGCAGCAGCCTCAGTGGTGTATGGAGGACACTGGTGAGTACACCAGCCCCAGACTGCAGTGATTGCTCCCTGCACTGTCTATGGAGCCTCAGCGGTGCACACACTGACCTGGAGCCGGGGATGGTGCCGATCACTCCCGCACAGTGCTGCAGGCTGCTCCGCTCTCCCCCATCTCTGGACTGAGCAGCAATGTTTCCACCGACATTGCAGTCCCATCCACCGGCCGTGCACCGGATTACGGCTGCTGCACTGCGAGCCCCCGATCCGGGGAGACGCTCCCCATGTCTGCCGCAGGTCACACGGCTCCCGGCTGCGGCACCACAAGTCCCCTGCCTCCCGCCAAAGTCACATTGTTTGCGGCATCTACCAGGCGGAAGTGTGGAGGCGCACTATGTCATTATACTTATCCCAACCGCCGCCGCCCTGTATACCCATGGGGGGGCGCCATTTTAAATCGAATTACACGATTTTGAATAAAATCAGAATCGTGGCCACAGCAGGGGGCGAATTAATCGAATTAATTCGATTAATCGCCCAGCCCTAGTCTGGGGTCTCAAGAGTCCGTGGTCGCCTGCCTGCTAGTAGCCACGAGGAAGGAAGAGGCACATAGGGAAGCGGATAGTACCTAGAACCTCAACCTAAGGAGAAAGTCAGCTGGAAGGCTGCATACCCATCCATCATAGCGTGGCGCCCCTGCTTATCCAGTCGCCACAAACATACTGCACCCCTGTTAGGGTGTAGTATCCCACTCACGGGTAAGAGGGATACAGACCGGTACCGGGACACCCAGGCCACGCACTAGGAACCATTGTAGTGGGGCTGGGTGGAGAGGAAGTAGTTAGAGGGAGCACTTGGGAAGGAGTGAGGTCAGGAAGATCACACGTAGATGACGTGGGACACATGACAGGGTATAAATAGAGAGGGAAAGATCTAGAACGTAGGAGAGACAGTTGAACAGTTGAGGAGAGAGTTGACCAGCTGAGGAGAGGCGGTAGAACAGCTGAGAAGAGATCGTTGAACACCAAGGTCGAGTTGGAGGCAAGCTAGAGCAAGTACGCCTGAGAAGTGTATAGAGGACTGGAGCTAGTGAGAACTTGTCCTGAGGCCAGACTAAGGAGCAGAAACATCACCCAAGTGGCTCCAGGAGGAAGAAGGGGTCCTAGAGACACAGCAAGTGAGCAATCCACCCGTGGGGCTCGAATCCATTGTCAGGCGCGGGCAAGTGGAGGGAAAGGCTGAAGACTAGGGGCACCGGGAACCCCAAGACTAGTGGAGAAGAAGACCAGGCTCAGCTAGCAACCCAGAGGCTGTGGAACCTCTAAGGGTACACAGTCGACTTCCGCACACATCTGCTGAAAAGGTGGCAACCATAGGGCTAAGGTGAAACAATGCAGGTTAAACCCTAAGAAAAGCTCACAGTCACTGGCTCAGAGCTCTGTGTGGCGAGGCACAAGGCAGGACGGGTGAGGCAAGCGCTGTGTGAAGAGGCAGAGAAAGGACAGAGAAGGGGTGCTGGTTACATACCATCCTACTACCCGGGAGTAGCTGGCCTCCGAGAACCCAGTGCTCAGTGGGATGTTGCACAAAGACTGTGAGTAAAAGATCTGAAGACTGCAACCCGCTGTGTCTGTGAACTTTCTTAACGCGTCGAAAGCACCAGAAACACAGCTATCAACTCACTCAGGTACCTCTAGCAGCCCTGGGGGTCAGCCCTACCCATAGAGGGCTTAAGAACATTGCTGCCTCCCTACCATTGGCCCCTGGAAGAACTGTCATGCAGCGGCGATCCCCGTGATGAAGCCTCAAAGCCCGATTCCAAGTATCCTAAGGCCCTGGAGGGGTGTATCAATAGCACAGTGAACCAGTACCCTGGATCTGCTAGCCACTATACAAGTAAAAAGGTAAAGAACAGAGACTGTCTTCTTGCTTCTTTTCTGCGGCCACCCTGAACCACCACTCACTAATACGCAATCTTCCTCTCTATCATCCCCACTACACCCCAAGGATACGCTCCAGCTGAGGGGAGTGCTCCATTTAGGTGCTCTACCATCTATCCCCTGGGTACCACTGCCTGCAGCGCTGGTCAACCCTGACCAGATCCCTCAGCTGGCGTTACAACAAACTTTCTATAAACTCTAAATCCCCTGTAAATATCCCCTTTTTACGTGTCCGGTCAGGGCCACAGTGCTGGGTAATAGTCACTGTGATACCCCGAGAGACTGCCTGCCTGGCTACCAAGTACCCTGGCCCTACGTGACCGAGACAGAGTCACTGGCTCTTCAATAGGGCACATTGAGGCGCGTCACTGCGCAGGTGCGAGATGTGTGAACAACGCTGCTCTCATTCTATTGCATACACAGGAGGGGTGGGTTTATTTATGCAGCGAAGCAGTGTTGGTGTGCAGTGGGGCGGGCATTCCATGGAGTGGGGCGGCTCTGACCGGAGTGTGCAGACACCCATATGACCGTTACATACAGCACGGGACAGATTAAAAGTTATTTTCTGAGGTGTGCAGGTGGACTTCTGGGGACATAAAGGGGTTACAGGATCCCCAATTACATCATGTTAAAGGTGGTGGGCAGGGTTTACAATCCCCAAAACAGGTGACAAGTGCACTTTATAACCTAGTGATAGTTGGGAAACCTTTTGGAGATTTTGCAGTGGTGCCGACAGCTGTGAAGTTATGCTGCTGACTTTCTCATTCATGTTAAAACATGACACACCGGAAAGAGACAAAAACACACTGAAAAAAAAAAACCATAAGTACCCAAATAAACCTAATAAGACCACATAGAATTATGGCACCATCTATCAGGGATTTCCAGGGGTACATCAGAGGAACATGAACATACAGAAAAGAGAGATGTACCACAAAGCAGGGGTCACCCAGAAATATGCAAAAATATAGAATTTTATTCACAAAATACATGCACAAAACCAACACATGGCCCCCCAGGGCCGTGGGGTACTCGGAACCGGGCTATTGTACAGTTCTGGGGAGTCACAGGGGTCGAGACCTGGCTCCGTGACCCTTGGCTCAGTTTAAAAAGGGAGTTCTCTAGCGTGGTCGGGAAAAGGGATGATGTTAGGGGTAGTTAGTCGTGACGCTACCCGTGGTATGTGGATATGAGTAGCCACCCCTGCTGCAGGATCTCCGGGGATGATGAACGGGCCGCTGGGAGGAGCGGCTCCTCACGGGCAGAGCGGATCCCTGGAATGACAGGCAACCGAGTCCTTCTCTAGCCTCACGTCTCATGCGGTAGTCCCTGGGCTCTCTATGCTGCTTTGTGACCGGCCTCAGGGCTGTGGGATACTCTGTTCCGGTCGTTGTTTCACAGGGGGAATGTTACTGGGGCCTGTGCCCGGTCCCCTGGCCCTGGTGGTCACTGAAAATAAAAGTAAAAATAAAAATAAAAGTAGTTTGTGACACCACCTACAGTTCCGGTATGGTTACCGCTGCTGCAGGTCAGACCTCCGGGGTGATGGTAGGGCAGCCTGATGGTTACGCTTTCCGTAGGTGGAGTGGGATCCCCAGACAGTTGTGTAAGATAGGATATTGCAGGACAGTCTATGAAAGGGAGCAGGATCAGGGGCCGCAATAATGGTCACACACAGGGTTGATGTTTCCGTACCTTTACTGATGTTGCAGGTATAGTCCAGGTTACAGTCTCTGGTGTTACAGGCCTGGGTGGTCTGGAAGTAGTTCGGGATCTCCACAGCTGGCGAGTTATGAGGCCTCCCTGCGGTGCTTTGTCTGTTCTGGTCCTAGGCTGCCTGAAGCTAGGTCCTGACCCTCTCCTACTGTCTTCACCTGTATGGCAGGTGGCAGGAGCTTTTCTGTAGGGCACCGCTGCACTCTTTGCAGTCCCTGAGCTCTGTGATGCGGTTTTGCCTTCAGGCGCTGCTGTGGCCAGGAGATCTGAAGTCTCCTTGACCTCCGGTCTTTACTGCTGGGCGGTTAGTTCCCTCACAGTCTTGGATGCCGGTGTCCAAGGTTTTGCACTGTTTTTTTGGGGTGAACCGGTATGGCTCCACTCCCCTTCACTACTCCTCCTTACCTCCGACCCTCGCTCTAGGGTCCCTCATGCTGGCGAGTCACTCTCAATGGTACGGGCTTAGCACAGCTCCATCACCAGGATGTCTTCACAGTACTTCCTGGAACTGCACTGCCTAACTCCACCTCAAGGCCTGAATTTATAGAGGACCTCGCCTGAACTCGGTTCGTAGAGCTCCCCCTTCAGGTCTGGGGTGGAAGGTATTTTTTGTCAGCTTACTTGATGTGGAGATCCTTCTCTTCCCCCGGTGTATCTGTGGCAACCGAACCCTGGGGTGCCACATTTGCCTCTGGGCACAGTGTGGCTGAGGAACTTGAAATCCCCCACCTTCCGGTATTGGCTTCCGGGTCGTTAGGCCCTGCACAGCCTCGGACACTGGTGTCTGTTCTTGGGCTTCTCCTCCGGGGTGAGCACGACACCGCTGTGCTCCCTGGGCTTCTCACCACTTCCTTTGACCCTTGCCTTGGGACCTCAAGTTAGGCTTAGCTACCCTGGGGCGAGTTTAGTGCAGCTACCAGTCCACAGGATGTCTTCCTCAGTCCTCCTAGGAACTGAACTAACTAACCCCAGACCAGAATTTATAGGGGAGCTCACCCTGAACCTGGGTCTTGGTCTCCTCTTTCAGGTCTGGAGGCAGAAAGGTGTTGTGAACTTTGGGTTTTGCCTGGTGTGAAGTCCCACCGTTACTCTCAAGCATGACACTACCACCAGGGGGCGATAATGACACTGTGGCACTTGGACCCTGGGGTGCCGCATTCCGCCTTAGTGAAATACAGCACTCTGGGACTGTGGTAACCTTTTTCAAAAGGGGTAACAAGATTAAATGACAATGAATGTTGAACAGAGTCTGAAAAGTTAAAATTACAAAAACCAATAAAATTAAAAAATGAAAAACAGTCACTTTGTTGATTAGTCCTTCCACCATTGTCTGAAAATAGAGTTCAAGAATATTTAAACGTTTGTACAGTAAAGTCTCTGTAAGTGCATAAGCTTGGTGGTTGTAGGGTTACGTATTTACATCTTACCATCTTAGGCTACGTTCACACATCGCGTATTTTGCGCGTTTTTTTACGCGTGTATTTGCTCCAAAAACGCATGTGCGTCTGCGTTTTACAGCAAAGTGAATGGACATTCACTTTGTGCCTTGCAGACATCGCGTAATTAAACGCAGCGTTTTTGGAGCAAAAAACACGCGCGTAAAAAGAATGAACATGTCAATTCTTTGCGTTTTTTACGCGCGCGTTTCCATAGGCCCCATTATAAAAACGCGCGTCTAAATGCGCGATTGAAGTAGACGCGAGTTGTTCTCTCGCGTTTTCTTATCGCATTTTTAAACGCGCGTTTTTCCCTTGAAAAGACGCGCGTAAAAAACGCAATAAAATACGCGAATGTGTGAACGCAGCCTTACATGAAACAAGAAAAACATATTTACCGTACATTTAAACCCTTCTGAACTGCATTTTAATCCCTGTAACGAGCTGTGATCTGACCTTTGTTATTACGGTTTGATCTATGCATTATAGGTATTTCTGATGGTCTGGTCTGATTTCTAGTGTCTGCTACTGGTATTGTGCATGCACTATCCACTATGCCACGTGTAGGCTTACATAACACTGGGATACTAGAGTGTCTTCTTAGTCTTACCATGGGACTGACAAGCTCTCTAGTAGCAGGGGGTTGCTCTTCCTGTTCTTCTGCAGGTACTGCTTCTGGTATTTCCACTTGTGCTTCTTGTCTCACTGTTTCAGTTACCACTGGTTGAATAAAGGCTAACAAAGGAACGATGACTGCTCCATTGTACTGTGTCCAGGTCTTGGGAAAGTCTCCTAGATCTGTATGGATTACTTCTTCTTCTTGGGGTTTTACTGGTACTGGGACTTCTGGTATTCTCTCTTGGGATTTTAAAGTTTCAGGATAAATTTTGAGATGGTCTCTGGACACTGCTGCCAATGTTCTGCCTTCAGCTTTACTCACTAAACAAACCTTTGAATTATCAAAGTTGTATGGTAACACAGCAGGGGCGGACCGTGACCGCTGGGGGCCCTGGTGCAGGAGCCGGGGGGGGGGGGTAGTTGGAGGGTGCTACTGGCGTGGCCCTGGGTGGGGGGTGTAGCTGCTGCCCGTCGGCGTGGGGGGGTGGTGGACGCTGCTGGGGGCTGCCGGCGCAGTGGTCTCCTACCTGGTGAGCCGCGCCGGCTGTTTGCAGCCGTCCTGCGGGCCGGAGGGGCAGAAGAGAAGAGGGGCGGGATCAGGCAGGGGAAGCAGGAAGCTCTCTGCTTCCCTTGCATGACCCTCCTCTCCTCTAACGGCGGCTTGCGGGGGTTGGCTGGGGCCCCCCTGCAGGCTTGAAGGGGGCCCCTAGCCGGTCGGGGCCCTGGTGCGGCTGCACAGGCTGCACCAGTGTAGTTCCGCCCCTGTAACACAGTGTATGGTACTGCTTCCCACTGATCATCCAGTTTGTTGGTACTTCTCTTTCTCTTGACAACTTGCTCTCCTGGTTTCAAAGGGATTGCAGTAGCATGTTGGTTATACGCTCTTTCTTGCCTTTCTCTTCCTTGTGATAAACTCTTCTCTACGCACTCTTGCACTTGCGATACTTCCGTTGACGTTCTGTAACCCAGTTGGTTTCTGATGCATCTGCATCTGGTTTCACAATTCCCATATCCAAGTCTATAGGCAGCTTACCAGGTCTCGCTCTCATCAGGTAGACTGGAGTACAGTTGGTAGAACTCACGGGAACATGATTATATAGATCCACCAGGTCTGTTAACTTCTATGGCCACATGTTCCTTTCTTCGACTGGCAATGTCTTCAACAGGTCTATAACTACCTGGTTGATCTTTTCGGACATGCCGTTGGTCTATGGATGATATGGTGTTGTTCTAATTTTCTTACACCCGTACTAATTACAAAATTCCTGGAACACCTCATCTTCAAACGCTGGACCTTGATCTGTAAGCACCTGTTCCGGATAGCCATGAGGTCTGCAAAAGTAGGCTTGGAATGCTCTAGCTGCTGTTCTGGTTGTCAAGTGTGGCACCCCAGGGGTTAATGTGCCACAGTAACATCACACGGGTTCCCTCCCCACAACACACTGACCTACACTAGCACCTCTGGGCCAGGAGGGGGAGCTAAACCAGCTCCCTTATATACTCCAGGTCAAGAGGAAGCAGTCAGTCAGAAGACGAGTCCAGTCTAGAGAAGAGCTCTAGAGGGAGTCCAGTTCCTGGGAGAACTGAGGGAGGATGTAGTGTAAAGGAGCTGCGTGAAGCTTCTCTACAGCCCGCTCATCGATTCCAGGCCTAGCCAGGGTCTGAGGAGAGGAGAACAAAGGACAGAGAACCACATCTGGAAACTTGACTGCCATCACCACTCGCCCCAGAGGAGCGCACAGAACGGGCACAGGATCCGAGACTGTGACTGATACACACAGCACAGTAAATCCAGGAGTAGTGGAATTTCTAACGCACCACTGTACCAGTGCAAAGCAACACGGCGGGGTCAGCACCACACAGAAGACTCAAGTTGCCTAGCCAAGGGGTACCAGAAGGGAGAGAGAGGAAGTGAGACAGTGCCAGCAGCTCAGCTAGAAGCAGCCGCAGGGCCACACGCACACAGCGCAGCACGAGGAAGCTGAGGACCCGGACAGGGTGGGAGCAACCTGGCCCCAGTACAGACTCCATTGACAATCTGCTACAACATCTGCAGTAAAGTTTTGGAAAACTACAGAAACGTGAGTGTGTGTTCCTTCAACCCATCTCCACTATCCATCCCTTGCTATCACATCCTCCACCATAGACTACAACAACCACTGCCCCGGGGAACCCGCCTCTACCTACGGAGAGCAGTTCCATCAAAGCTGCCTAACATCATCGCTGGAGGTTCTGCAGCAGCGGTGGTCCCATATCTGACCACACACCGTGGGTGGCGTCATGACAAACTCTGATCCCTTGTAAATATTCCCCTTTTACTTGCCAGGGCCCGGGACACGGTCCGGACCAGGACCTCCATGATATCCCCCAGTAGTAACGCGGTCCGGTACCGAGTACCCCGTCCTCGACACAACTCTGTCACCACCAGGAAACGAGAATAATGGTCTACTATGGTGAGGGCATATACATAGCCTGATCTGCTTGGGGTCAGCTTCACGTGATCCAAGGCTACAAGTTCAAGCGGTTGTTTGGTAACAATGGGCTGGAAAGAGGCTCTCTGTCTATCTTTATCTTTCCTCATCAGGTTGCATGGACCAGTTTCTGCACCAATTCTCAATGGATTTCCTCATGCCAAGATAGAATAGAATCTCTCTCTCAGCAGAACCTCTAATTTCTTCCACCCGAAATGCCCTGCGCCATCATGGTATGCTTCAAGTACCATCTGCACATCTCTTTTTGGCACGACAATCTGCCAAACACGTTTGTGGGTTTTTGGGTTGGTATGCCGTCTGCACAAATTTCATCCATACATGAACAACTTACTTCACTTTTTCCACAGCTGTTGAGGCTCCAGTGAGGCATCTGGACCAGGGTATGAGCCCTCCTGCGTCAGTATCTTCTTGAGCAGGCATAC
Source organism: Allobates femoralis (assembly GCA_033576535.1). NCBI lineage: Eukaryota > Metazoa > Chordata > Amphibia > Anura > Aromobatidae > Allobates > Allobates femoralis. Next base: position 78,432,730 of record JARQOC010000009.1, read on the forward strand.
AGCTGGTTTACTGTCTTCGTTTCAGCCCATCCATGGTGAGGTAACGGGTTCAACATTGCTTCTTGACGTTTGTTATGCATGTGATTTTTGCATTGTGTCACATTAGGGCGATGAAAGGCCAGTAGCTCTATCTCTTCCAGCTCCTCCAGTTTCTCTTCCATGTCGTGAAAATTAAAATTGTAGTTGGACAGTCAGGCCATCCAGCGCTGTTCCAGTGCACCTAGTTTTGCGGAGTCCAAGCGAGTAAGCGGGTTGTTATCCGTAAAGATGGGAAACTTCGCGGCAGCCAGGTAGTGTTTGAAGTGTTCTGTGATGGCTATGGCCAGGAATTCTAACTTGAATGAGCTATAGTTCTCTGGGTATCTTTCTGTAGGATGGAGCTTCCTGCTTTCAAAGGCTATTACTCTTTATTTACCTCCTTGCACTTGAGACAACATGGCTCCCAATCCCACATTACTGGCATCAGTATACAAGATGAATGGCTAGCTGAAATCAGGGTAATCTAGGATCTCTTCCCCCATCAAAGCCCACTTCAACTGCTTGAAGGATTCTTCCGTCTGACTGCCCCATTCAAATGGAGGACTCGGGCTCTTATCCTTCTTGGATTGCCCTACCAGGAGGTTTTGTAAGGACGCTGCTATCTTCGTAAACCCTTTGATAAACCTTCTGTAGTATCCTACCAGCCCCTGGAACTGCCTCACCTCTTTCATATTGGTGGGTCTTGGCCAGTCCCTAATGACTGTTACTTTCTTAGGATCTAGTGATACACCTTCAGAGCTCACAACATGACTAAGGTACTGTACCTTTGGTTTCAGCAGGTGACACTTGGATGGCTTCACTTTAATGCCATAGCTGGGCAAGACTTCAAACACTTCTGCCACGTGCTCCAGGTGCCCTTCATACGCCTTGCAGTAGACTATGATGTCATCCAGGTACAATAAGATAGTTTCAAAATTCTTGTGCCCCAGGCAGCACTCCATCAGCCCCTGGAATGTTCCTGGTGCATTACAGAGTTCGAATGGCATACAGTTGAACTCGCAGAGGCCCATCGGCGTGGTAAATGCTGTCTTCTCCTGGTCTACCTCTGCTACAGGAACTTGCCAATACCCACTAGTAAGATCTAAGGTGGAAAAGTAGTTAGCAGATCTTAAGGCAGCCAGTGATTCCTTGATTCTAGGTAGTGGGTATGCATCCTTATGTGTAATGCTATTGATCTGCCTGTAATCCACACACAATCTTATTCTACCATCCTTCTTTGTAACAAGGACTAGAGGAGTGGCACAGGGGCTACAACTATCTCTTATCACCCCAGCTTTCTTCATTTCCCGTACCATGTCCTTGGCACATTGAAAGTGAGCTGGCGGTACAGGCCTATATCTTTCTTTTATGTGCGGATGTTCTCCTGTGGGTATGTGATGTGCATCCCCTTTTACCTTCCCAAAGTCTAACGGATGTTTACTAAAGACTTGTTCATATTCTTTCACTACCCGGTATACTCCATGCTTTTGATGGGAGGGTGTAGAATCGGTACCTACATGCAACTTCTGGCACCAATCCTCGAGCTTTCCCTCAGAACTATTGCCCTCCGCCTGTTCTGAAGGGTTCAAGGGGTTTACTGCCTGAATGGAGTTGTTATTGACAGTATACAATTTAGCAATGGTAGAATACTTTGGCAGTGTGACTTCTTCTTCCCTACAATTTAGGATGCTGACTGGTACCCTCCCCGTGCGTACATCAACTACCCCTCTGGCTGTCAGGACAGTAGGTCTACTGTCTGAGTACACAGGCTCTACCAAGGCTTGGTAATCTCTCTCTCTAAAGCCTATTGCTGCCCTTCACTAGACCAACATTTCAGTTTTCGGGGGTATTGCAATGGGTACCGGATAATTTACTCGTACCCTGCCGATTTCACCTCCGGACAGCTCTACCTGCTGTCTCAGCATCAGTGCTTTTATTTCTTTCCGCAGGACTCGTTGCTGTCCACTGTTGGCAGTTTCGGCAATCTCCTGTAACAAGACAATAATTTCTGCAAGACAATTTCCTATTACATTAGTGCTTAAAGTGATCATTGGATTACGTTAATTTCTATCAACATAAACAATTATCAATCCCTGGTCTTTCAATTCCACTCGCCCCACCTTTATGGTTACTTCTTTAAACCCAATCTGTGGCACAGGTTTACCGTTACTCACCAATATAATGAAGTCATCATCTGGGCCACGCAAAATCTCAGAGTCTGCCCAGTATCTCTGGTAAACAGGCAAACCACTGGAAAGGAAAGACAGGCGCAAATAGGGTCTTATCAACAGTAAAATGTTGTTGAAATATAGTCAAACCACTCACCTTGCCAGGTTGTGTAAGGCCCCTTTCACATCAGCGTTTTTTTCAAATCGCGGCAGATGCGGTGAAAAAAACGCATCTGCCGCAATTACCGCATACCGGCTGCACTTGCAGCACGGTTGCGGCGCGGTTGCGGTAAACGCCATACAATGTATAGGCGGACTTGCGGCAAGTGCGGTTTTGGCACTTGCGGCAGGTGCGGCCGCGAAAAAAACCGCGGCTGACAGCATTTTTTTTCGCAGCGCCGCACCTGCCGCAGGTGCCAAAACCGCACTTGCCGCACCTGCCGCAAGTCCGCCTATACATTGTATGGCGTTTACCGTAACCGCGCTGCAACCGTGCCGCAAGTGCAGCCGGTATGCGGTAATCGCGGCAGATGCGTTTTTTTCACCGCATCTGCCGCGATTTGAAAAAAACGCTGATGTGAAAGGACTCTAAGACACAACCACTAACAAGCACCACGCTGCTGCGAGCCACCCAAGTGCGAAATACCACGTATAGACAAGGAACGGGTGGATAGAGGTCTGCACTGCTACATGAATTATAGATGTTCATATTGGTCCATTTCAGTCAAAAGATTTTATTGAGCCTCAACTCAAATTTAATGCAAAGTCCCGTGCGCTCTCCTGTGGCTTCTGTCTGCTCCCAAAGAATCTCATCTTCACTTTTGCAGCGGTACGGGTATCAAAAGTAACTTTCAGCCTGGCTGTTACATGCTCAACTGTGTCTTTATTGGTGTCCGGCCGGGACTTTACCTCCCGCTGGGCTGCATCGGGCAATTGTCCCATTAGTATGCTGACTCGCTGATCTTCTGTCAGGGGGTACACTGCATAATAACTGTCCAGTCTCTCCCGGAAGTCTGTCATGGTACTTGGTTCCCCTGAGTATTGCGGCAACCATGCCGTTCCTGGAGTGAATTAGGAACGGCATTACCTGTGACATGGCTTGTGCCGCAATGGCGGCTGGTGCTCCGTCTACTCCTGGGGCTGCATTCGGTACTGCGGGCTTGGCTGCGACCGCCCCCTGCTCGGGCTCCTCTCTTCCCGGCTCCGACATTTTCCTCCTTCTTAGTGAACCTTAACCCTCCCGGTCCTTCACTTCCGTGGGGATGTACAACTTTAGTTCCGCCGGTGGTACAGGGTTTCTTGTCTCCACCGGATGTCGTCAGAGCTCAGGTTGAGCCTTGCTTCGCGCTCTTTGGAGGGTACCGCCCACAAAGACACGTCCCCTCGGCTTGCCTCGCGGCTCAACAATGGTGACAGTCAAAAATACACAGTTCAATAAAGTTTGTGGTACGCAGTACCTGTATACGCCGGGCACGAGATCCTGTTCGTGATGCCGGGAAACTGGGTCACCCCAGGGCCGTGGGGTACTCGGAATCGGGCTATTGTACAGTTCTGGGGAGTCACAGGGGTCGAGACCTGGCTCCGTGACCCTGGGTTCAGTTTAAAAAGGGAGTTCTCTGGCGTGGTATGGAAAATGGATGATGAAAGGGGTAGTTATTCATGACACCGCCCGTGGTATGTGGATATGAGTGGCCACCGCTGCTGCAGGACCTCCGGGGAAGATGAATGGGCAGCTGGGATGGAGCGGCTTCCCAAAGGCGGAGCAGATCCCCGGGGTAAGGGTGTAGAGTGCAGGATGGCGGGCGCAAAGCAACAGACAGACTCACGGTTTGTTGGCTCCTCAGTCCTTTTACTGGTGTAACTGTGATTCCAACCGGTGTTAAGCTGAGTCCTTGCACCTGAGAGCAACTCGGGGTTCTCCTCACCCGGTAAGTTCTGAGGCCTCCTTGCTGCGCTTTGTAGGCTCCTGCTGCTGCTTTAGCTATACTGCTGACCCTCTCGCTCTCTCCTGCTGTGTGCCGGTATGGCAGGCAACTCGAGTCCTTTTCTAGCCCCACATCTCAGGCAGTGGTCCTTGGGCTCTCTATGCTGCTTTGTCTCTGGGCACAGTGTGGCTGGGGAACTTGGAATCCCCCACCTTCCAGTATTGGCTGCCGGGTCGTTAGGCCCTGCACAGCCTCAGAGTCCGGTGTCCGTTCTTAGCGCTTCTCCTCTGATGTGAGCACGACAATGCTCCTCTCCACTTCCTCAGACCCTTGCTTTGGGCCCTCAAGCTAGGCTTAGCTACCCTGGTACGAGCTTAGCGCAGCTATCATCTACAAGATGTCTTCCTCAGTCCTCTTAGGAACTGAACTAACTAACTCTGTCCCAGACGAGAATTTATAGGGACGCTCACCCTGAACCCGGGTCTTGGTCTCCCCCTTCAGGCCTGGAGGTAGAAAGGTGTTGTGTGCTTTGGGTTTTGCCTGGTGTGAAGTCCCTCCGTTGCTCTCAAGCGTGACACTACCACCCGGGGGCGATAATGACACTGTGGCACATGGACCCTGGGGTGCCACATATACAAACCACAATAAAACGTTAGAGGAAAAAACATCCTTGTACTCACATAGTGTGAAATAACTCCCAATAGCTATATGGTAGGCAGTATTTTAGAGGGAAAAAACAGGACTAGCCTTAGGCCCTGTGCCCAGGCTGCATCTTTTGCTGCTTTTTTTATGTGTATTTTGAGAAATTTGTATGTCGATCCTGAAGCCAGCAAAGTCTATGAGAATTCTGAAGTGCTGTGCCTGTTTTTTTTTTACCTTGCGTATTTGGAGCGGATTTGGCATGCAGGAAAATCTGCAGCATGTTAATTGTTCATCTGGATTTTGGTGCGTTTTTCAGCCCTTCTAGCCATTGACATAATTCAAAAAATATGCACGTTAAAAAAAGCAGCAAATACTTTGTGTACACATTTCTGCAAGAGGATGTAGACTTGGTATAGGAAATTTCAGCACCAAATATGCAGCGTGGGCATCTAGCAGAATATCTCTGCACCAAACCTGCATCTCCTGGCAGGAAAAACTCTGCGTGTTTTGGTGCGTTTTTGATGTGTATTTCTGTGAAAATCTGCAAGAAAAAACACGTAACTGAAAAAATCTGTATGTGGCACCTCAAAGTGCCAAGCAAAGAACAGCCTGTAACATAAACATGGCAAAGGCAGAGGCTCAGCACTGGACCTGGGGAGAGTATTTTGTTTTTAAACTGAAGAACCTCTTTGATGCTTCATTCCAACGAGGTTTGTTGAGTTTTCGATGTTCAAGATATTTTGCACCTATTCACTAAGATCTCACCAAATACTCAACGTGTGCATGTGCCTCAAGGGGTCGAGTGAGGTCCTCTTAGGCCATGTGCACACAGAGTATTTGGGGAATGTTTTACCTCAGTATTTGTAAGGCCACACATTGAGGCAAGACCAGTGTCAACACGCAGCATACCGGACAAGTGCCGGGGCCCTGAACAGATTGAGGGACCACTCCCCATCAGGGACAGGCAGCCCTGACAGCTAGGGGCCTATCAGGGACACTCAGGCAGCAGCTGACTGAGTGTGTGTCTCACAAGTCCACATGGCTAATTTGCATGATATGCAATTAGCCATGTGCTAGCTCCAGGGGCAGTGGTGCTTCTTCCTGAGTGCACTCGTGCAGGCAATGAGCAGGAAGCACAGACGGGAGCCTGCGGCAAGCATGCGGAGGGGACAGCATCCGAGGAGGACATTGATCCCAGTTGAGGCGAGGGAAGGTGAGTATAATCATTTTTTTTTTACTGTGTGCAGCATGATGGGGGATTATATGTAATAAGATGAGGCCAGCATGGGGACATATATGTCTCCCTCTCCATTGCCCTGTAGAATGTAAGCCCGAAAGGGCAGGGTCCTCTCTCCCCTCTGTATCGCTCTGTCAGGCTCGGGTTGTTCAGTTTTCCCTTGACTCTGCCCTGTCCTTCAAACCACACATCCAAGCCCTCGTCACCTCCTGCCGCCTCCAACTAAAAAATATTTCCAGAATCCTCAACTCTCAATCTACTAAACTACTAGTGCATGCCCTCATCATTTCCCGTCTCAACTACTGCAACCTCCTCCTCTGCGGCCTCCCTGCTAACACTCTTGCACCTCTCAAATCTGTCCTTAACTCTGCCCGACTAATCCATCTCTCTCCTCACTATTCCTTCACTTCTCCGCTCTGCAAATCCCTCCACTGGATCCCAATTCCCCAGCGCATCCAAGTCAAACTACTAACACTGACTTATTAAGCCATCTATAATCTGTCCCCCCCAATAGATCTCTGAACTAATCTCCCGATATCATCCAACTCGTAATCTTCGATCCTCCCAAGACCTCCTTCTTTCCTCCACACTCATACGTTCCTCATCTAACCACCTGCAAGACTTCGCCCCAGCATCCCCCATTCTCTGGAATTCTGCACCCAAAACGTCCGACTGTCCTCTACACTCGGAACCTTCAAGCGGAACCTGAAAACCCATCTCTTCAGAACAGCCTACAGCTTGCAATGACCACAGTGCCACCACTGAACCTGGCGCTCCACCACCACTGGACCCGGTGCTCCACCACCACTGGACCCGGCGCTCCATCATCATTGGACCCAATCTTCTGTCTCCCTCCCCAATGCCCTGTAGAATGTACGCCCGCAAGGGCAGGGTCCTCTCTCTCCTCTGTACCAGTCTGTCACTGTTAGTTTGTTCATTGTATTTTTAACTTATTTGTATGTATCCCCTTCACATGTACAGCACCATGGAATCCATAGTGCTCTATAAATAAATAATAATAATAATAATAATAATAATAATATTACTAAACTAGTACTACTAATATATTATTATTTCCATTATTTTGAATCACTATTTTATTATTTATTTTATTACTGTTATTATTTTTATTATTTTCATTATTTCTTTTACTATTATTTTATTATTATTTTCATTGATGTTATTTTTATTTTCGTTATTTCTTTTATTACTACCATTATGTTATCACCATTATTATTATTTTTATTATAATTTAGATGCTTATTGCTGTTTATGATTATTTTTATTATTACTATTATTATTTTTATCATTATTTTTATGCTTTATTACTATTATTATTTTTATTATTTTCTTTATTTTTATTATTTTTACTAATATATTATTATTTTCATTATTTTGTAACATTACTACTATTATTTCTGTTATTACTGTTATTATTATTTTCATTACTTTTTATTATTGCTACTTATATTATATTTATTTGTCATTATTTTTTTTATTACTGCCATTATTTTATTATTATTTTTATCATTTATTATTATTATTTTTATCATTATTTTATGTCTTATTATTATGATTACTAATAATATTTTTATTGTTTTTATTATTTCTACTACTATATTATGACCTTCATGATTATGTAATATTGCTACTATTATTTTCTTATTTATTTTATTACTGTTATTATTATTTTGGTCATTATTATTTTCAATATTTTGTTACTATTATTTTTTATTATTGTTATTGTTTTTTACTATTACTATTTTTATTATTTTTATTATTATTTTGTATTATTATTTTTATGCTTACTACTACTATTATGATGAGTATTATTATTTTGTTTTTCATTACTTTTTATTACTACCATTATTTTACTATTACTATTATTTATTATTACTATTATTATTTTGATTCCTTATTTCTATTATTATTTTTTTATTATTATTTTTATGCTTACTACTACTATTATGATGAGTGTTATTATTTTTATTTTATTTTTATTTATATATTTTATTTTACTACTATTATTTTTGCTATTGTTATTGCTGTTGCTCTTGTACCATTATTAGCGCTATTCCCAGCACAACCTTTCTGTAATGTCAGGGTGATCTCTTCCCATAGATCTTTGCATAGTATGTCACTGTGTGTTCTATCGTTAGATTGAATTATCCTTTTTTATATCATTTTGTTGTTTTTTGATATTTTTTATTCCTCTTATTATTAATTTTCCTTATATCACTATCCCCGCACATTGCACCTACTCTTTCTTTCGTGTCTCATGTCGCGCTCATCACATCTTGTGTCACATGAGAACAGCCCACCTGCCCGGAGCCAATCACCGGGTGCAGCGGCGACACAGAGCTCACGAAGGCTGGAGCATCATAGCCTGCAGCCGCATCCACCGACTGTACCATTCCCAGCCATCAAAGGGGAGAAGCTTCCAAAATTAAAATTCTCACCCAACGCCGGCAGGATTTGGTTAAGAGATCCAGGTAAGCGGATGGCGCCCATCAGCCCGATTTTCATTAGCCCCTTATCTGAGCCGGATCTTCTTTTTTTTCTTCCCAAGTCTTACATCCCAGTTAATAATTGATGGCAGTGGAGAGGCCCGGTGTAACTGCACCCCACAGCTGACAGAAAGGAGGCAAATGAAAGCGCAGGGCTTTGTCACCGCAAATGGCATCATTTAACCCCTTCCATCCTGCCAGACGCTGACCCTGGTGCTGGAAGCAGATGGATCAATAATGCGGCTAATTGTAGCCCTCGATCTGACGCTCCGTGGAACCGACAAACACCCATTAATCCTGCCAGTAATGTGATACGAGACGCCGGTCCTGGATGGATACATAAGAAGCCATGACGTGGCGGATATAGAACTGCATTTGCATTTTGTTAATTCTGTATCTCGGTTGTTCACAAAACTTGTGGCTTTCCGGCACCTGCAACACCCACCTGCAACACATGGCACCTGCAACACATGGCACCTGCAACACATGGCACCTGCAACACATGACACCTGCAGCACATGGCACCTGCAACACATGACACCTGCAGCACATGGCACCTGCAACACATGACACCTGCGACATATGCAACACATGGCACCTGCGACATATGCAACACATGGCACCTGCGACATATGCAACACATGGCACCTGCAACACATGGCACCTGCAACACATGACACCTGCAGCACATGGCACCTGCAACACATGGCACCTGCGACATATGCAACACATGGCACCTGCGACATATGCAACACATGGCACCTGCGACATATGCAACACATGGCACCTGCGACATATGCAACACATGGCACCTGCGACATATGCAACACATGGCACCTGCGACATATGCAACACATGGCACCTGCGACATATGCAACACATGGCACCTGCGACATATGCAACACATGGCACCAGCGACATATGCAACACATGGCACCTGCGACATATGCAACACATGGCACCTGCGGCACCTGCAACACATTGCACCTGCAAGACATGGCACCGCAAACATGTCACCTGCTGCACCTGCAACACATGGCACCTGCAACACATTGCACCTGTAGCTATGTGGGCATGCTGGGAATTGTAGTCTCACAACAGTTAGAGAAACACAGGTTAAAGGCGAGATTAAACTGTTTACAGCAAATTCTATTATTATTATTACTATCTTAGTGTTATTATGTTTGTATAGTTGGCATACTACTACAGGTATCCAAACCTTTAATAGTGGTGTGACGAGTCTGATGGGCCCCAGTGCAAATATTGGGACTGACCCCCCTATCCCCCCACACACACCCAGGGGCGTAACTGCAACAAATGCATGGGTTCCAATTGCACCCGGGCCCTGGAGCCTAGGGAGCCCAAACGTCCCTTTGACCTATAGAAAAAGGCCAATACTATTTAAGAGTTCAAATAATTCGGGGCCCCCTTGTAGCTTTTGCATCAGGGCCCATGAGTTTCAAGTTCCGCCACTGCCCACACACACAGGTTGGTCAGATGAAGGGCTTTTGTAGTGTTCTAAATCCTATAAAGACATGTGTATTGCCCCCCTCCTTCATTATGAATTAATGTACCCCATCCCCTTAAATATGTAACCATCCTCATATATATGATCCCCAGCCTTGTATATATGTCCCAATTCTCATATATGGTCCCCATCCTGGTATATATGGTCCCCGTCCTGGTTTACATGGTCCGCCCCCTGATGTACATGGTCCCCATCCTGGTCTACACAGTCTCCCATCATGTTATTTAGGTCCTCCTCCTGGTATATATGTTCACCATCCTGGTATATATGGTTCTCCTCCTGGTATACATGGTCCCCATCCTGGCATATTTGTCCTCATTCTGTCCTTAACTCATAATTAAAAACAAAAACATTTTACTTACCTTCCCTCCCCTTCCACATCCCTTGGTGTCCTCTTGGTTCTTTGTCCCAATTCATTATTGCATTTGCACATTTTCTAGTTCTTACCTGATCCTTAGACCTGAAGATTCTCATATGTGATGTGAGAGCACCATGATGTAGGGGCTGAGACCTTGATTCCAGCGATGTGTCACTTATTAAGTTATGTTTTGCCGTTTCCATAAAATCAATGTTTTATCATCAGGAGATTATCACTACAGGACTAGCTATCTCACACCACCTAGTTCTCCTACATTGTGTAACCCCACCACTGATTGGGCAGCTTTCTGTCAATATACACAGCTTACACAAAAAGCAGCCAATCAGAGTTGGGGGCGAGGTTATACAGAGCTCAGCATTCTGATCTTTGGAGGCGGGGGGCACACCGAGGCACAGGGAGGTGGGTGGAACTGAGAGGAGCACACAGGGAGGTGGGGGCACAAGGAGGCACACATAGGGAGGCGGGGGGCACAGGGAGGTACACACATGGAGGGGGGGCATATGGAGGCACAGGGACGTGTGGCACCCCAGAGTCGGGTTGCCACAATGGCATTGCCTCCCTCGGGTGGTGATGTCATGCTTAGAAGCAAGAAGGGGTATCCACACCAGGTAAGCCCACAGCATGCAACACCTTTCCTGACTCCAGACCTGAAGGGGGAGCTCTGAACCCGGGTTCAGGGGAGCTTCCCTATAAATTCCAGCCTGGGGGAGGGGTTAGACAGTTCAGTACGGGGCAGCACTGAGAAAGAACAAGGCAGTTCAGTTCCTAGGAGGACTGTGAAGACGACCTTTGGACTGGAGCAGTGCTTAGCTTGTTCTAGGTAGAGAGTGAAGGAACAGCAAGCGTGGCAGACCTGTAGGAGAGGGTCTGAGGAAGGAGAGAAACAGGCCTGGGGAGTGGAGCCAGTTACCCAGCTCACCCCAGAGTAGAGCACCAGAAACGGACACCGGGGTCCATGGTTGTGAGAGTATGACTGACCCAGCAGCCAAAACCGGAGGATGGGAGACTCCACGCCTCCTGGCCATAGCCAAACACCAGGAGGCACAGCAGTGTCGGAGAGCTCAGGAACAGTGGCCAGAGTAGTGGTGCCTGGGAAGGGCTCAAGCTGCCTGCCATAGGGGTGAGAGACTTACCAGCAGGAAGAGAGGGTCGCAGCTTAGCTACAGGCAGCCAGGACCAGAAAAGAGAAGCACAATAGGGAGGCCTCAGAACTCACCGGGTGAGGAGATCCCCAACTTGCTTCCAGGCCATCTGGATTCACAACATCACATGTGGTCAGTGTCCTGGTTTCTACCTGCAACTACCAGTAAAGGTAAAGGAAACTACGCATTGTGTGTTTATCGGTTATTCTGCGCCCTCTGTCCTGCACCCCAACGGCCTACTGTAGAGCCCAGGCTTTGGGGTACTCGGGAATCAGGCTTCAGGTGGTAGCGTCTGCTGTGTCACGGAGAGTGGTGGCCGTGCCTGATCCCGTGTCCTGGGCCTATCTTCCAAAAAGGGGTTATATTTACAAGGGATTATATACAGTTTGTCGTGACGCCACCTGTAGTTTCTGGTGATGTGTCACCAGCACTGCCACAGTCTGCCGGAGGTAGATGGTATTGCGGCAAGCTGGTAAAGTGTGGAGCCCCAAGGGACGTGGGGTACTCGGTAATACCGGACCGGTCTGCTGCTGGGGGTGTCACGGGTGGCCTGGTCCGGACCGTGTCCCTGGCTCAGCACAATAAAAGGGGAATATTTACAAGGGATATTGTCACGGGTGACGCCACCCACTTGATGCGGCCAATAATGGGGGCCGCCGCTGCTGCAGAACCTCCGGGGGTGATGTGAGGGCAGCGGAGGTGGTATAGTTCCAGTGGGGGGAACTGTATCCCCCGGGGCAGTAAGGGTTAAAGTCTATTGGGGTTATAGATGGTGGAGAAGAGTTGGAGGACACACACACTTACGTTTGGTAGACACTGCAATTTCCTCTTCTTCTCCCTGATGCTGCAGAGCTGACAGGCTGGATCTGTAGGGAGGAATTGTCTCTGTGCTGAATCTGGAGCAAAGGTCGCAATCACTACACAGACTCCAAAGTTGTTTTCCAAGGCTTTACTGCTGATATTATTGCAGATTATAGTCCACGGAGTCTGTAAGGGAGCTGGGCTCTCTCCCCACACCCTGTCCCGGGTCGTTGGCTTCCTTGTGCTGCACTGTGTGTATGTCCTGAGCTGCTGCTTCAAGCTAAGCTGCTGGGATTCCTCACGTCTCTCTCTGTATGCTGCTGGTACCACTTGGCTAGGCAACTTGGGTCCTCTATGCTGTGCTGACCCCTCCGTGTTGCTTCACTCTGGTACTAGGGGGTATCTAGAGATCCCACTGTTCCTGGATTCGCTGTGCTGTGGGTGCCAGACACAGTACCGGATCCGGTGTCCGTCTCTCTGTGCTTACTTCTGGGGCAAGTGATGGTGTCACTCCAGCTCCCAGATGTGTTCCTCTGTCTTTAGTTCTCCTGTTCCTCTGACCCTTGCTAGGTCTGCACTGAGCTAACTCTGCTCTGTGTCCTCTTCACAGCCCTGCTGCGAGCTGAACTGAGCTCTCCCTCATGGACAAGAGTATATAAGGGAGCAGGAGGTGCTCCCTCTATTGCCCAGAGGTGGTAGTGTTTGTCAGTGTGTAGTGGGGGAGAGAACCCATGTGATGTTATTGTGGCACATTAACCCATGGGGTGCCACATTCCCCCTTAGTTAAATACAGTACTCCGGGACTGTGGAAAAACAAGTAAACAACAATTAAACACAATTAATATTGACATAGACATAAAAATGAAAAAGTACAAAAATCACTAGAATGTGAAAAAGAGTTTGAAAGTCAAAAAGCAGTCTTTCCAGAGGTTTAGTCTATTGCCTCCGGGCTGATGAATATATACAAGAGAGTTCTTACCACAACCAGTCCGTGGTATATATGGTCCATAAGTAAATAAGGAGATTGCAAAGTTCATACAGGATAGTCTCTGTAGGTACTGGGCTTTTTGTTTAACGTTGCAATAACTATGTACATTTGTCCACTGAATTCAATTTATATTCAAACAACATATTCACATTATACATTTAATTCTGTATTTTATTCTTTGTATCTAGCTGGTAGCTGACCTTGCGTACTACGCTCTGATCTGCGCAATGTTGGTGGAGTTAGTCTGAAAGTGTGAGTAGACGTGTACCTATTTGGGGTGCTTGGTGTTATGGCAGATGGTGGTCTGACTGCAGGACTGGCAAGTTCGCTGGGACCAGGAATCTGTTCTTCCTCTTCGGATTCTACTTCCAGTTCTTCAAGTCTTGGGTCTTCTTCAGGTAACACAGGTTCTGGTAACACGGGTTCTGGTAACACAGGTTCTGGGAACACGGGTTCTGGTCTTGGTTCCACCATTGAAGGGAATGCAATCATTGGTACGACAACTGCTCCATGGTAATTTGGCCATGTTTTAGGGAAATCTCCTAGTACCGTGTGGAATACTTCTTCTTTTTCTTTCTCTTGAATAGGTTGGACCTGTACGGGTTCCATGACTTCAGGTGTCTTCAGTGTTTCAGGACACAATTTGAGTTGATCACGAGATACGACTTGTGAGGTTCTTCCTTCATCTTTGCTTATCAAATAGGTTTTTACATTGTCTAGGTTAGATGGTAGGACTGTGTATGGGACTGCTTCCCACTGATTATCCAGTTTGCCTGTACGTCTCTTTCTCTTGAGAACTTGATCACCTTCTTGTAATGGCATTGCTTGAGCATGTCTGTTAAAAGTCTTCTCTTGTCTTGCTCTTGCCTGTTGTAGGTTTCTCTCTACACATTCTTGCACTTGGTGATACTGTTTCTGACGTTTGATATCCCAATCTGTTTCTTCCAATTCTGTATCTGGTTTTTCAACTCCCATTTCGAGATCAATTGGTAGCTTACCGGGTCTTGCACGCATAAGATAAGCTGGAGTGCAGTTTGTAGAACTCACGGGGACATGGTTGTATAAGTCTACCAAATCAGGTAATTTATCTGGCCACTGGTTTCTTTCTGATTCTGGTAAGGTCTTTAACAGTTCGATTATGATATGATTCATTTTCTCGCATAGACCATTTGTTTGGGGATGATACGTTGTTGTGCGAATCTTCTTACAACCGTACATATTGCAGAATTCCTTGAATAGTTCTGATTCAAAAGCTGGACCTTGGTCTGCAAGGACTTGTTCTGGGTAACCATGTGGTCTACAGAAATGCGTCTGGAATGCTTTTGCTGCAGTCTTCGCTGTCAAGTCTTTGACTGGTACCACCACTAAGAAGCGTGAGTAATGGTCCACGATGGTTAGGGCATAGACATAGCCTGACCGGCTTGGTGACAACTTGACGTGGTCTAACGCGACTAGCTCAAGAGGCTGCTTGGTTACTATTGGCTGAAGTGGAGCTTTCTGTAGATCTTTCCTTCTGAGGTTGCATGCGGCACATCTTCTGCACCATAGTTCAATGGATCCTCTCATGCCAACCCAATAGAATCTGTCTCTCAGGATTGCTTCTAACTTCTTCCATCCGAAATGACCTGCGTTGTCATGATAAGCCTCTAAGACCATTTGAGTGTCTCGCTTGGGCACGATTATTTGCCAGACCAGTTCATGCGTCTTGGGATTGGTAAATCGTCTACAGAGCTTCCCTTGATGCAGGAACAACTTGCCTTTATCCTTCCATAGCTGTACAGCTTCAGCTGGGGCATTCTGACCAGGGTGTGCATGTTGTTGCGTAAGCAGTTCTTTCACTAGCTTCACGGCTGGATCAGTATCTTGAGCTTCGGCCCATCCGTAGTGTCTTAACGGGTTAAGGTTTATTTCCTGTTTCTTTTGGTAGATGCCGGGTCGATAATCTTCTACCCTTGAACGATGAAAGGCCGGTAGTTCAATCTCTTCCAACTCTTCCGGTTCCTCTTCCACGTCTTTCAGGTGCGGCATCCGGGATAAGGCATCTGCGTTCCCATTCTTGCGGCCTGCCCGATATTTGATGACAAAGTTGTAGTTAGATAGCCGGGCTATCCATCGCTGTTCCAGAGCACCTAATTTGGCTGTGTCCAGGTGAGTCAACGGGTTGTTATCCGTGTAGATGGTGAATTCTGCACCTGCTAAGTAATGTTTAAAGCGTTCGGTTACAGCCCAGACTACTGCTAGTAGCTCTAACTTGAAGGAGCTGTAGTTCTCGGCATTTCTTTCTGTAGGCCGGAGCTTCCTGCTTGCAAAGGCAATAACTCTTTCTTTGCCTCCTTGCTTCTGCGACAATACTGCTCCCAGTCCCACGTTGCTGGCATCCGTGTAAAGAATGAATGGTTGATGGTAATCAGGGTATGCCAGGATCTCTTCTCCCGTCAGCGCGCTTTTTAGCTGATTGAAGGAATTTTCTCTTTCCTCATCCCACCATGCCAGGGAATTACAGTTTGAAGTCTTCCTGGACCGTCCTACCAGAATGTCTTGCAGAGGAGCTGCTAGCTTCGTGAATCCTCGGATAAATCTTCTGTAATAGCCTACCAGGCCCAGGAATTGCCTCACTTCTTTTACATTCGTAGGTCTTGGCCAATCCCTTATTACTGTGACTTTATCAGGATCCGGTGCTACTCCCTCTGAACTCACGACATGTCCCAGGTACTGAACCTTTGGCTTGAGAAGGTGACACTTGGATGGCTTGATTTTCATGCCATATTTCGATAAAGCTTCGAACACTTCCGCCAGGTCTTGTAGATGTTGCTCATACGTCTTCGAGTAGACTATGACGTCATCTAGGTACAGGAGGACAGTTTCAAAGTTTTTGTGTCCTAGGCAGCTCTCCATCAGACGTTGGAAGGTCCCGGGTGCGTTGCAGAGTCCGAACGGCATACAATTGAACTCACAGAGGCCCATCGGCGTAGTAAACGCTGTCTTCTCCTTGTCGGCCTCGGCCACAGGAACCTGCCAGTACCCACTAGTCAGATCAAGGGTGGAAAAGTAGTTAGCAGATTTTAATGCAGCTAATGACTCCTCAATCCTAGGTAATGGGTATGCGTCCTTATGTGTGATGCGATTAATCTGCCGGTAATCTACGCACATTCTCATCGTCCCATCCTTCTTTTTGACTAACACTAGAGGTGCTGCCCAGGGGCTACAACTGTCTCTTATCACCCCTGCAGATTTCATTTCTCTGAGCATATCTTTGGTGGT
This sequence comes from Allobates femoralis, assembly GCA_033576535.1. Classification (NCBI taxonomy): domain Eukaryota; kingdom Metazoa; phylum Chordata; class Amphibia; order Anura; family Aromobatidae; genus Allobates; species Allobates femoralis. The sequence continues at coordinate 78,449,326 of JARQOC010000009.1, forward strand.
TTGGTAGTGAGCTGGTGGTAAGGGTCTATACCTTTCTTTTATAGGTTGATGGTTACCTGTGGGTATAGTGTGCTCTACCCCTTTGATCTGCCCAAAGTCTAACGGGTGTTTGCTGAATATCTGCTCATATTCTTTCACTACCCGGTATACTCCATGCTTGTGACGGGGAGGTGTAGAACTGGTACCTACATGCAACTTTTGGCACCAATCCTCCAGCTTCTCCTCTGAGCCATTGTCATCCGCCTGGCATGACGGGTTCAAGGGCTCAGCGACGGTGATGTTGTTGTTATCAACCGTGTACAACTTAGCCATGGTAGCATACTTTGGTAATGTGACCTCATCTTCTCCGCAGTTCAATAGGCGTAATGGCACTCTTCCCCTGTGTACGTCAACCACCCCTCTAGCAGTGAGTATGGTTGGTCTACTATCTGAGTACACGGGTTCTACCAGGGCCTGATAGTCTTGCCCTTTAATGCCTATTGCGGCTCTGCACCATACCAACATTTCAGTTTTGGGAGGAATTACGATTGGTATTGGGTCACTTACCCTGACACTGCCGATCTCACCTCCGGAGATTTCTACCTGTTGCTTCAACATCAAGGCTTTGATCTCTTTGTGCAGAAGCCTCTGTTGTCCTGTTCCGGCAGTCTCGGCGATTTGCTGCAAAACACTTAACACTTCGGAAAAACATTTCTCAATGACATTCATTCCTACCACCATCACGGGTTTACGGCCTCGCCGGTCGACATCTACGATTATAATACCCTGTTTCTGCAATTCTACCTTCCCAACCTGAATATTCATCTCTCTAAATCCAACCTTTGGTATCATCAATCCATTACCAGCCCACACTTCAAAGTTAAAGCCATCTGGCGCATTAGTAATGTCTGAATCAGCCCAGTACCTTTTATATAGAACATGTGGGATGGATGTTATTTGGGATCCGGTATCCAGCAAGGCACTAAAGGGAATGCCATCCAACACAATAGGGATCACCGGCTTTCCTCCCACGAATTTGTCATACCAGGCTGAGGGGCCTTGAGTGTTCATTCCTGGGGAGCGGCCCGCCTGCCCAGGGTATCGTCGTTTAAAGGACACTCTCGAGCAAAATGACCTGGTTTCTGGCAACGGCGGCAGACGGGCTGTCCATCTGGTTGGTAGCGATCGCTGGGTCGTCCTCTTGCTGCTGGGTATCTTCTGGGCCTCATCCACGGAACATCCTCTCTGCTGGTCGCCAACTCGATCTTGGGTGCAGGTTTTGACTCTCGCAGTTCCTTGATGACCTTGGCCATGGAGATCACGGTGTCTGTCAGGGCATCTAGCTTTTGGTTGATGGCTGCATTTGAGATATAGTTCCCGGCCTCAGCAGCAGTCGTTGACATGGCAGATGTCGCTGGTGTTGCCGCCTGCTGAGGTGCTGCTGCAGTGTCAAGCACAGATGTTAATTCCCTTGGCTCCTCCAGCTGCTGCAGACGGATAGCTCTATCCTTCAGCTCGGTAAATGTCATGTCAGGGTTCTGCAGCAGTACCATGCTTAACTGTCCTCGATGGGAAGGGGAATGGAGACCCTCTATGAATTGGTCAAATAGCATTTTATCAGCTCCCGGGGCTAAAGCAGGTTCTGCCAGCTTAAGGGCTTTGAGTGCTTCCTGCAGGTTCAAGGCAAAGTCTCTAGCACTCTGTTTAGGCTTCTGGTGGCATGCAAAGAACCTCATCTTAGCCCGGGTATCAACAGCAGATTCAAACGTTGCTTTTAGTCTGGTCGCTAGATGCTCTACAGTGTCCTTATCTGTGTCCAGCCAGGACGCCACCTCACGCCGTGCATTGCCCGTTAACTGTCCCATTATCATTCCTACACGCTGGGCTTCAGTGAGGGGATACATCACATAGTACTCTTTAATCTTTTGCATAAAGTCAGTTAGTGTATGAGGCTCACCGGAGTATTGGGGCAGCCACATTGCCCCTGGAGTATACGGCATCAGGAATGGCATTATGGATGCTGTTCCTTGCGCCGCTGCACCGCCGGACGCTACTGGCTGACCCGACGCTGCAGCTCCATCGGCTACTCCGCCGCCGTCTTGTGCATCGGCCTGCGACATCTTGGGCCCCCTTAGTTAATATGCGCCCTCCGTCTTCCGCTTCCGTCCGGATGTCTCTGGGAGGTTCCGGGGCGCAGCAGGGATCTTCTTCCCCGCCGGATGTCGTCAGCACCAAGGGAGGAGGCTGGGTTCGCGCCAATGCAAGGTACCGCCCCCTTTCTTTCCCGCGCGCCGCGCGCTCCAAAATAGCGGATTCTCAAAAATACAGTTCAGATGGCGCACAGGGTCCAATTCTTTTGGACCGGGTAGATCCTGTTCGTGACGCCAGGTTGTGGAGCCCCAAGGGACGTGGGGTACTCGGTAATACCGGACCGGTCTGCTGCTGGGGGTGTCACGGGTGGCCTGGTCCGGACCGTGTCCCTGGCTCAGCACAATAAAAGGGGAATATTTACAAGGGATATTGTCACGGGTGACGCCACCCACTTGATGCGGCCAATAATGGGGGCCGCCGCTGCTGCAGAACCTCCGGGGGTGATGTGAGGGCAGCGGAGGTGGTATAGTTCCAGTGGGGGGAACTGTATCCCCCGGGGCAGTAAGGGTTAAAGTCTATTGGGGTTATAGATGGTGGAGAAGAGTTGGAGGACACACACACTTACGTTTGGTAGACACTGCAATTTCCTCTTCTTCTCCCTGATGCTGCAGAGCTGACAGGCTGGATCTGTAGGGAGGAATTGTCTCTGTGCTGAATCTGGAGCAAAGGTCGCAATCACTACACAGACTCCAAAGTTGTTTTCCAAGGCTTTACTGCTGATATTATTGCAGATTATAGTCCACGGAGTCTGTAAGGGAGCTGGGCTCTCCCCACACCCTGTCCCGGGTCGTTGGCTTCCTTGTGCTGCACTGTGTGTATGTCCTGAGCTGCTGCTTCAAGCTAAGCTGCTGGGATTCCTCACGTCTCTCTCTGTATGCTGCTGGTACCACTTGGCTAGGCAACTTGGGTCCTCTATGCTGTGCTGACCCCTCCGTGTTGCTTCACTCTGGTACTAGGGGGTATCTAGAGATCCCACTGTTCCTGGATTCGCTGTGCTGTGGGTGCCAGACACAGTACCGGATCCGGTGTCCGTCTCTCTGTGCTTACTTCTGGGGCAAGTGATGGTGTCACTCCAGCTCCCAGATGTGTTCCTCTGTCTTTAGTTCTCCTGTTCCTCTGACCCTTGCTAGGTCTGCACTGAGCTAACTCTGCTCTGTGTCCTCTTCACAGCCCTGCTGCGAGCTGAACTGAGCTCTCCCTCATGGACAAGAGTATATAAGGGAGCAGGAGGTGCTCCCTCTATTGCCCAGAGGTGGTAGTGTTTGTCAGTGTGTAGTGGGGGAGAGAACCCATGTGATGTTATTGTGGCACATTAACCCATGGGGTGCCACAAAAGTCCTCCACAGGTAGGGCTGGACCTCCGGGGCAGTGTTCCTGTATGGGAACAAGTTCATTCGAAGGAATACAGGCAGAGTCAAAAGTCACTTTTTCTCCGAGTACTTTACTGTTCACTTGCATGTATATAAAGTTACAGTTCAGCACTCCTGATGTTATGAGGACAGGTAACTTATCAGGTGGCTGCAGGCGGATCCCAGGTGGTATGGTGGAACCCTTGGTGTGCCTTCTTTCTCTAACCCTGTCTGTTCCTTCCTGCTTTCCGGTTTGTGGTGTGAAGCCTGGTGACTTGTAATCAGCCTGACCTCCTTTCCTCTCTCACCTTCACAGCCGTCGGGTAACCCACTACTGGCTGGCCGCTCGTTCCTTTGGCAGTGCCTGGCACCCTCTTTCGGGCTGCTCTGGTGCCCGGGAGAATTAAAGACTCCACGGGACTCCGAAATTCTCTGTGGTCCTAAAGTATCCCACAGGTGCGGGCTCCGGTGCCCGGTACTTCTTTGGGGCGAATTCCCTCAAGTTCCTCGCTCCCTTTAGGCTGTCTGCTCTCCTGAAAAGCTCCTCAAACCCTGTCTTCCTCCTCCATCTCTTCCTCATGGTCCCTCAGCCGAGTGACCTAGCAGCAAGGACCGTAAAGGTCCCAACTTAGAGGCAGAGACCAACTCCAAAACCCCTTCTTGTTCCCCCTAGAGGTGTTTTTATTCCCTCCCGGGTAACCTCCCACCGTGTAAACTAGAGTGCTGGTTTTGGGTACTACCCACCATCCTAGGGTCCACCTGCAACTGGAGTATCGGCACCTCTTTTACGGGTGCAGTACCCCTCTGTGACGCCTGCTTGGCGGGGCGCCACACTACCACCGCCATAGACTATACCGATTGACCTGGGGATCTGCTCCACCAATGGGGAGCAACACCCCTTTAGCTGCGTTCCCATCATCCCCAGAGGTCCCGCACCACAGCGTCGGCTATCAATACCCAAACATCACGGGTGGCGTCACGACAACAATCCCCAAAACTATAACCCCCGAACGTTTATTGATACCCCAGGGTCATGGAGCCGGGTCTCAACCCTGTGACTCCCCAGAAGTATTATAGACTGGTTCCGAGTACCCCATGGCCCTGGGCGTGGCAGATGCACATACAGGAAGGCGGGGGGTACACAGAGGCACAGGGAGGCACACACAGAGAGGCAGTTGGGCACAGGGAGGCACACAGGGAAGAGGGGGGCCCTCCCGGATGTGATAGCATCGGTCCACATCTAATAGAGAATAAGGCACTAAAAAAGGAGGAAATTACTCCAGAAAACTGGAGAAAAAGCAATGATGATTTGGAAAAGAGGGATTTTAAGATTGTATTCTTCAGGTCCAAGGATCAGGAAGAGAATGAAATGATATTTAGTTAGCCAAGTGCTTTTTATATATTAGATAAAAATAGCTGTGTAAACTGTCAGTAATCGATAATCTCTTTTTTTAATAGTCTTATGAAATGAAGTAAAACCCTAGCAGATGTCTAATTGTCCATTATGGTGTGTTGCAGAAGTACCTTTTTAGATAAGTAAGAAATTAGGCTTTTTGCACTTTGTGCCAGACACCGAGGAGATATTCATAATGCAATGAATCGTCTGTTATTTTTTGCAGATGAGCCGCCACCTCTCCGCAGCATACTAGTTTATTGCACCGCACAGACATGCTTGCTCGGAAAGGGCTGATCCATGATGAATTCTTGTTGACCCGGCTTGCAGAAGATAAAGACAACCACCCTCAATTTAAGACCAAAACTAGGAAAGCGCGCTTCGTATCCAAAAACGGTGCTTGCAACGTGGCTCACAAGAACATTCGAGAGCAAGGACGTTTCCTCCAGGATGTGTTCACTACCATGGTGGACCTAAAGTGGCAACACAGCCTATTTATCTTTACCATGACATTCATCTGCAGCTGGATGCTCTTCGCCATGGCCTGGTGGCTTATCGCCTTCGCCCACGGAGATCTAGACCCCAAGCGTAGCTCTTCCATACCATGCGTCACCAACATCCAATCTTTCACCTCAGCATTTCTCTTCTCCATCGAGGTCCAGGTGACCATCGGCTTTGGAGGCCGTATGGTGACAGAGCAATGCCCACTGGCCATAACGGTCCTCATCATCCAGAACATATCCGGTTTAATCATCAATGCCGTCATGTTGGGGTGCATCTTCATGAAGACGGCACAGGCAAACCGCAGAGCGGAGACCCTAATCTTCAGTAAGAATGCAGTCATAGCCTGCCGAGACGGCAAATACCGCTTTATGTTCCGAGTTGGCGACCTACGCAAGAGTATGATTATTAGTGCTTCAATTAAAATCCAGGTCGTCAAGAGGACCACAACCAACGAGGGAGAGGTCGTTCCAATTTCTCAGGTCGATATTCAAGTGGAGAACCCAGTTGGGACAAATTCCATTTTCTTAGTCTCACCTCTTATTATAAGCCATACCATTGATGAGAGAAGCCCACTTTTCCGTTTCTCTGCCTATGACCTGGGCGACCAAGATCTGGAGGTGGTAGCGATCCTTGAAGGGGTAGTAGAGACAACCGGGATAACTACTCAGGCGAGGACGTCCTACTTGCCCGACGAAATCCTCTGGGGGCGTCGTTTTGTCCCGATTGTGACGGAAGAAGAAGGTCGCTATTCTGTGGACTACTCCAAATTTGGAAAGACAGTGAAAATAAACGGACCCCTGTGCAGCGCCAAGGACTTGATGGAAGGCAGGTACAACCTACATTCTAGGGGTCAGCCGTCCAGATCAGCGAAGAAAAGGAAAGGTGACAGACAGCAAGCTTCAATACTGGAAAAGAAAATGGCCACATATGAACAGAATAATCATTCTTCATCCGATTCCTAGTGTTTGCCTTTTTCTTTTTTTACCGCTGAGCAAATTCTGTGTACTTTCCTCTCTTATATCATAAGGCAAAGTGATAACAAAAAAGGGAATATTTTTGTAATTAAGGTGCTTTTGTTCAGCAGCCAATTTGCAGGCTCAATTAATGGCACTGGGAAGGCATCAAATTTGGTTCCAATTTTTAATTGTCAACTTTCTCATTTTGAATAGATATTTAGGGGTAAAAAAATCTAAATATAAAAAATATATTGGTGTACATTAACATGTGAAAATTGCTTTTTTTATATATACTTTTTTGGGGTAATTTGTAACCTGCTTCTTTTTTAAAGAGGACCAGTCACTTGCCATGGAGATATACAGTATATACTATATATATATATATATATATATATATATATATATATATATATATATATATATATATATAATATATATATATACATACACTACCGTTCATATGTTTGGGGTCACCCAGACAATTTTGTGTTTACCATTAAAACTCATACTTTTATTTATCAAATGAGTTGCAAAATGAATAGACAATGTAGTCCGGACATTGACAAGGTTAGAAATAATGACTTGTATTTGAAATAATAATTTTCTCCTTTGCTTTCGTCAAAGAATACTCCCTTTGCAGCAATTACAACATTGCCGACCTTTGGCTGGTACTATTTAATGAAGCTGCCAGATGAGGAGCTGTGAGGCATTGATTTCTCAGACTAGAGACTCTAATGTTCTTGTCTTGTTGCTCAGTTGTGCAGCGGGGCCTCCCACTTCTCTTTCTACTCTGGTTAGAGCCTGTTTGTACTCTCCTCTGAAGGGAGTAGGACACACCGTTGTAGGAAATCTTCAGTTTCTTGGCAACCTCTCGCATGAAATAGCCTTCATTTCTAAGAACAAGAATAGACTGTCGAGTTTCACATGAAAGTTCTCTTTTTCTGGCCATTTTGAGAGTTTCGGAAAACAAACAAATGTAATGCTCCAGATTCTCAACTAGCTCAAAGGAAGGTCAGTTTTATAGCTTCTCTAATCAGCCAAACCGTTTTCAGCTGTGCTAACATACTTGTGCAAGGGTTTTCAAGGGTTTCCTACACATCCATTAGACTTCTTACACAGTTAGCAAACACAATGTACCATTAAAACACTGGAGTGGTGGTTGTTGGAAATGGGCCTCTATACACCTATGTAGATATTGCATTAAAAACTAGACGTTTGCAACTAGAATAGTCATTTACCACATTAACAATGTATAAAGTGTATTTCTGATTCATTTAATGTTAGCTTCATTGTAAACAAAAATGTGCTTTTCTTTCAAAATGAAGGAGATTTCTAAATGATCCCAAACTTTTGACCGGTAGTGTATATGACTTTTTATATAATTTTTTTCTATTCATTATTTTATTTTTACCTAGTGTTAGTGCCGATATTCTCCTGAGTCTGCCGTTGTTTTTCTTTTCTTCTTGTGCCTTTCCGTTCCAAATATATAGCCTTCTCTGATCAGGCCATTTATAGCCAAATGGGCGTGCTCCTCAAGGACACAAAAAGAGTTGTGGATCATGCCCACTTGGATTGAGAGTCTAGATTTATACATATTATTATTAGAATAATATGTATAAATCTAGTCTCTTTATCCAAGCAGGCATGATCCAAACTCTTTTCCGCAATGGTGTCCTTGAGGATCACGCCCATTTGGCTAAAAAATACATTGGAAGAAGGGGGCATATCTCGGAAACAGAGAGGCGCAGGAGCAAAAGAAAAACATCGCCGGATTCAGAAGAACAGCGTCATTTATACCAGGTTAAAAAAAAATAAAAAACTAGACCAGTCCTCTTTAAATGCGTTTTATGTTTAAAAGACCCGGCCCAAAGCCCGAGGCTGCGCTACTGAGAGATTCCAATGACAACTTTTCTATGATTGGACTCAAATACACAACATATATATACACTAGTGTTTTGCACTACCTAAAGTGTGTGTTATGACATTGACCTCTATCCATATGCCTTGAAGGGAATCTGTCAGGTTATTTTCCAGTACAATAGTAATTGTATCATAAATAGGGCTTAAGCAGCCTTTTTAGGATCAGTAACTTTTATTGCTGCAGCTACTAATGTTGTAAGCTCCGGAGAATTCGCTTTAATGTGGTAACTAGTATACAAACTGCATATGCCCTGCTCTTCTCCCCCCCCCTCCTGTCCCCACTAGGCTCTCAATAGAGATTGTGCATTGACTATGAGGTGTCAATCACAGCAGGGGGGGTGTCCGACTGCACGCGCCTTTCTAGTCCTGTAATGCTAATCACAGGGTAATGACTCCTATATAAGCGATAGCTCACACACCAATAAGAGAACTACAGTTGCATTTTTGTTCTTTTAACCCCTACAGCATGCTGTGCTCAGCTTACATAGCTGAATCCTGCTGACAGATTCCCTTTAAGACTAGATGTAGGCTCATAACTCAAGTTATAAAGACATTTAGGAAGTATATATAATTGTATTTGATTATATGACTCCATACAACCCCCCAATCAAAAGGAATCAAATACAGCTTCAGACTTTGGACCTGAATCAGCATGTTAGTGCATAATAAAGCTTCTATACATTTCCTATGCTAGGTCTCCTTAAAGAGTACCTGTCACAAAGACATAAGTGGACAGTTTTTGCTCTTCATGTATTCCCGCTATTCCCCTGAGTTTTCTGTGTTTTGTCTTTTTTTTTTTAATCCGCCATATGGTTCCAGAGATATGGGCCTTTTTATTGAGTGCCATTCGTATTGGATTAAAATATGTAGAGCCTCTAAAGACACGCCCCTGAGGATCCTACAAGCCACGCCTCTTGTAAACATCACTAAATAAAAAAGCCCATATCTCTGGAACCACATGGCACATTGTGAAAAGACAAAAAACAGAATACTCAGGGGAGCAGTGAGAATACAATAGAGTAGAGACTGGACACTTTTCACTTGGTGACAGGTTCTCCTTCAAAATGTGGAAGCAACTCTTCCATGGACTCTTTCAGTCCAACTAGTCATTCTTGTCAGTATCAATATGATCTTTTTATCAAACTGATTCACCAGAAGATCGATTGTTTTCTCATGACATAATCAAGGCCACAGAATGGCTCCTTCCTCTGATCCTATTGCAGGTTGTGCTGTCGGGCTGTAAATAATTAACAAGCTTTTGTTTCTTTATAATGTTTGCAGAAATGTCTGTCCAATACGGCCGCTCAGTTATGATATCCGCATGCACAAAAAAATCACTGTAGAGAGGAGGAAAGATTCTGAGATTTTAAAAATCATGATTGATACGTAGCGGCCGATCCGTGATCGTACCTGAACATTGCAAAACCTTGGGTAAATCTGTGCCAGACCTGGTGCAGGGTCTAAGGGGGAGCAGATCATGAGATGGAATGCCCAAAAATAATCTGTGTACCAGGCACCAACCCCCATAGACCCCACACTGGCCCTAACACAGCAGCGGGTTTCCCAGTGTTCAGTCTCAGTACTGTTGCATTTGTTTACATTGGTACTGAGATCTCTGTTTGATTTGTCTACATTGGTACTGAGATCTCTGTTTGATTTGTGTAGGTTGCTACTCAGATCTCTGTTGCCTCAGTCTACATTGGTACATAGGTCTCTGTTGTCTCTGTCTACATTGGTACTGAGATCTCTGTTGTCTCAGTCTATATTGGTACATAGGTCTCTGTTGCCTCTGTCTACATTGGTACTGAGATCTCTCTTGCTTCTGTCTACATTGGTACTGAGATCTCTGTTGCCTCTGTCTACATTGGTACTGAGATCTCTGTTGCCTCTGTCTACATTGGTACTGAGATCTCTGTTGCCTCTGTCTACATTGGTACTGAGATCTCTGTTGCCTCTGTCTACATTGGTACTGAGATCTCTGTTGCCTCTGTCTATGTTGGTACTGAAATCTCTGTTGCCTCTGTCTACATTGGTACCAAGATCTCTGTTGCCTCCGTCTACATTGGTACTGAGATCTCAGTCTACATTGGTACTGAGATCTCTGTTGCGTCAGTCTACATTGGTACTGAGATCTCTGTTGCCTCTGTCTATGTTGGTACTGAAATCTCTGTTGCCTCTGTCTACATTGGTACCAAGATCTCTGTTGCCTCCGTCTACATTGGTACTGAGATCTCAGTCTACATTGGTACTGAGATCTCTGTTGCGTCAGTCTACATTGGTACTGAGATCTCTGTTGCCTCTGTCTACATTGGTACTGAGATCTCTGTTGCCTCTGTCTACATTGGTACTGAGATCTCTGTTGCCTCTGTCTACATTGGTACCAAGATCTCTGTTGTCTCAGTCTACATTGGTACATAGGTCTCCGTTGTCTTGTCTACATTGGTACTGAGATCTCTGTTGCCTCTGTCTACATTGGTACTGAAATCTCTGTTGCCTCTGTCTACATTGGTACCAAGATCTCTGTTGCCTCCGTCTACATTGGTACTGAGATCTCAGTCTACATTGGTACTGAGATCTCTGTTGCTTCAGTCTACATTGGTACTGAGATCTCTGTTGCATCAGTCTACATTGGTACTGAGATCTCTGTTGCCTCTGTCTACATTGGTACTGAGATCTCTGTTGCCTCTGTCTACATTGGTACTGAGATCTCTGTTGCCTCTGTCTACATTGGTACTGAGATCTCTGTTGCGTCAGTCTATATTGGTACATAGGTCTCTGTTGTCTCTGTCTACATTGGTACTGAGATCTCTGTTGTCTCTGTCTACATTGGTACTGAGATCTCTGTTGCGTCAGTCTAAATTGGTACTGAGATCTCTGTTGTCTCTGTCTACATTGGTACTGAGATCTCTGTTGCCTCAGTCTACATTGGTACTGAGATCTCTGTTGTCTCAGTCTACATTGGTACTGAGATCTCTGTTGCCTCTGTCTACATTGGTACTGAGATCTCTGTTGCGTCAGTCTATATTGGTACATAGGTCTCTGTTGTCTCTGTCTACATTGGTACTGAGATCTCTGTTGTCTCTGTCTACATTGGTACTGAGATCTCTGTTGCGTCAGTCTATATTGGTACATAGGTCTCTGTTGTCTCTGTCTACATTGGTACTGAGATCTCTGTTGTCTCTGTCTACATTGGTACTAAGATCTCTGTTGCCTCTGTCTACATTGGTACTGAGATCTCTGTTGCCTCTGTCTACATTGGTACTGAGATCTCTGTTGCCTCTGTCTACATTGGTACTGAGATCTCTGTTGCCTCTGTCTACATTGGTACTGAGATCTCTGTTGCCTCTGTCTATGTTGGTACTGAAATCTCTGTTGCCTCTGTCTACATTGGTACCAAGATCTCTGTTGCCTCCGTCTACATTGGTACTGAGATCTCAGTCTACATTGGTACTGAGATCTCTGTTGCGTCAGTCTACATTGGTACTGAGATCTCTGTTGCCTCTGTCTATGTTGGTACTGAAATCTCTGTTGCCTCTGTCTACATTGGTACCAAGATCTCTGTTGCCTCCGTCTACATTGGTACTGAGATCTCAGTCTACATTGGTACTGAGATCTCTGTTGCGTCAGTCTACATTGGTACTGAGATCTCTGTTGCCTCTGTCTACATTGGTACTGAGATCTCTGTTGCCTCTGTCTACATTGGTACTGAGATCTCTGTTGCCTCTGTCTACATTGGTACCAAGATCTCTGTTGTCTCAGTCTACATTGGTACATAGGTCTCCGTTGTCTTGTCTACATTGGTACTGAGATCTCTGTTGCCTCTGTCTACATTGGTACTGAAATCTCTGTTGCCTCTGTCTACATTGGTACCAAGATCTCTGTTGCCTCCGTCTACATTGGTACTGAGATCTCAGTCTACATTGGTACTGAGATCTCTGTTGCTTCAGTCTACATTGGTACTGAGATCTCTGTTGCATCAGTCTACATTGGTACTGAGATCTCTGTTGCCTCTGTCTACATTGGTACTGAGATCTCTGTTGCCTCTGTCTACATTGGTACTGAGATCTCTGTTGCCTCTGTCTACATTGGTACTGAGATCTCTGTTGCGTCAGTCTATATTGGTACATAGGTCTCTGTTGTCTCTGTCTACATTGGTACTGAGATCTCTGTTGTCTCTGTCTACATTGGTACTGAGATCTCTGTTGCGTCAGTCTAAATTGGTACTGAGATCTCTGTTGTCTCTGTCTACATTGGTACTGAGATCTCTGTTGCCTCAGTCTACATTGGTACTGAGATCTCTGTTGTCTCTGTCTACATTGGTACTGAGATCTCTGTTGCATCAGTCTAAATTGGTACTGAGATCTCTGTTGTCTCAGTCTACATTGGTACTGAGATCTCTGTTGCCTCTGTCTACATTGGTACTGAGATCTCTGTTGCGTCAGTCTATATTGGTACATAGGTCTCTGTTGTCTCTGTCTACATTGGTACTGAGATCTCTGTTGCGTCAGTCTAAATTGGTACTGAGATCTCTGTTGTCTCTGTCTACATTGGTACTGAGATCTCTGTTGCCTCTGTCTACATTGCATAACAAATACAATTGAGCCTTATATAGAGATTTTTTGGCCCTAAATTAATATAAAAATGATTTCTATATTTTAATATAACTATGCACCATTGATAGCAATACAGATGGAGAGCATTTTCTAATAAGCGCTCTTGTTACACATACGACCCATCTTGCATGGGGGCAAAATTAAAGTTGTGGTGGAGCAGAAATTCAAGAAATACTCCACCAAGAGGTGCGGCCGTGCCTATATTTCTGTTATAACATACGGACAGGTTAAAGGGAAATCTGTCAGCAGGTTTTTGCTACCTTATCTGAGAGAAGCATGATGTAAGCAAAGAAATTCTGAAACTAACAATGTATCACATAGATTACTGGGTGCCACCGTTCTGCCACAATCAAAGAATTTAGTTTTAGGGATGTAGCAGAGCTGAGATAGCTGCAGGCACCCACGCCAGGCTCTTTATAGAGATTGTGCATTGACAGTGAGGAGTCAATCACAGCAGGAGGCGTGACAAAGTAGTCCTTTAATGATAATCACCAGGTGATAAAGCCTTTAGTTTATGTAAACAATAGCACACACAATGATGAGTGGCACAGTGGATTTGTTTTTTTTAACCCTTACAGCATGCTGTCCTCAGCTTAGAAAGTTACAGATTTCCTTTAATCTTTGTTATGGATTATTTTTCTATTCTACCCGCACCTGAATTGCCTGCAGACCGGTGGTGGTCCAGGTCCTGAGACCCCGAGAAGTGAGCAGTTCAAGTCCTATCTGCTGAGGGGGATCTAGTGGGGGATCAGTTGGGGTTTCAGTCCCTGTACCTCCACCAATCTGTAGGCAATTCAAGTACCTGTTAAATATGCAGAATTAAAGTTGAATTTCTATATTAAGGAAATCTCCTTGCAAAGAGCAATTTACAATTATCTGTAGCAAATATCACATTTACTTTATTACTCTATGGGTATAATTTATTGTGAACTTAAAGGGGTTGTCTAATAAACAATATATATAGAACCTGTCTACAGAGCAGGTGTATGCATGACCTCTGGGATCATAACAATCACAAGAACGGATGTCTGTGTATATAGAGGAGTGACAGGAGCATGTGCGACCACTGCTGCCTTCATGTGTGATGGTCGCACATGCTCACTACCGCTCCATTCTCAAGGAATCTGCACCGCAACACTTTTTGGTATTGTGGAGGTGATTATACAGTATATTTATCATGTATACTGTGTTAAAGGAGTTTTTCAGGGTCAACTTAGATTTCTGCAGCCACTTTATGGGATGCATGTTCTCAAATCCTATATGCACATTATCAGGATTCCCCTTGAGCGACCACAAATATGGTATTTGCGTTGTTGCAGTCATATGCTAACCATCTACTGAGAGAAGCAAAAAAAAGTGACGGTCACCATGTAGATCACATATGAGCGGACAAGTGATGACCACCTAAGCTGGAAATACAGCGGAATCCCTGACAGTGTGCACATAGAGTGACTGCAGACATGTATAAAGTCATAAATGCTAATATGACATCCCCTTTAAAAGGAATCTGTCAGCGGGTTTTTGCTACCCCATCTGAGGGCAGCATGTTGTAGGCAAAGAGATCCTGAATCCAACGATGTATCACTTACATTACTGAGTGCAGCGGTTCGGACACAATCTGAAATTTTAGATTTAGGCATGTAGCAGAGCTGATAAAGCTGCCCCCGCCTTCACTAGGTTCTGTATATACAATGTGTATAGAGTGCTGCCACTGCCCACACCTGGCTCTGTATATACAATGTCTATAGACAGTGAGCTGCTAATCACAGCAAGGGGCGTGTCAGAGTAACTGGACCCAGTCCAGCAATGATAATCTCCTGTAGTTTAAACAAACATTGCAGGTAAAGTTGATAAGACACACATCACCGGAATCTGTGTGTTAACCCTTACAGCAGGGGTGGGGAACTCCAGGCCTCGAGGGCCGCACACAGTGCAGGTTTTCAGGATTTCCTTAGTGTTGCACTGGTGATAATATAATCACCTGCACTGGTGATGATTCCAACCTCTGTGCAATACCAAGGAAATCCTGAAAACATGCACTGTGTGCGGCCCTCGAGGCCTGGAGTTCCCCACCCCTGCCTTACAGCATGCTGTATTTTGATTACATTGAAAAAACCTGCTGACAGATTCCCTTTAATTCTGAATCTATTGGGTAATTGATTACAGTTAAACACAGAAACTCAAGAATCCTAAACCTTGGTGCAATCATTTTTCTTATCTCCACCAGGGGGCTACAAAGTCACTTTAGGACAGATGTGAAATGTATTATATGAACTATTTATGCATTTTTATAGTACGATATGTGTTGCATAAATCTGCTGCAGGTAGGGTTTAGGTAATTGGCACTGGTAGACCTGTCAAATGCCAACATCTTCTATTAGGATGTGTGTTCATTAGGATGTGCCAAAACTCTGCTGGGGCGTGGGTGCGCCAGACACTAAAGGCCCCGTTACACGCTGCGATGTGGCAGCGATCTGACCAACGATGTGGATCGCTGCCACATCGTGAACTGATCGCTGGTGAGCTGTCACCTAGGCAGACCAGTGGACCAGCGGCATTGTGGAAAAGAATAAAATATTCTTTCCACGATGTCCAGCTCCTGCTGCCAGGCTGCGATAAGCAGAGCAGGCTGGTAACCATGATAAACAGCGGGTATCTAGGCAGCGCGCAGCACCTATTTACCCAATGTATACCCTGGTTACCAGCCTTCTCCGCTTACAGGCTGGTATCCAAGGTACACAGTGGGTAACTAGGGTCAGCGCTGTCCCTAGTTACCCGCTGTGTACCTTGGATACCAGCCTGTAAGCGGAGAAGGCTTGTAACCAGGGTATACATTGGGTAACTAGGTGCTGCGCGCTGCCTAGATACCTGCTGTTTACCATGGTTACCAGCCTGTTCCGCTTATCGCTGGTCGTTTAGCCCCTGTCATATGCGCCGATGCGTGCTGACCAGGGAATGACCAACGACAGATTTATGGTCCCGGCCATAAATCAACGATCAACGACTTATAATTGATCGTTGATACGTGTCACACACAACGATGTTGCTTCAACATCGCTGCAACGTCACAAAAACAGTGACGTTGCAACGATATCGTTAGTGATATCGTTGTGTGTAACGGGCCCTTAAGAGAACACTGTGAGCTAGTGATGAGTAAGCACTATCATGCTCAGTTGCTTGGTACTTGTAGTTCCATTATACTTGCAGCCAACCGAGCATCAACTGCTCCTTACAAGTACAGGGCATCCGAGCATGGTAGTGCCCGCTCATCCTATTGTGTAATTATAAATGAGGTTTTCTAATACTATACATTGATTACATAGTATGTATATCGGCCATCATGTCTGACTGGTGAGAGTCTGACTAGTTATCTCATTGATGACCAGAATGAAAGAGTCTCGGTCTTTTCGGCTTTTATATGAAACAGCGCCACCCCGGATCGGGCTGTCCGTCAGGAACTGCAGCAACAACCCTGATAATAACAATTGTGCCACAATAATTTGCCCTAAACACTTCATGTTCATTTAGATTGGGTTGCCTAAAAAGATTTGCTGGACCCCACCGTCGTGAGCGCTGCACCGGACCCCTGCGGACCGCCCGTCCCCATCTTCTCATTAGTAAGCCCTAGGCAACATCATCCATGTTGGACCTGCTAATCAGAAGAGGCATTGGGACTGCCGACAGGTAGCAGGAGGTCCTCAGGGTGGTGGTCGGCACCTATGGACCAGGATTCTGCAAATCCTTTTGCTCAAATCTAATGTCAATCATAGGAACCAGCAGATAATTCACATATTCTCGTCTCATACTAAATGTCTAATTGGTTTGGCTGCAAAATAAAATGTCTCCTTTTTGCTTTAAATTTCCTTTCCTCCCTTAATTTCCCTCGACAGACTGAGGTTTTATTATCGGTCGTAGGGTCCAAAGTCCTGCCATATTAGTAACTACCTCATGTGCCCTGCCAGCTTGTATGCCTTCTTTTTATCTGCTTCGGTCATGCATCGGATAACATTTTTATATGTATGTTTAAAAAAAAAAAAATCAAAAAAATTGCATGGTGATCATTGAATGTGGATATGTTTCCTGCGACCAAATAAAATGACCCATGTGTAGATCAATGTGTTGTACGGAGTCATGTATGTGTCACCTATTCCCAGTATTCCAGGATAGTGCATGTGGAGTGGAGTTGAGTTAAGCATGGGAGGGTCTAAAACCAGAGAAGTAGGAACATGGTGGTGGTCAGGTGGCCGGAGGAAGAGGGGCTCCGGTAGCGGCTTACTCCCCCTATCTGAAGACATGGATGCTCTTCTGAGTGGAGTATGACTAGGTGTGTAAATGGTCAAGCTCGAATTAGTCAACGAAATAGTCCGTAAATCAACAATGAAGTCACTGGACGAGGTCTTCACAGCAAGGAACATTTCACTGGTGATGAAGACATGGCTCGTACATAGTCTGGTCTATTCTGTAGTAACATCTGGATGAGAAACCTGGACGATAAAGGACAAGATAGAAGAAGAATCAACGCCTTCAAAATCTGGAGCTGGAGAAGAAGGTTATCAATACCATGGATGGCAAGAAGAACAAACAAATCAAGTCAGACATGTCACTGGAAGGAAGGATCACCAAGTTATGTCTTGTCTACACATTATACGAAGAGAGCAATCACTGGTGAAGGACATCATGGTTGAAAGAATAGAAGGAACAAGGTGAAGAGCTAGACCTGCAACCAGATGGCTTGATACAATCAATTTAATAGAAGAGAAGGCCCTGGTGGACCTATCGAAGCTTGTAGAAGACTCTGGTGGACCTATCAAGACTTGGAGAAGACCCTAGTGGACCTATCTAGGCTTGGAGAAGACCCAAGTGGATCTATATGGGCTTGGATAAGACCCTAGTGGACCTATCTAGGCTTGGAGAAGACCTAAGTGGATCTATCTGGGCTTGGATAAGACCCTAGTGGACCTATCTAGGCTTGGAGAAGACCTAAGTGGATCTATCTGGGCTTGGATAAGACCCTAGTGGACCTATCTAGGCTTGGAGAAGACCTAAGTGGATCTATCTGGGCTTGGATAAGACCCTAGTGGACCTATCTAGGCTTGGAGAAGACCTAAGTGGATCTATTTGGGCTTGGATAAGACCCTAGTGGACCTATGTAGGCTTGTATAAGACCCTAGTGGACCTATCTAGGCTTGGAGAAGACCTAAGTGGATCTATCTGGGCTTGGATAAGACCCTAGTGGACCTATCTAGGCTTGGAGAAGACCTAAGTGGATCTATTTGGGCTTGGATAAGACCCTAGTGGACCTATGTAGGCTTGTATAAGACCCTAGTGGACCTATCTAGGCTTGGAGAAGACCTAAGTGGATCTATCTGGGCTTGGATAAAACCCTAGTGGACCTATCTAGGCTTGGAGAAGACCCAAGTGGATCTATTTGGGCTTGGATAAGACCCTAGTGGACCTATGTAGGCTTGGAGAAGACCCTGGTGGACTTATCTATGCTTGGAGAAGACCCTGGTGGACCAATCTAGACTTGGAGAAGGCCCTGGTGGACCTATGCAGGCTTGGAGAAGGTTCTGGTGAACCTATTTAGGCTTAGGTCCACCATGGTCTTCTCTATCTGGTATCTAGGCTGCACAAGATCGATCCATCAAGTCAGCATGGCTCAAGATCGAGCTGAAAGCCGTTAAAGGGAACCTGTCACCCCCCCCCATGGCCTATTAAACTACAAGAACCACCTTCAGCAGCGCCTATGCTGCATATTGTGAAGGTGGTTCTTGTCCCCCTACTCCCCCGGGATACCAGAATAAACACTTTATTAGAAATTAGTTTATGTCCGGGTGGTATACTCTCCTCCCAGGACCTAAACCCCTTGCTGGTATTACCCCTCCTCCTCTGCTGTCCGGGACCCTCCTCCTGTGTTCCTCAGGAGCGGGGTCAGCGCCTGCGCACATCTCTCAGCTCTCGGGCATCTCCGTGATCTCTGCCCAAGAGCTGACATCACATGATGTCGGGACAGTGCGCCTGCGTATAGGGCAGGCACCAGATCCCGCCCTGTGTGGCCTTATGCTTAATGCAGGCTGCGGGGCTGGGAATCTGGAGGAGTAATCCTTAGTAATCAGTGGTGTGACTTGAAGCTAATAAGCGCCAATACAAAAGCTCCAACATGGCCCCCGATTATTGCAAATCTTTAATAGCATTGATCTTTTCTTAGGGCCCCCTAGGCTGCAGGGCCCAAGTGCGATTGCAACCCCTGCACCTGTTGTAGTTACGCCTCTTTGTGCAATTCATGTGCCCCCACCCCTCATCATCACATACGAGCGCAGTTCTGTTTGCCTTCAGCAATGGGACTACAGTATGTGGGAAAGCAATGCACACCTGTGATGGTCCCAGGGCCATTTCCCAAACTAGTAATTGACATATTTTCTTTCTTGTACATCAAGTTGATGATAGCAGACAGCATTCTTTACTTTTTGTGCTTTTAAGTTTCTGATCCTTATCACTAGTGTGATATCACACAG
Source organism: Allobates femoralis (assembly GCA_033576535.1). Lineage (NCBI taxonomy): Eukaryota > Metazoa > Chordata > Amphibia > Anura > Aromobatidae > Allobates > Allobates femoralis. The sequence goes on from JARQOC010000009.1 coordinate 78,468,706, forward strand.
GATGTGGTCCTAGGAGGGGTGCTGTTATTACAAATGATCACCAGATGGCAGCACTGAGCATGTCATTGAAGATACACCCTGCAGGCAGATGACTGTGCAGGGCTGCTTCATACATTTTCCTGTACATTTCATGATCAGTCATGTCCAGGGCCCAAAGGGGATAAAGCAATAGTTAATAAATTCTATACACATATTTGATACTCACTATACACAAATTACCTTTCATAGAGTGCGAGAAAACGCTACTGAAAAGACCAGCCCAGACCCAGCGCCATCATTCCCCAGCCCTTGTGACCCCATGTGCACCCCCATAAGCTCAGCACTGCATGTACTCACTATAGCTTTGGTCCTGTCGGACTTGAAGTTGCTTTTCTTTCAGGCTGGAAATTCAGCACCAGTATTTTGGATGAGATTTTATAGAATGTCCTCACACTGCGGAGAAACTCTGCAGCCAAAAGACCTGCCATATACCAGGAACACCCCACAAGACCTGCCATATACCAGGAACACCCCACAAGACCTGCCATATACCAGGAACACCCCACAAGACCTGCCATATACCGGGAACACCCCACAAGACCTGCCATATACCGGGAACACCCCACAAGACCTGCCATATACCGGGAACACCCCACAAGACCTGCCATATACCAGGAACACCCCACAAGACCTGCCATATACCGGGAACACCCACAAGACCTGCCATATACCGGGAACACCCACAAGACCTGCCATATATCAGGAACACCACAAGACCTGCCATAACCGGGAAACCCCACAGACTGCCTATACCGGGAAACACCCCACACAAGACCTGCCATATACCGGGAACACCCACAAGACCTGCCATATACGGGAACACCCACAAGACCTGCATATACCGGGAACACCCCCACAAGACCTGCCATATACGGAACACCCCAAAGACCTGCCATATACCAGGAACACCCACAAGACCTGCCATATACCAGGAACACCCACAAGACCTGCCATATACCAGGAACACTCCACAAGACCTGCCATATACCAGGAAACTCCACAAGACCTGCCATATACAGGAACACCCCACAAGACCCGCCATATACCAGGAAACCCACAAGACCTGCCATTATACCAGGAAACACCCACAAGACCTGCCATATACCAGGAACACCCCACAAGACCTGCCATATACCAGGAACACCCACAAGACCTGCCATATACCAGGAACCCACCACAAGACCTGCCATATACCAGGAACACCCACCAAGACCTGCATATACCAGGAACACCCCACAAGACCTGCCATATACCAGGAACACCCCACAAGACCTGCCATATACCGGAACACCCCACAAGACCTGCCATATACCAGGAACACCCCACAAGACCTGCCATATACACAGGAACTACCCCCACAAGACCTGCCATATACCAGGGAACACCCCACAAGACCTGCCATATACCGGGAACACCCCACAAGACCTGCCATATACCGGGAACACCCCACAAGACCTGCCATATACCGGAACACCCCACAAGACCTGCCATATACCGGGAAACACCCACAAGACCTGCCATATACCGGGAAACACCCACAAGACCTGCCATATACCGGGAACACCCCACAAGACCTGCCATATACCGGGAACACCCCACAAGACCTGCCATATACGGGAACACCCCAAAGACCTGCCATATACCAGGAACACCCCACAAGACCTGCCATATACCAGGAACACCCACAAGACCTGCCATATACCAGGAACACCCACAAGACCTGCCATATACCAGGAACACTCCCACAAGACCTGCCATATACCAGGAACACTCCACAAGACCTGCCATATACCAGGAACACCCACAAGACCTGCCATATACCAGGAACACCCACAAGACCTGCCATATACCAGGAACACCCCACAAGACCTGCCATATACCAGGAACACCCCACAAGACCTGCCATATACCAGGAACACCCCACAAGACCTGCCATATACCAGGAACACCCCACAAGACCTGCCATATACCAGGAACACCCCCAAGACCTGCCATATATCAGGAACACCCCACAAGACCTGCATATACCAGGAACACCCACACAAGACCTGCCATATACAGGAACACCCCACAAGACCTGCCATATACCAGGACAACACCCCACAAGACCTGCCATATACCAGGAACACCCCACAAGACCTGCCATATACCAGGAACACCCCACAAGACCTGCCATATACCAGGGAACACCCCACAAGACCTGCCATATACCAGGAAACACCCACAAGACCCGCCATATACCAGGAACACCCCACAAGACCTGCCATATACCGGAACACCCACAAGACCTGCCATATACCAGGGAACACCCACAAGACCTGCCATATACCGGGAACACCCACAAGACCTGCCATATACGGGAACACCCCACAAGACCTGCCATATACGGAAACACCTCACACGAAACACCTGCCATATACCAGGAACACCCACAAGACCTGCCATATACCAGGAAACACCCCACAAGACTCCATATACCAGGAACACCCACAAGACCTGCCATATACCAGGAACACCCACAAGACCTGCCATATACCAGGAACACCCCACAAGACCTGCCATATACCAGGAACACCCACAAGACCTGCCATATACCAGGAACACCCCACAAGACCTGCCATATACCAGGAACACCCCACAAGACCTGCCATATACCAGGAACACCCCACAAGACCTGCCATATACCAGGAACACCCCACAAGACCTGCATATACCAGGGAAACCACAAGACTGCATATACCGGAACACCCCACAAGACCTGCCATATACCAGGAACACCACCCCCACCACAAGACCTGCCATATACAGGAACACCCCACAAGACCTGCATATACCAGGAAACCCACAAGACCTGCCATATACCGGAACACCCAAGACCTGCCATATACCAGGAACACCCCAAGACCTGCCATATACCAGGAACACCCCACAAGACCTGCCATATACCAGGAACACCCCACAAGACCTGCCATATACCAGGAACACCCCACAAGACCTGCATATACCAGGGAACACCCCACAAGACCTGCCATATACCAGGAAACACCCACAAGACCTGCCATATACCAGGAACACCCACAAGACCTGCCATATACCAGGAACACCCCACAAGACCTGCCATATACCAGGGAAACACTCCCACCAAGACCTGCCATATACCAGGAACACCCCACAAGACCTGCCATATACCAGGAACACCAAGACTGCCAATACGACCCACAAGACCTGCCATATACCGGAACACCCCACAAGACCTGCCATATACCAGGAACACCCCACAAGACCTGCCATATACCGGGAACACCCCACAAGACCTGCCATATACCGGAACACCACAAGACCTGCCATATACCGGAACACCCCACAAGACCTGCATATACCAGGAACACCCCACAAGACCTGCCATATACCAGGGAACACCCCACAAGACCTGCCATATACCGGAACACCCCACAAGACCTGCCATATACCAGGAACACCCCACAAGACCTGCCATATACCAGGAACACCCCACAAGACCTGCTATATACCGGGAACACCCCCACAAGACCTGCCATATACCAGGAACACCCACAAGACCTGCCATATACCAGGAACACCCCACAAGACCTGCCATATACCAGGAAACACCCACAAGACCTGCCATATACCAGGAACACCCCACAAGACCTGCCATATACCAGGAACACCCCACAAGACCTGCCATATACCGGGAACACCCTACAAGACCTGCCATATACCGGAACACCCCACAAGACCTGCCATATACCAGGAACACCCCACAAGACCTGCCATATACCGGGAACACCCCAAGACCTGCCATATACCAGGAACACCCCACAGACCTGCCATATACCGGGAACACCCCACAAGACCTGCCATATACCAGGGAACACCCCACAAGACCTGCCATATACCAGGAACACCCACAAGACCTGCACCGATATTACCGGGAACACCCACAAGACCTGCCATATACGGGAACACCCCACAAGACCTGCCATATACGGGAACACCCACAAGACCTGCCATATACCAGGAACACCCCACAAGACCTGCCATATACCAGGAACACCACAAGACCTGCCATATACCGGAAACCCCACAAGACCTGCCGTATACCAGGAACACCCCACAAGACCTGCCATATACTGGGAACACCCCACAAGACCTGCCATATACCAGGAACACCCCACAAGACCTGCCATATACCAGGAACACCCCACAAGACCTGCCATATACCGGGAACACCCCTCAAGACCTGCCGTATAACAGGAACACCCCACAAGACCTGTCGTATACCAGGAACACCCCACAAGACCTGCCATATACCAGAAACACCCCACAAGACCTGCCATATACCAGGAACACTCCACAAGACCTGCCATATACCAGGAACACCCCACAAGACCTGTCATATACCAGGAACACCCCACAAGACCTGCCATATACCAGGAACACCCCACAAGACCTGCCATATACCAGGAACACCCCACAAGACCTGCCATATACCAGGAACATCCCACAAGACCTGCCATATACCAGGAACACCCCACAAGTCCTGCCATATACCAGGAACACCCCACAAGATCTGCCATATACCAGGAACACCCCACAAGACCTGCCATATACCAGGAACACTCCAGAAGACCTGCCATATACCAGGAACACCCCACAAGACCTGTCATATACCAGGAACACCCCACAAGACCTGCTATATACCAGGAACACGCCACAAGACCTGCCATATAACAGGAACAACCCAAAAGACCTGCCATATACTGTTACGTATTGACTGCCTTGCAGTATGGAAGTGCTGCTGCTGTGGTTTAAATGAAGCCTTTTTTTTCCCTGCTCTCAGTGTGGAGAGAGGAAGCTAATGAGTGGGAGCTGAGAGTGCAGGTGTGTGTGATGAATATGACTCATGCTTGGGTGAGCTGAGGGACGAGCATGGGCTTGTTGCTTGCCACCCCTTGGCGATAAATGGGTCAGCTCACATCCACCTGATGTTGCGGATTCAGTTCACTTCTGGACTGTGACCTGTTGTGAGCAGACGCTGATCTGAAGCTGCTGTTTCTTTCTCCATTGGAAGCTGCTGGGTTCCGTGGTCCGTGGGTGGAGATAGGGGCTTATGCAAGGGCTTCTCAGGAGTTTTAGGGTCTTAGGCTGGTGGCTCGGACCTCCTCACCTCCAGAGGTACCTCCGAGTACAGGGCGAGTCAGGGACCCCAGTATCAGGGCCAGAGCAGGCTCTCCTAACTCCCTATGCCCAGCTCCATCCTACTTCTGGGTACCCCGGCCCCCCTGCGTCATATATATCAGGAACACCCCACAAGTCCCTCCATATAACAGAAACATCCCACAAGACATGCCAAATATCAGGAACACTCAACAAGTCCCTCCATGTAACAGGAACACCCCACAAGACCTGCCATATACCATGAACACTCAACAAGTCCCTCCATATAACAGGAACACCCCACAAGACCTGCCATATACCAGGAACACTCAACAAGTCCCTCCATGTAACACCTCACAAGATTTACAGTATATTGAAAACATCCCACAAGACCCACCATATACCGGGAACACCCTACAAGACCTGGTGTATACAGAGAGCACCCCACAAAACCTGCAGTATATCGGGAACACCCAACAAGACCTTCCGTATACTGGGAACACCCCACAAGACCTGCCATATACTGGGAACACCCCAGAAGACCTGGCATTCCCAGGAACACCTCACAAAACTTGTCATATACTGGTAACACCCAAAAAAATCTTCTGAATATTGGGGACACTCAACAATACCTGTCACATACCATGAACATCACACAAGACTTGCCGTATACTTGGAACACCCTACAAGATCTGTCATATGTTGGTAACACAGCACAAGACCTGGCGTATACATGAAATACACCACCTGTCATATATCGGGAACACCCCACAAGGTCTGCTGTATACTGAGAATCCTCGCCGTATGTCAAGAACACAACACAATGTCTGCCGTATAATGGAGACTCCCTACAAGACCTGACGTATACCAGAACGGGAGGATAAATATTCATACAGGATGAGAATCTGTGACATTATGAAGGAGGTGCAGAAACAAGTTCTCAGGGAACCGGGTGTTACTGTAAAAGCCACTGATGACAGGGGCAGCATTATTCTGCAATACCTCTTGATTTCTTACCTGGTGTACATGTCATGATATGCTCTGTGTACACACGATTCAGTATTGAAACATTTTCATTTATTCATTACCTTCAGATCGGTTTGCAGAGTGTTTTGAAACATAAGTATCCTAATAAAGAAGTAGTAGTGATTTTGGGGTTATATAATAGACCCGGCCATGGTGAGGCCAGAACACTGCAGCCAATTCTCTATCTCTTCCATTCTGACCATAAACTAAAACCTTTTCTCATCAGGTCAATGCTGGTGGCTCATTATCTGAAAAAAGGGAACCCCACAGCCCATTTTACCATACTGCTAGGACTTTGGATTTTCTATTGGCATTCTGTGGGTCTTGCTCCTTTTCATGATGGTGTCCACTGCTTCACTTTTGTACATGTGATCCTTCTTCCCTGCCTTTATAAACCTCAGCCTACCGTCTAGCCATGCTTGAGTATTCAGTTGAATCCCTGGCTCCCTGCTTCCTGAGATCCTCAAGTGAACCTCCTCTGGCATTCCACTCTGGATTTTCCTGTGTCTGCAGTCCTCCCCCAGCTTCCACACCTGTTCTGTGCTTCTCCTGCAAACCTACTTCTGTGCGGTGTGTTTCAGACTAATCTTCAGCCTGCCTGCCCTGTGAAAAGTAAGCCCTGTGTGCCTATAAGCTTTGCAGCTTCCCTGTTAGTTTGGTGCAGTTGTAGTTTCTCTGGACTTTGTTGGACTTGGTGGGACTTTTCTTAAACTACACAGCACAGTTTCAATTTCAGGACTTGTTCTTGTGACTACCATTCCAGAACTTATTGGTAGTTGCTAAACTCATAGACTGTTTCTGATGTGAATTGTTCCTACAGAGACTTTCCTGTTTGTTGCCTGTTTGATGAACTTGCTCACTCGCATCATCTCACGTTTATTAACTGTCACGTGTGTTTAATATAGACTTGTTCACCTTTAAATTGATTTCAGTCTATCAGTGCTCCCATTTGCTAATAGGTCCCTGAGTAATCCTACGGTACATTACACATATAGAAATAGTGGTGTGGGCTGTATCCCCCCAATAAAAATTATACATTTATTGTAGAGATCTGAAGTGTAATTCAATAGACATCATATGACAAATGCTGGAAGTGCACTGGGGCGTGTCAATGCATTTAGATGTTTTTTTCCCAGTGCATTGACACAACCTCAGTGCACTTCCAGTGTGATTTGGATATGACTTTTAGACTAAATATATCATAGTTGGCAGATCCCTACAGAAATAGGTTGGTTTTTCAAGGGGTCAAAACACTGATACAGCCATACCTTTAATTCCATATGTAAAAATGTACAGAGCAACAACGCTATATCTTGTGATTTTGGCTCAGTCCTGGCAACCCATTTTGTGCAGCTGGGGATGGAGGCTCATAACCTCACCCTCACCCCCATGTCTCTTGATCAGTGTAACACCCCTCTACCCATACCAGACCAAACTTTGCTTTTTATTAGTCCTCTTCATGTTCCTATGTCTCCAGCGGCTCCACCAGCTGCAATAGTCCAGCAACTTTGAGAATGTCTGTGTAATGGAGCAAGCAGGAGGCCGTGAAGTCAGGATCGCAAGCAGAAGCCAGGAAAGTGATATACTGTAGATCTACCAGAAAATATCTTAACATAAAATAGAATAGTTATTTCTAGGGTGGTGGGATTGGGGGTCACAGGAGCCGACACAGACTGAAGAGGCTCCTGTACATACCAATATATGGGCCCTCTGCACTGCAACAGCTCATCATAATGCAGAACTCCTCCTTCATTGAAGGTAGATGTGGCCCTCTTTTCTCTTGGGTCCCTGTGTGACTGCACAGGTTGTACCAATAATAAGTGGCGTAACTTCAAGCTCATGGGCCATGAGATGAAAGCTCAAATGGGGGCCCCAATTATTGCAAATATTTAATACCAATAGTCATTTTCTATAGGAAAAAGGGACTTTGGGGGCCCTCTAGGCTCCAGGGCCCGGGTGCGATTGTAACCCCTGCACCTATTGTAATTATGCCCCTGCCAAAAATATATCTGTCTCTGGTGGGGGATATAGGTACCTGCCAGACACCTTGGTTGTTGCTTATATTGGGGAGATATTAGGTTAAATTTTGAAATCCAACATTATATGAATGAAACCATGCGGTGCGGCTGTCCAAATCTTCACCCAGCAATGGTATTGTGCATCCATTGGCCACAGCATATGGATGGAGTTTTGGTTGCACCATGTCATCTCACCCTATATATTTACATTATTTTAAGAAGATTAGTGGTTTTATACACCCATGATGCCCCTTGTCTCCATCTAACATGTCTGACCCTTACTGTCTCTGAAGGGGACATTGTTGACATTTGAAGGGTCCCTATACAGATTAACATCAAGGATCAATCAAACCCATTCTTTAAATAGGACCTACTATTTGCCATAAATTTTTTTTTTTTAAATTTTGTATAAATGACACAGTTCTCCTGAATCCAGTGTAGTTTATTTTACGTTCCTCCATTGGTGCATTCCTGAGATATGGCCCTTTCTTTGCTGTATATAAATATAGTCTTGTTAGCCAAGTGGGTGTGGTCCTCAATTATTCTCTGTGAGTGTTTTCTTGAGGGCCACACCCAGATGGCTTATAAGACTAGATTTATACACTGGGAAGAAGAGGACATATCTCAGGAACGGAGAGACACAGGAACAAAGGAAAAATGACGTTGGATTCAGGGTTACATTGGGTTATGCTAATAGCTAAGGTGAATGTGGCTCTAGACACAACTAATAGCTAGGGTGTGACACAGTCACTTCTTGCAGGAGTATAGACAGCAAAGAGGTCATGTAATCTGGAGTCAGGTTCCAGGAAAGCTCATAGTATTCAGGGAATAGACAGAGACATAGTCATGCAACGGTCAAGGGTCAGATTTCCAGGAGAGCACAAAGAGGATTCAGGGAGTCAACAGAGGTGTATTGAGGTCACAGTCCAAGGATCAAAATACCAAGAGATCACAAGTACAGGGAGCAGACAAAAGGGAAACCAAGCAACAATCCAAGGTCAGATTACAGAGATTAGAACAAGACAGACACAGGAATGCAGACCACACATCACTTCACATAGAATGTACCACTGGCAGAGTTCTGGGAAAGGCTGCTCAGTAAAGTAACTGAGCAATCACTGGAAAGATGGAATACCTGAGCAACCCAGCACCTCCCAGAACCAGAATGAAACCTTGCGCTGTCAATCAACTACTGACAGCTCCGCTCAGCACACCAGATGCCAAACACAGTAGTATATCTTAATGTGTCCGAGACGCACTGCACGGAGGAATTGTGACAAGCGGCATATACAACACAGACACATATTTGTGGAAAATAATGAGTCATCTTTAGGACCATAGATATGGTGAGATCTACCCCTGGAACCTTGTTTAGACAGTAATATGTGGTGACACTAGGACAAGTTGCCACGCTGTTCACATCATATGTAGCTGCTCTCTGAGGATGAACCGTCCTATCGACAGCAAAGCGATTACTGGTTTTGGTCTGAGTGCATCTATTAATTTACAGCAATGAAATTGTATAAATTCAGGCAGCTAATTAATCTTGATTTCCTAAGAGTCAACATATTACATCACCGGGGCGGAATTCATGACACCATTCTCTTTATTATTTTAATGGAAAACAGACACTGGGTATTTTATGTAGAGAAGGATCCACATTAGGAGATAGACATCATGCATTATACTGCTCAATGCTAAGTTCTAATTTTACTCACATATTTTATCATTGTACATATGTAGCAGAAGTAGTGCTGCAAACCTTAGAGGTTGTAAATCGTACAAGTAATCTCCAAAATATTAGTGCAAAGGTGGATGACAACTTAGCTACATTCGATGTAAGAAGGGACAATACTGTAAGCTGCCAGAGGGTGAAGGAAACTGATTCTATCCTGCGGAGCGGAGCAGCGCCCCTCTCTCTCTGGAGGACTCGCTGTGTACATACATTACATTGACCACCTTTAAAAGGGGCCTCTGAGATCCACAAAATTGTGGAAATATAGGCAATGGATTCAAATAAAAATTATAAAAAAAACATTGCTTACCTGCTGAAGCCCCAGCTGTCTGATGCTTACTTCTGGTTTTTCTTGACAGGGCCGCAGCGTTGTCTTTGTGCTCGAACGGTAGGATCTTTTGCTGTTTTACATCATTACCTCCTTGTACCCATGTGCTTGGTCTAATTTTGGACAACCCCTTTAATTTCAACTGCTTCCACCCCAACTTTGTACAGTCTCAGATGACCCTTTTATTTTCATGAAAGCTATGTAATTGTGCCGCCCAGCTTAGGGGACCGGGATACCCGGCGCAGGGTCCCTTTCCTTGGGGGGAGTCACTGGTGGCTGGACCCAGGCCGTGGCCCCAGGCTGGCACACTCCTAAAAGGGGGTATTTACAGGGGATTTAGAAGTTTATATAATTTATAAAGTTTGTAGATGTTATTGTCGTGACGCCACCCGGAATAATGTGGCTATATATGGCCACCGCTGCCTTGTACTGGCCAGGGGATGATGGTGAGAGGCAGCTGAGATGGTATAGCCCTTTTCCGGGTAGGGCTGTAGGGTCTCCTGGACAGGTGATGTTAAAGTTAATGATGGATGAAGATGGAAGTATGGTGAGGAGATGTTAAGGGCACAGACACTTACTTGATTCACAGCAAATTCTCTCAGCGGTGATGGTCCCAATCCTGGATAGATGGTAGCTGTTAAATCAGAGGCTGAGGCACAGATGAGGTTTAACTGGTTTACTTTCAACCAAACTATAATACAACAAGTCCCGTCTCCGGAGTCTGCAATAGGGGTTCAGTTGCTCAGGCCCCACCGGGTCCTTTACCTCCTGCTTGCGCTGTCTATGTGGCCCTGCTGCCGTGTGTGAACTCGCTGCTGGCCCAAATCTGTCCTCTCTGGGTCCCACTCAACAGGCAACTTGAGTCCTTTGTCTCTCTCTGCTTACCCCCTCCGGGAGTACTGCTGAACTCTTAGTATGTTGCTGTGTCTGGCCCTGTGAAGCTTGTTGTTACCTCACGTTTTTCCAGTTGCTGTATTGTATATAACTAATGCAGCCACGGATCCGGTATCCGTATCTGCGCTTTTTATCTAGGGTAGATAATGATGCTACCCGATTCTGAAAGTGTTTCTCTTATCAGTTTTCTCCTCCTCAGACCGATGGCTTGGCCCTGGAAATTGTCAGTCAGTCCTCAGGAACTCAATGCAGCTCCTGTCACTCTGAGCTCCTGGCTCCAACTGTCTGAAAATTTACCTCAAACCAGTGTTTTATCTCTAGGGAAGTCTCTGGTGTCTCTGGAGCTCCCCCTACTGGCCAAAGGTGGTAATGCAGTGGCATGGCTTTCTAAGTGAGTGCAACTATTATGATCTTATACTGTGGCTAATACCCGCAGGGGCGCCACATAATGCTCCTGAGTTGGTGCTGCAGGGTGCATGGTACTGTAACACATATTGTCTTTCTTGCAGTTCTCGGCTGATAAAGTAAACTGAACTGGTTATTTATGTAACACTCTTCATAATGGCCCCTGGCATTGCCTCCATTCCATTCTAGAATCACAGTTGTTACCCCTTCTCTCCAGTGCAGCACATCAGTAGGCCTGGTCTGGATGTGGCGGACCAGTCGCCACTAGATGGCGCAGCAGCCGGGATTGGTAAATCGGTCTCCCCACACACACACCCAACACACTCCCAGTCCTAAATCTAGGTACTTTATGTCCAGCAACAAGGATAGCGGGAGGAGCCAGGAGGAGGGTGGAAAATTAGAGAAGGACCAGGTTAGGGGAGGTACCAAGACAACAAAAAGGACAGACGCACAACCCCCTACGAGCCTGTATGTACAGAACTTCGCGACTGCCCTGAGGACCAGCTCTTCCCGTGGAGGACGCAACATCCTCGCTGCTACCCCCATCATCCCCAGAGGTCTCGACTGCAGCGGTGGCTACCAATAGCTGCACACCACGGGTGGCATCATGATAATCCCCAGAAATTGTTTCCCCGCTTTTACTGACCTCGCTCAGGGCCATGGAGCCGGGTCACGACCCCCCTAACATCCCTCAGCAGAACGTCTTCCCGGTTCCGAGTACCCCATGACCCTGGTGGACGAGTCATGGACAAAATCATTTTCCTTCCCCTTCTCGCAGCTGACAATATTGTCTCTTTTTACATCACCTGCTTCATTACAGCTTTACCCGATGCAGGACATCTAGAGGCATGTTTTCTGGGCACAATTTACTTCCCTCTCCGGTAGCTGATAACACCTGCAGCTATCCTATCAACCACCTTTCCTAAGTGTAGAACAATTGTAGTCCTATGCTGGAAAGAATCAGTTTCCTTCACCCTCTGGCAGCTTACAGTATTGTCCCTTCTTGCATCGAATGTAGCTAAGTTGTCATCCACCTCTGTTCATGCAGGACATCTATAGGCCTGCTCTGGACACTATCAGTTTCCTTCCCTCTCCTGACAACACCTGCAGCTATCCTATCAACCACTTTTTCCAAGTGCAGAACAATTGTAGGTCTGCTCAGCACAGAATCAGTTTCCTTTCCTTTCTGACAGCTGACCGTATTGTACCTTCTTACATCACCTGCTGCTAATTATACTGCCATTAACCTGTCTCCTGTGGATGATTAACATAGGCCTGCTCCTGGAGACATTCAGTTTCCTTCCCTCTCCGATAGTTGACATCACCTGAAGCTATCCTATCAAACATATTTCTCAACTGCAGAATACCTGTAGGCTTACTCTGGACACAGTTTCCTTTCCCCTCTGGCAGCTGACAGTATTGACCTTTCTTACACCACCCACCTGCAGCTATACTGCCAACCATCTCTTTCCAATCCAAGACATCTGTAGGCCTGCTGTGGTTAGAATCAGTCTACTTCCCCCTCTGGCAGCTGACAGTATTGACCTCTCTTACATCACCTGCGGCTATAAAGCCAACCATCTCTTTCCAATCCAAGACATCTGTAGGCCTGCTGTGGTTAGAATCAGTCTACTTTCCCCTCTGGCAGCTGACGGTATTGACCCTTCTTACATCACCTGCGGCTATAAAGCCAACCATCTCTTTCCAATCCAAGACATTTGTAGGCCTGCTGTGGTCAGAACCAGTCTCCTTCCCTCTCTGGCAGTTGACAGTATTGTCATCTCTTGCAAATTGCCAACTATCTCTCCCAAGTGTAGAACATCTGTGGGCTCTCTCTGGACAGAATCAGTCTCCTTCTCACTATGTGAGCTGACAATTGGTATGCCCAGAGGGCATGAAGATATAGAGTGAACCCACTAGGCCACAGGTGGTGCAGTGGTAGCTGTATACCCGATACATAAGAGACAGGAGAGTGACTACAGTAATACCAAGGATATTTATTGAGGAAACTATTAACAAAGGGGAAGGGTGCCTGAGGGGAGGACCCTCTGGATCGCCACACTGAACTCTCGTAGTGGAGCATCGGCAGAGGGATTCACCTGTTGCAACCCTAGGAGGTCTAAATGCCGCAAATCCCAGACCAGAGGGGCAACCAGTACAGACCAGACAGTAGAGATGGAGATACTGTGGAACACTGGCTCTGTCTGTGAGATGGATCCAGCCAATACACGAATGCGGTTGGTTCTGTGCACATCAGGAGAGGCCTGGCCAGCCCGAGGGCTCTGTGGAGACAGAGGTGTTAGAATAATATGAAAACAAGGCAGCAGTCTTTTTAGTGCAGACATTAGCAGAGTGTGGCCTGGACAGAGGCAACGTTCCTAGAGAATGAACATGTTGCCCAGGCACCTCCCTAAGGGGGAGGATGCCCTTTATGCATTTGGCATCACACCACAGAAAGCCCTAATTAGAGAACAGGTGCACTGCTCCTTTAAGTATGTGCAGGAAGTGCATTCCCAGAAGACCTGCGAAGAGAGCACATGTTCCTAGCAGAGAAGAAAGCCACAGACCGCATGGAGTGACGGACAGGGTGAGCAGTACCAGTGGAGCTGCGTGGTAGGCACTGATCTCCCTGCTTAGCAGAGACCGGCCCCGCAGCAGGGACAGAACGGGTGAGATGCACAGCGCCGCGTGATTGGCACCGGTCTCCCTGTCCGTGAGAGATCAGTCCCGCGGTCAAGGGTATGAAACCAGTATTGATCCTTTTTACATCACTATCCACTATACAGCCAACCACCTCTCCCCAATCCAGGACATATGTAGACCTGCTGTGGTCAAAACCAGTCTCCTTCCCCCTCTGGCAGCTGACAGTATTGTCCTTTCTTGCAAATTGCCAGCTATCTCTCCCAAGTGTAGAACATGAGCTGGCTCTTTGTAGACAGAATCAGTCTCCTTCTCACTCGGTAACCTGACAGTATTGTCCCTTCTTACATCACCTGCCATGATGACATACAGGCTCCTCTGCAAAACAGAAATCTATTTCTATTAGATGCTCTGCAATTGGACCTACCTATGGATAAAGTGACTGAGTATGTGTGACAACCAGCACTCAGCTCATTAGGTGGACGTGCACATTGCTATACACTTTAAACACCAGGTGGCGCCATACTATGTAAGTAAATATCATAGTACTCATAGCAGCTGCACGTAAGTGGCAAACATTGTTCATTTGCTCTGATCGATATCATCTAGCAGATGTAAATGACACAGATCCTGACTAAATGACCTTTGAGGAACTGACATCAATGGATCCATTGTGAACAGGGCCCTATCACCGAATTCCTGTCTCATGCACAGTGCCAAGATTAATACTGTCCGCTGCCCGGATCACTGCACAGATGGCACCCACACGGTGTTTGTTCTGGGAGCTGTTGTTACCTGTCCTGCATATTTCCGGATGAGGACGTGACTCATGCTATACTTTGTCACCAGCCCTGTCCCGATGAATCACTATCACTTTTCATTTGACTATTTCCTGATAAGACTCAGCAAACTGGAGGGAAAGTGCTGAGTGTGCGGCTGCCGGCTGATACCTGAACAGCTTTTACGCCGTCACCCTGTACAAATGAGAATTTTAGAAAAATTAAAACAAATTAATAATAAAATACACATATGTATATCCTTTGTCACTGTTTACATGGATCCATTAAAAATGGATGCTTTGGTGTTCCATTATTTCTATGCATCTGCTTATCTGAATAAACCTACTTCATTATTGGAGAGTGTGTGTCATGGGTGTCTCCCATCCTTGGGAGATCTGTTACCAAGTCTTGGACCTTTGGTTTTTAAATATTTCTTTCTTTAGGTGCTGTAGGCATTAAGGACTCTTTCCTTGCTGGTAGTTCTTTGATAGTCCTATCTCAGCTGTAGCTTTTTGTGACCACTCCCCTCCACTTTAAATAGTCACTTATTCCATCATCTGATGCCGGATATACTGTAGAATTCATTTCTGTGCTGACCACCATGGAAGGAGAAAATCTCTGGAAGTTGCTGAAGTCGTGTCGCTTGCAGCCCTGGTGCTGTACTGCAATTGTGAAGTTGGAGTATATATATATATATTCTTTTTTTCTGTGTCCCCCTTCCCCTGTGTCTGATTACTGCAGTGAAGACAAGTGCGCTTACCGGCCTTTGCATTCTCCAGGGTGAATTGAGGGATAGTGAGGGATTAGGCACGCGAAAGTGACGGGGGAAGGACCCGTATAGGGACATTAGGGAGCCCAGAGTACAAATACAGTGGCAGGACGTGAACAGTTTCACAGATCCGGACACAGAAAAGCCCAAGCCTGCAAAGTGCAGGCAAGCCGGGCACTTTCACTCCCGTAATGTATATACATACATTGCAGGAAGGAAGCAAGGATTAAAAATAAAAAAAACATCCTCACCTCTCCGAGTGTGTCCCGCGCAGTTTAGCTCCCAGGGCTTAAGGACCAGGTGGGGCGAGAAACTCGCATGCATCTCACATGACTCACCCGGAACAACCCCTGCCACTCTGGACAGGAGTGTGTCATCTTCTTGTGTTTCTATGGAGCTCCACACTCCTGTCCAGGGAGGCATTGGCTGTTGCAGGTGAGTCATGAGGGATGCATGCAATATACTCACATGCATCTCGCATAGTGTGTTTCCATCCTTTGAATAGAAATCAATACAAAGTCTTTCAAGTGTTTTTTGGCCAATGTTTTTTAAATGGAACGGCTCCAAAAACAGGAGACTCCTAAACAACTTACTTCATTGACCTATGACTCTGAGGGTGCCCATACCCCTAGGGTCACACGTCTTGAAGGAAATCATAAATCTTGTTTCCGGACACTTTGCAGATAGTTTTTTTCCTTTGAACAGTCTGAATAACAAGTGAATGAATCTATCTTTATTGTAGAAAACTTCAACGTATAAAAAACTAAACTTTAACGTCTATTTCATTTTTCCGTCAGCACAGCCATATAGGGGCTTGATATTGGCTTATTTTTGTAGAACAAGTTGAAGTTTTCAATGACACTATTCATTTGCCACATAATGTACTAAATATCAGAAAAAAATGTAAAAAAGAGCAAAAAGTGAAAAAACACAATTACTCCATTGTCTTTTTATTTATTTTTTACAGTGTTTCTGTGCAGTAAAAAATGACCTGACAACATGATTCTCCAGGGGAGTTCAAACAACACCTGATCCTTAACTCCTCGACTACTAACACTGTACATTAATACACACTGCTGGGTTAGCTGCTAAGTAACCGGCCTGGGGGGCAAATGCATCTCTGCCACCCGGCTCAGCCTGCCTCTGCTCCTCAGGCATCACTGGTCACATTTTTATCACATGGTCATAGGAATCATTTATAAGATGCATGGGGTGAAATAATGTAGCAAATAGAGTGATTTTTAAAAATCACATTGGAGGTTTTGACCTCCAATTTTACCAAATTTTATGACCTCCAATTTTATCAAAATTTATGACCTCCAATTTTGCAAAAATGTATGATCTACAATTTTACTAAAATGTATGACCTCTGATTTTAGCAAAATGTATGACCTCCAATTTTGCAAAAATGTATGACCTCCAATTTTACCAATATGTATTACCCTCTATTTTACTAAAAGTTATGACTTCCAATTTTACCAAAATGTTTGACCTCCTATTTTATCAAAATGTATGACCTTCAATTTTACTAAAATTTATGACCTCCGATTTTATCAAAGTTTAATGACCTCCAATTTTACCAAAATGTATGACCTCCTATTTTACTAAAACGTTTGACCTCCAATTTCACCAAAATTTATGACCTTTAATTTTACCAAAATTTGTAGTTCCGATAGAATCCCTAATCCCTTTAAATAGAACAACGGGAAGTAGAAATTGCAGAATTCTGTTCCTCTCTGCGCTGTAGATCCATGAGCCGCTCCTATGTGCTCTCTCCGCTTCCTCCAAATACTTTTATGAACTGTTGGTATTTCCTTTGCAGGGTTCATTGAACTTAATCTGGATTTTAGAGGAGATGAGAATGCGGAGAACTGAGAATAATGCTGACTTCACATACCATGGATGCCAAGATAGTGTCTGTGTCTCTTACTATGCCAAATTACCATATATTGTCTTATAATTTATTAGGGTCACAGCCTCATTTCTCATCAGGGATGTGGGTCCTATTGGCCTCAGTTGGTTTGGCGATTTCTACACTAGCCTTCAGAGTATTAAGGAATCTTCCTGTTCTTCAAACTTATCCCTGAATAGAAGAATGGACTTTATGCGCTGGATTCTCGGGTTGTCGCTCTCCAGATTAGTCATTGATTGTCAGCGATCAAGAACAAAACCAGCAGATATCAAGGCATCAAGTCAGGACACAGCTACAGCCGCTGACAGGTCAGGACCACGGCGCCGCGGTCCTGTCTTATCAGCAGCGGGAACTGTGTGCGGCTGCACACTGGACCGGAGGGCAAATTAGCCCTCCAGTCCTGTGTGCTGATGTGGCACCCCAAGGGTTAATGTGCCACAGTAACATCAAACGGGTTCCCTCCCCACAACACACTGACTTACACTAGCACCTCTGGGCCAGGAGGGGGAGCACAACCTGCTCTCTTATATACTCCAGGTCCACAGGAAGTAGTTAGTTAGTCTAGAGGAGAGCTCTAGAGGAGTTCAGTTCCTGGGAGAACTGGGAGAGGCTGTAGTGTCAAAGAAGCTGTGGCAAGCTTCTCTACAGTCTGTTCACAATTCCAGGCCTAGTTAGGGTCTGAGGAGAGGAGAATACAGACAGAGAACCACATCTGGGAGCTTGAGTGCCATCATCACTCGCCCCAGAGAAGCGCACAGAACGGACACCGGAACCGACAATGTGACTGACACACACAGCACAGTAAATCCAGGAGTAGTGGAGTCTCTAGACCACCACAGTACCAGAGCAAAGCAACACAGCGGGGTCAGTACAACACAGAAGACTCAAGTTGCCTAGCCGAGTGGTACCAGCAGAGAGAGAAAGAGTGAGACAGTGCCAGCAGCTAAGCTAGAGGCTGCAGCCAGGACACACACACACACAGTGCAGCACGAGGAAGCTGATGACCCGGACAGGGCTCAACACTGATCCAGTCTGTGGCTGTCAGGGTCATCCCGGACAGCCCCGGACTGGATCGTGCCGCAGTGTGAAGGCACCCTTACATTGTCACCTGTATAAAAGACTCCTGTCCACACACTCAATTAATCAGTCAGACTCTAACCTCTACAACATGGGCAACACCGAAGAGCTTTCTAAGGATGTCAGGGAAAAGATCCTAGACCTGCACAAGGCCGGAATGGGCTACAAATCCATAAGGAAGACAAAGCTGGGTGAGAAGAAGACAAGTGTTGGTGCAATAGTAAGAAAATGGGAGAAATACAAAATGAGGTCAATCCCCATGGAACTGGGGCTCCATGCAAAATCTCACCTCGTGGGGTATCCAGGATCATGAGGAAGGTGAGAGATCAGCCTAAAACTACATGGGGGAAACTAGTTCATGATCTTAAGGCAGCTGGGGCCACTGTCACCAAGAAAACCATCGATAACACATTACATCGTAATCCTGCAGCGCCCACAAATTACCACTGCTCAGGAAGGCACATGTGCCGCCCGTCTGAAGGTCGCCAATGAACACCTTGGTGATTCTGAGAGTGCTTGGGAGAAGGTGCTGTGGTCACGAGACAAAAATTGAGCTCTTTGGCATTAAAAAATCACTGAAATAGGACATAAAACTGGGTGCAATGGACATTGGACATGGCTAAATTTTGGTGAGTTCTCATTGGCATTAACTCAACTCGCCGTGTTTGAAGGAAGAGAAATGCTGCCTATGGAACAAAGAACACCATCCCCACAGTCAAGCATGGTGGGGGAAACATTATGTTTTGGGGGTGTTTCTCTGCGAAGGGCACATGACTACTTCACCGCATCAATGGGACAATGGATGGAGCCATGTACCTTAAACTCCTTCCCTCCACCAGGACATTAAAAATGGGTCGTGGCTGGGTCTTCCACCACCACAATGACTCAAAACATACATCCAAGGCAACAAAGGAGTGGTTCAAAAAGAAGAAAATTAAGGTCATGAAGTGGCCTAGCCAGTCTCCAGACCTTAATCCCATGGAAAATGTATGGAAGAAGGTGAAGCTCCGAGTTGTCAAATGACAGCCTCAAAATGTTAAAGAGGATCTGTCACCCCCCTGGTGCTTGGCAAACTAAATGCAGCTCTGAATGCAGCATGTCTGCTGCATTCAGAGAAGGGCTCCCCCATGTTTCTAGCCCCCCTGTAAGCTTTAAAAGAGACATTAGAAAACTTGCAGTTAAGTAGTCTATCGGGTGGGATCTTATTAAGAGGTCTTCACTGCTGGTACAGTCCTCCAGCCTTCTCCTTGTGTATTCCACCCGCTTCTATGTCTCTGCACCACCTCCTGTTCTGCTGGCTCTGCCCTCCTCCTATCCTGCTCTCTGAATAAACAGCGCAGGAATCTGGCGCTGACGTCAGGACAAATGGTTTGCAGCCGCTCTGACCGAGCTCTGTGCGGCAGGTTGAGTGACAGAGAGCAGGAGAGGAGGAGGGCAGAGACAGCAGAACAGGAGGCGGCGCAGAAACGTAGAAGTGGGCGGAATACACAAGGAGGAGGCTGGAGGACTGTGCCAGCAGTGAAGACCTCTTAATAAGATCCCACCCTTTAGACTACTTAACTGCAAGTTTTGTAATGTATTTTTTTAAAGCTTACAGGGGGGCTAGAAACATAGGGGACCCCTTACCTGAATGCAGCATACATGCTGCATTCAGTGCTGCATTTAGTTTGCCATGCAGCAGGGGGGTGACAGGTCCTCTTTAATGATTTACATATAATCTGCAAAGAGGAGTGGACCAAAATTCCTCCTGACATGTGCGCAAACCTCATCATCAGCTACAAGAAACGTCTGACTGCTGTGCTGCCAACAAGGGTTTTTTTTTTTTTTATAATTCTTTATTTAGAATATTACAGATTTATCTCCAACAAAATATAAACAACTGTAGAATCTTATATTGATTACATATTCCACATGGACATCCAATGGAGATTCGAACAAGGAAATGTACATTTGAAACCATATACTGAAACAACCTATGGTCCTACTTATAGCAGTGGCGAGCCAGTAAAATCCTGGCAAGCCAAGCAAGCGCCAACAAGGGTTTTGCCGCCAAGTATTAAGTCTTGTTTGCTAGAGGGATTAAATACTTATTTCTCTCTGCAAAATGCAAATACATTTATATCATTTAGACAATGTAATTTTCTGGATTTTATTTTTGATATTTTATCTCTCACTGTTACAATTACAGACTGTCCATGTCTTTGTCAAGGAGCAAAGTCACAAAATCAGCAAGGGATCAAATACTTATTTCCCCCACTGTAATGAAAAGGTTATTCCCGAAATTAAGTGATCCCCTCTTTGTAGTATGGGGGATAACTTATTGATCGGGGCGGTCACTAGATTGGGGTCTCTGGAATCCAGGAATTGGGCAGATTCACATGCTCCATTCATTGTCTATGATACTGGTAGACGTAGTCGAGTTCTATACTTCTATACTACCGAGTCAATATAATATCACCTTTCCTAACTTTATACCTTTGGAATAACCCTTAGAGGAGAGGGTCTGTCATCTCAATAACTGATTAGGGTATAAAGATGTCAAAGACGGACCCTCAATCTCCACTTGCATTATTATGGCTGCAACCGTCACTACGGTATGCACAACCCCTACGAAGAAAATCAATGACATATTAGATATTGCCTAGGTAGCGGTCCATAGGTCAGAATTACAGGCCGCTTTATCGCACGTAGCCGGGTGTGTGAGTGCAGATAGTTACACAATGGCTCTATGCCCAGTCTATTCCATGCATTCTCCTTCTGAGGATGGTATTGACGTGATTTCAGCCGGGTGGACCCCCAGACACTGAATGTGTGCAGTCCGCTCCAGTGACACAGCTCACGTGTGGGCGGCTTATTGGAATAGTAATAGGACTTAGCTCGGAGAGAGTTAGAAAACTTCTAGGAACAAAGTTCTTGAACTTTCCACATGTGGATGGGTCCATAGAGGAGTGGTCACCCCATGACTCACATCCTGAACACAGCACTCACAAGGAATGTGTAGAGTCATGGTTACACCTTCCCTTGGGGATCATCACACTGTGCAGGGGTCCTGCCCTGATCACTGCCGCAGCCTACAGAGCACAGCAATACTGCATAGAACAGAGTTGACTATGTCATTACCCTCTGCTTCATCAGCAACCGCACCCCCCTGCCCAACATCCTTCACTCAGTTTACCTGCAGTCCTATGTAAAAACACAGATAATAATAATAATAATAATAATAATATTTCTTCATTTATATAGCGCTATTAATTCCATAGCACTTTACATACATCAGTAATGCTGTCTCTCTTGGAGCTTACAATCTAAACATCCTATCAGTATGTCTTTACAATGTGGGAGGAAACCGGAGTGCCCAGAGGAAACCCACGCAAACACAGGGAGAACATACAAACTCCTTGCAGATGTTGTCCTTAGTGTCCTTGGTGGGAATTGTGATATTATCACTGTGCGATAAGATAATAGTTATTTACAGTAGTAATAATATATTTTATTTTTATAGCGCCAACCATTCCGCAGCACTAGTAGCAATGGATTATTGTTTATCTGTGCAAAAGGTAATGCGGTAATTTTTTAGAAAGGGTATGGTCCCACCTCTGATACCCCTATCAATCAGCAGAATGAGGCACTTTTACCCCGTTGGAATGGAGCGACAGATCTAACGCCCGACCGCCGCTCCATTCACTTCCTATGGGACCACCGCTCCATTCACTCCCTATGGGACCACCGCCCCATTCACTCCCCACGGGACCACCGCCCCATTCACTCCCCATGGGACCACCTCCCCATTCACTCCCCACAGGACCACCACTCCATTTACACCCTATGGGACCGCCACTCCATTTACTCCCTATGGGACCACCACTCCATTTACACCCTATGGGACTGCCGCTCCATTCACTCCCTATGGGACTGCCACTCCATTCACTTCCTATGTGACCACCACTCCATTCACTCCCGATGGGACCACTGCTCCATTCTCTCCCTATGGGACCACAGCCCCATTCACTCCCC
This sequence comes from Allobates femoralis, assembly GCA_033576535.1. Lineage (NCBI taxonomy): Eukaryota > Metazoa > Chordata > Amphibia > Anura > Aromobatidae > Allobates > Allobates femoralis. Next base: position 78,491,520 of record JARQOC010000009.1, read on the forward strand.
ACGGGACCACCGCCCCATTCACTCCCCACGGGACCACCTCCCCATTCACTCCCCACAGGACCACCACTCCATTTACACCCTATGGGACTTCTGCTCCATTCACTCCACTCCCTACGGGACCGCCGCTCCATTCACTCCCTATGGGACCACCGCCCCATTCACTCCCCACGGGACCATCACTCCATTTACACCCTATGGGACTGCCACTCCATTCACTCCCTATGGGACTGCCGCTCTATTCACTCCCTATGGGAATGCCGCTCCATTCACTCCCTATGGAACGACTGTACTATTCACTCCCTATGGTACAACCACTCCATTCACTCCCTAAGGGACCGCTGCTCCATTCATTTCCTATGGGACCACCACTCCATTCACTCTCTACGGGATCCTCGCTCCATTCACTCCCTATGTGACCGCTGCTCTATTCACTTCACATTAGACCAACGCTTCATTCACTGTCTATGGGACCCCCACTCCATTCCCTCTCTATGGGAATTCTACTCCATTAACTCCCTATGGGACCACTGCTGCAATCATTCCCTATGGGACCGCTGCTCCATTCACTCCTTATGGGACCAACGCAACAATCGCTCCCTATGGGACCTCACTCTATACACTTCTTATGGGACCACTGCTCCATTAACTCCCTATGGGACCACCGCCTCCGTTCACTCTGAGACCACCACTCTATTCACTTCCTATGGGACAACTGCTCCATTCACTCCCTATGGAACCACTGCTCCATTCACTTCCCATATGACCACTGCTCCATTTACCCTCTAAGAGACCACCACTCCATTCTCTCCCTATGGGACTGCTGCTTGATTCACTCCCTATGGAACCACTGCTCCATTCACTCCTTAAGGGACCAATGCAACAATTGCTACCTATGGAACCCCACTCTATACACTTCTTATGAGACCACTGCTCCATTCACTCCCTATGGGACCACCGCTTCTTTCACTCTATGAGACCACCACTCTATTCACTTCCTATGGGACGACTGCTCCATTTACTCCATATGGGACCACTGCTCCATTCACTTTCCATGTGACCACCGCTCCATTTACCCTCTAAGAGACCACCACTCCATTCTCTCCCTATGGGACTGCCGCTTCATTCACTCCATATGGAACCACTGCTCCATTCACTCCCTATGAGACCACTGCTCCATTAGTTACCTATGGTACTTCTGCTCCATTCACCCCATTCCCTATGGGACCATTGCTCCTTTCACTCCCTATGGAACCACTGCTCCATTCTCTCTCTATGAGACCACTGCTCCATTCACTCCCTATGGTACCACCACTCCATTCACTTCCCATGGGACCACCACTCCATTCACTTCCCATGGGACCACCGCTCCATTCACATCCTATGGGACTGCCATACCACTCACTCCCTATGGGACTGCCACTTCATTCACTCCCTATGGGACCACCACTCCATTCACTTCCCATGGGACCACCGCTCCATTCACATCCTATGGGATTGCCACTCCATTCACTCTCAATGGGACTGCCACTCCAATCACTCCCAATGGGACTTCTGCTCCATTCACTCCACTCCCTATGGGACCACCGCTACATTCCCTCCACTCCCTATGGGACCACTGCTCCATTCACTCCCTATGGAACCACTGCTCCATTCTCTCCCTATGAGACCGGAACTCCATTCACTCCCTATGGGACCACCACTCCATTCACTCCCTATGGGACTGCCGCTTCATTCACTCCCTATGGAACCACTGCTCCATTCACTCCCTATAGGTACCTTTACACACCGCCACTGTGCCTAGCAACCGGTATCAACCGCACGTGCATGCGCATGTTTTTGACGGTTGATACCGATCGCCGATGCCGCATATACACACTGCCATTGCGTTGTCAACTGAAGGTATCTTTGTTCCCCGGAAGTTCCGACAGATCCTGCGGATAACTTCCTGTTGAATACCTTCGCCGCTTCACACGTCGCTATCCACAAAGGAATATGGGCGTACATCTTTCGCGGCGCAAGTACATAGGCGTGACAGAGTTGTGTATTCCGTGATGCTAATACGCTGATTGGACAACGCAATAGCGTCATGATTGGCCAGCCTGCGCAGGAAGGCTGGCTAATACATGACACCATTGTAATTGTGTAGTGTGAATGGACAGCTCTTTAAATATGGTGCGGTGTGAAGGGACAGCCAATGGTTACACAGTAGCCCCCACCAATGATCGCTGATGGGGCGCGGTATCCATGAGGCTGTGTCACGCCCCTGGGAATTCACTAGGCGACGGAATTCCATCCCTGTGCCCCATTTAGACGCCACTACCATGGCAATTGTGCCTTTGTGTTGCCTTGGATTTTTGAGCACGGTTCAGAAACAGGTATCCAAAACAACAGCAGGTATCGCGATCAACATCCCAATTTACACGCCGCCATTTCGTAGCAATTTCATGGCAACAGACACAAAAATCCCCAATGCCCGGCAGTTGCTACCACCCGGTGGTGGCTTATAAAGGTACCTTATGAGATCACTGCTCCATTAGTTCCCTATTGGACTTCTGCTCCATTCACTCCATTCCCTATGGTACCATTGCTTCTTTCACTCCCTATGGAACCACTGCTCCATTCTCTCCCTATGAGACCACTGCTCCATTCACTCCCTATGGTACCACCACTTCATTCACTCCCTATGGGACCACCACTCCATTCACTCCCTATGGGACTGCCGCTTCATTCACTCCCTATGGGACCACTGCTCCATTAGTTCCCTATGAAACCTCTGCTTCCTTTACTCTTTGTGGGGTTCCACACTATTCACTCCCTGTGGGACCACTACTCCATTCACTCCACATGGGACTGTTCCTCCATTCACTCTCTATGGGACCACCACTCCATTCACTCCCTATGAGACTTTCTCTCCATTCACTCCCTATGAAACAACTGCTTCATTTACTCCTTATGGGACTACCTCTCCATTCATTCCCTATAGGACCACCACGCCATTCACTTTCTATGGGACCACCACTTCATTCACTCCCTATCGGACCACCACTCCATTCCCTCCACTCCCTATGGGACCATTGCTCCATTCACTCCCTATGGAACCACTACTACATTCTCTCCATATGAGACCGCCGCTCCATTCACTCCCTATGGGACCACCACTCCATTCACTCCCTATGAGACTTTCTCTCCATTCACTCCCTATGGAACAACTGCTTCATTTACTCCTTATGGGACTACCTCTCCATTCACTTTCTATAGGACCACCACTCACTCCATTCACTTTCTATGGGACCACTACTTCATTTACTCCCTATGGGACCTCTGCTCCATTCACTACTTATGGGACCACTGTTTATTTGTTCAGCAGCCTCATACTGTATGTATTGATCTGCGGAGTTCACTACTCTCCATTGAAAGGGATGAAAGCTGCCTTGAAATTCTGCACCAGAAATTGACATGCAAAATGCAACCAATTTTAAAATCCACATCACAAGTCAACTTCTGTGCAAAAAAAGTGCAGAAAGCTGTGTAAGGGTATGTGCCCACAGGGCGTTTTTGCCGCGGTTTTGCTGCGGTTTCCGCATGCAGAAAACCATTGGTTTTATGGTAATGTATGCTAATTTGTTCCTGCGGTTGGGCTTCCCAGCAAAAACCAATGTTTTTTGGTTTTGCAAGTGTCAAGAACTGTCAAATACCTGCGTTTTTGGTGCGGATAGCAAACAATTGACATGTTCATTCTTTCTGCGTTTCTGGTGCAGTCAATGGGAAAAACGCAGGAAAAAACGCAGCATCAAAAACGCAGGAAAAACGCACAAAAAACGCAGTAAAAAGGCACAAAAAACGCGCAAAAAACGCACACAAGATCTTAGCATTTCTCCTGTCAAGGACTCTAGGATCCCCAGGTTTTCCTGCGTTCATGACTGCACAAAAAACGTCCTGTGGGCACATACCCTAAGATCTCACCCATCTGCAAGCGGGGCGGATGTTACCAGCGCTATTCCAGGGCTAATATCTGCAGCTTTCCAATTTTTATGAACCTACCCTATTGCCTCTATTCTTATTTTTTGGGGGATTTTTAAACATGATGATACTTTCTGTAAAGCGCTGCGTAACATGATGGCGCTATATAAGCAATACATAATAATAATAAATAAAATAAGACATTTGGGTCAGAGTCAGTGTAGCTAATGCTGCAGGGTCGTTGCAGCTTGTACAGGGGTAACCATTTATGGCCCTGTGCCTGGCACATGGGGCACCGCCTCAGGAACTGGGGGTTAGGAGACATTGTGGCCATCATTGCTGCAGAGGTCTGTGGATGGCACTGTTAGACCGGCTTCACATAAGGTTTGGCCCCTCATTTGAGACTCTGCCAGGGGTGTCTGCCTCATAAAATGGGATTCGGTTGGAACCATCTACTGTATAATCATCTAATTCTGTCTGTCTGTCACGGAAATCCCGCATCACTGATTGGTCGCCACGTCTTAAAGGGGCGGTCCCCAACCTCTTAAAGGGGTGGTCCCCAACCACATCGTAAAAGGGCGGTCCCCAACCACATCGTAACAGGGTGGTCCCCAACCTCTTAAAAGGGCGGTCCCCAACCACGTCTTAAAGAGGTGGTCCCCAACCATGTCTTAAGGGGCGGTCCCCAACTGCGTCTTCAAGGGGCGGTCCCCAACCACATCTTATAGGGGCGGTCCCCAACCACATCTTAAAGTTGCGGTCCCCAACCATGTCTTAAAGGGGCGTTCCCCAACCTCATCTTAAAGGGGCAGTCCCCAACCACTTCTTAAAGGGGCTGTCCCAACCTCTTAAAGGGGCTGTCCCCAACCTCTTAAAGGGGTGGTCTCAACCACATCTTAAAGGGGCTGTCCCCAACTACATCTTAAGGGGCGGACCCCAACCACTTCTTAAAGGGGTAGTCTCCAACCACATCTTAAAGGGGCGGCCGCGACCAATCAGTGATAATGGCACAGGATTTAAATGATAATGTATATATTTTACCCGGAAAATCCTGTGTATTCATTGCATTATTCTTAAATCTTCATAAATAAACTACATACATACTCTAGAATACCCGATGCATTAGAATCGGGCCACCATCTAGTTTAATATAATGAGGCAGATGGAGTAGCTTTGGACTTCGTTTTTTTATTAAAATGTATTATTGGCTATGTACACTGTGAGTCTTCTGATCCTACACAGGTTAAGGCTATGTTCACTGTGTAAACACAAGGAGACAAAGGCGAGGCGCAGAATAGTGCCCTATCAATGATGACACTTTTTGTATAAGGTGATGTGTACTAGCCACTCACCTTGCGGGGTTGTGTTAACCCACAACCGGCTGAAGCGCGAGAAACTGCAGCTGCTGCTGGACCTCCACCTACCACAGAACGTGGAACACTGGTATCGGGCGTAAGGAGAAAGGTGTGTCACGGTCCGCGCTGCTGTGTCACAAATTCACGGAGAAGACAATGCTTCAATAAAACATCCTTGGAGAAGACAATGCTTCAATAAAACATCCTTTATTCTTCCTGTCCTACGCGTTTCGAAGCCACCTCTGAGCTCCTTCCTCAGGGACATCCTTTGTCCCTTTGTCCCTGAGGAAGGAGCTCAGAGGTGGCTTCGAAACGCGTAGGACAGGAAGAAGGCTATGTTCACGTCATGTTTCGCCTCTAGTTGGAAACTTCATCAGGGGCTTCAGTCTTAAGCCTTGAAAAACAGGACTTAGAAACAACCACTAAGGCCGGAGACACACTAAGTGAGATGCATGTGAGATACTAGCTCGAGTCTCACATGCCTCACCCAGAACGGTTGCGGGCACTTTGGACAGGAGCACGTCAGCTGCTTGTGTTTCTAAGCAGCTCACACCCCGTTGTCCATTGAGCTGGCGGCTGTTCCACGTGAGTCATGCGAGTATCTCGTATGTGTCTCGCTCAGTGTGTTTACAGACTTAGGGTTCTGTCCGAATCCTGTTTTTCAAGACTTTAGACTGAAGACCCTGGTTATGATTCCAACTAGAGGCTAAATGTGATTTAAACATAGCCTTAACCTGTGTAGGATCAAAAGGTTGACGCTGTGCACACTGTAGGGTTCGCAAATGGTTCCCATTTTCATCCAATGAATTGGGGCAAGGGATATCCTTTTGATATTTCATATGTCATGCAAGTGTGCAATTTTTCTCTCACCTTGTATTCGTATATAATGCATTTTTTTCTCAGCAGCTATTATTCTACAACCATTTATAGTGTTCTGTGCTACAGAATGGTGATGTACAAAGACAAATCGGACACTGATATTGCATTTTTTCTTTCCCCATTGAGTTGTATCAGAGAGTCACTCAGTGGTTAGCACTGTATGGTGGCTCAGTGGTTAGCACTGTATGGTGGCTCAGTGGTTAGCACTGTATGGTGGCTCAGTGGTTAGCACTGTACATGGTGGCTCAGTGGTTAGCACTGTATGGTGGCTCAGTGGTTAGCACTGTATGGAGGCTCAGTGGTTAGTACTGTATATGGTGGCTCAGTGGTTAGCACAGTATATGATGGCTCAGTGGTTAGCACAGTATATGATGGCTCAGTGGTTAGCACTGTACATGGTGGCTCAGTGGTTAGCACTGTATATAGTGGCTCAGTGGTTAGCACAGTATATGATGGCTCAGTGGTTAGCACTGTATATGGTGGCTCAGTGGTTAGCACTGTATGGTGGCTCAGTGGTTAACACTGTATGGTGGCTCAGTGGTTAGCACTGTATGTGGTGGCTCAGTGGTTAGCACTGTACGGTGGCTCAGTGATTAGCACTGTATATGGTGGCTCAGTGGTTAGCACTGTATGGTGGTTCAGTGGTTAGCACTGTATGGTGGATCAGTGGTTAGCATTGTATGGTGGCTCAGTGGTTAGCACTGTATGAAGGCTCAGTGGTTAGCACTGTATGGTGGCTCAGTGGTTAGCACTGTATGGTGGCTCAGTGGTTAGCACTGTATATGGTGGCTCAGTGGTTAGCACTGTATATGGTGGCTCAGTGGTTAGCACTATATATGGTGGCTCAGTGGTTAGCACTGTATATGGTGGCTCAGTGGTTAGCACTATATATGGTGGCTCAGTGGTTGGCACTGTATATGGTGGCTCAGTGGTTAGCACTGTATATGGTGACTCAGTGGTTAGCACTGTATATGGTGACTCAGTGGTTAGCACTGTATGGTGGCTCAGTGGTTAGCACTGTATATGGTGGCTCAGTGGTTAGCACTGTATGGTGGCTCAGTGGTTAGCACTGTATATGGTGACTCAGTGGTTAGCACTGTATATGGTGGCTCAGTGGTTAGCACTGTATGGTGGCTCAGTGGTTAGCATTGTATATGGTGGCTCAGTGGTTAGCACTGTATGGTGGCTCAGTGGTTAGCACTGTATACGGTGGCTCAATGGTTAGCACTGTATATGGTGGCTCAGTGGTTAGCACTGTATGGTCGCTCAGTGGTTAGCACTGTATATGGTGGCTCAGTGGTTAGCACTGTATGATGGCTCAGTGGTTAGCACTGTATATGGAGGCTCAGTGGTTAGCACTGTATATGGAGCCTCAGTGGTTAGCACTGTATATGGTGGCTCAGTGGTTAGCACTGTATGGTCGCTCAGTGGTTAGCACTGTATATGGTGGCTCAGTGGTTAGCACTGTATGATGGCTCAGTGGTTAGCACTGTATATGGAGGCTCAGTGGTTAGCACTGTATATGGAGCCTCAGTGGTTAGCACTGTATATGGTGGCTCAGTGGTTAGCACTGTATGGTGGCTCAGTGGTTAGCACTGTATGGTGGCTCAGTGGTTAGCACTGTATATGGTGGCTCAGTGGTTAGCACTGTATATGGAGCCTCAGTGGTTAGCACTGTATATGGTGGCTCAGTGGTTAGCACTGTATGGTGGCTCAGTGGATCGCACTGTACGGTGGCTCAGTGATTAGCACTGTATACGGTGGCTCAGTGGTTAGCACTGTATGGAGGCTCAGTGGTTAGCACTGTATGGTGGCTCAGTGGTTAGCACTGTATATGGTGGCTCAGTGGTTAGCACTGTATGGTGGATCAGTGGTTAGCACTGTATATGGAGGCTCAGTGGTTAGCACTGTATATGGTGGCTCAGTGGTTAGCACTGTGTATGGTGGCTCAGTGGTTAGCACTGTATATGGTGGCTCAGTGGTTAGCACTGTATATGGTGGCTCAGTGGTTAGCACTGTATGGTGGCTCAGTGGTTAGCACTGTATATGGTGGCTCAGTGGTTAGCACTGTATATGGTGGCTCAGTGGATCGCACTGTACGGTGGCTCAGTGATTAGCACTGTATACGGTGGCTCAGTGGTTAGCACTGTATGGAGGCTCAGTGGTTAGCACTGTATACGGTGGCTCAGTGGTTAGCACTGTATGGAGGCTCAGTGGTTAGCACTGCACTGTATATGGTGGCTCAGTGGTTAGCACTGTATGGTGGCTCAGTGGTTAGCACTGTCTACGATGGCTCAGTGGTTAGCACTGCATACAGTGGCTCAGTGGTTAGCACTGTATATGGTGGCTCAGTGGTTAGCACTGTATGGTGGCTCAGTGGTTAGCACTGTATATGGTGGCTCAGTGGTTAGCACAGTATGGTGGCTCAGTGGTTAGCACTGTATATGGTGGCTCAGTGGTTAGCAATGTATGGTGGTTCAGTGGTTAGCACTGTATGGTGGCTCAGTGGTCAGCACTGTATACGGTGGCTCAGTGGTTAGCACAGTATGGTGGCTCAGTGATTAGCACTGTATACGGTGGCTCAGTGGTTAGCACAGTATGGTGGCTCAGTGGTTAGCACTGTATATGGTGGCTCAATGGTTAGTACTGTATGGAGGGTCAGTGGTCAGCAATGTCTGGTGGCTCAGTGGTTAGCACTGTATATGGTGGCTCAATGGTTAGTACTGTATGGAGGGTCAGTGGTCAGCAATGTCTGGTGGCTCAGTGGTTAGCACTATGTGGTGGCTCAGTCATTAGCACTGTAACCATGTAGTGCTGTGGTCCCATCAAGGATGACATCTGCAATTGTGTCGCCCCATGGTGTGGGGTACTCAGGTGTCAGGCGGCAAAGGGGTTAACTGTGTCACGGGGAATGGCGGCCGTGCCTGATCCCGTGTCCCGGGGGACTATTCTCTTTAAAGAGGGGATTATGTAGAAGGGATTATTTACAAAGTTAGTTGTTGTGACGCAACCTGCAGTTTCTGGTGAGTAGCACCAGCGCCGCCACAGTCCTCCAGAGGTCGGTGGTATTGTGGCTGAGATGGTGTAGTCCTCCGCAGGTAGGACTGGACCTCCGGGGCAGTGTAGTGAGGAGGGACAGGTTGTAGTGGAGCTGGGATTGTATAGGGAGAGTTGGAACAGTCTATGGAGGATACTGGGAGTGAAAAGGAAGGATACACACATGCAAGAAAGTCTCTTTTGCCTTTTACTGATGGTTGGCAGGTAAAACGATCCAGGGCACTGACGGGTGGACAGGTTGCACAGTGGGTCCCCACAGCAAGTGGGTATAAGGCCTCCTCTGCTCTTTAGTGTTTGTCTGAAGCACAGCCTGCTTGCAGCCTGACTTGCCTCCTCTCTCTTCCTGACTGTAGTGTCCTCCTCTCCCCCTGTGCGGTCTCCGGGATACCTTCTCCTGATCATTTTGTCTTTGCCTTGCTGTGTCTGATTCCCTCTAATGACCCACAGAGGATACGGGTAGCCGAGGCCTCCACGGTGCAATGGGATTTTCTGTGGTCCTATAGTGTCCCACAGGTGCGGATCCCCAATATCTGGTGTTTCCCCTGGGACGAACTCCTCAAGTTCCTCGCTCCGTTTTCTGTCCTAAGCTCCCTGCCTTCAGTCCCACTTAGGCTTGTGGGACTCTGAAGGGCCACTCCGGGTCACTGGTTCGGGTGTAACTGTGGCACCGATCACCAGGACGTCTTCGCAGATCTCCTAGCGTCTGCACACTCTCACTAACTCCACCCCCAGCAGCAGTACTTATAGGGGATTTTGCCTAAGGTCGGCAAGTGGTGCTCCCCCTACTGTGCCGGGGTGCAAGGTGTTGTATGTAGTAGGTACCTGCTGTGGAAACCCGGCTGTGCATGAGAAGTCTGTGGCTACCTGTGGGAGCAGGGCGCCACACAATGAGTTTGTATGTTCTCCCCGTGTATGGTGGGATTCCTTCCACACTCCATAGACATACTGATAGGGAATGTAGATTGTGAGCCCCGATGGGGACAGTCGGTGTGTATCCCACCTTGTTTACCTGGCTGCACTTCCCTCTTGTGGCCTCCTGGTTGCAGGGGCGCCACATGATGATGTCTGTAACGTGCTGTGGAATATGATGGCTCTATATAAGTGATGTATAATAATAATAATATGTCTTAGGTTTATATAATGTGTGAATTTGTCTTCTACAGAACTATTCATGTGTCAGTGAGTCCTGCAGTCACAGTCCACCTTATATGGAGGCAGAGCCCGGAGGGGCGCACTATCCAGGGTTGCCATGGGCAACATAAACATCTGCAAGCACAGAGCGGTGCTAGGACCGCGGGAGGACGCGGCTCCCGGCCGCTCGGTAATCGCTTCGTAGCCCCTTGACCATATAAGGAGATGAAGTTTTTTCGTAAGTGAATCAGAGTTCCGTGCTGATTAATATTCATGAGCTGGTTGTGAGGGCGGGGCTGGGGGCGGGGCTCGGGCAGGAGCAGCGGCCATATTCTGCACAGACTCTATGGAAAGTTTGCGGAGGGACGGAGGAGCACAAGTTGGAGATTGTTTTTTTTTTTTTCTTTTTGTTTTTTTCTCCGGTGTCAGAATGAGCGGCAAAGACACGTCCGCCCCGGTGGAGAAGTACAAGCTGGTGGTGGTGGGGGGCGGAGGAGTGGGCAAGAGCGCCCTCACCATACAGTTCATCCAGGTAACAGACCGCCGCCGCCCCTGTGTGTGAGGGCCCCTGTGCAAGGGAGCCGAGGGCCCCCTGTGTGTGTGAGGGGGGCCCCTGTGTGTGAGGGCCTCCTGTGCAAGGGAGCTGAGGGCCCCCGTGTGTGTGTGTGTGTGTGTGTGTGTGTGTGTGTGTGTGTTTGTGTGTGTGTGTGAGGGGGGCCCCTGTGCAGAGAGCTGAGGGCCCCCCCCCTGTGTGTGTGTGTGTGTGTGTGTGTGTGTGTGTGTGTGTGTGAGGGCCCCCCTGTGTGTGTGTGTGTGTGTGTGTGTGTGTGTGTGTGTGTGGGCCCCTGTGCAAGGGAGCTGAGGGCCCCCTGTGTGTGTGAGGGGCCCCTGTGCAAGGGAGCTGAGGGCCCCCGTGTGTGTGTGTGTGTGTGTGTGTGTGTGTGTGTGTGAGACCCCTGTGCAAGAGGGCTGAGGGGCCCCCTGTGCAAGAGGGCTGAGGGGCCCCCTGTGCAAGAGGGCTGAGGGGCCCCCTGTGCAAGAGGGCTGAGGGGCCCCCTGTGCAAGAGGGCTGAGGGGCCCCCTGTGCAAGAGGGCTGAGGGGCCCCCTGTGCAAGAGGGCTGAGGGGCCCCCTGTGCAAGAGGGCTGAGGGGCCCCCTGTGCAAGAGGGCTGAGGGGCCCCCTGTGCAAGAGGGCTGAGGGGCCCCCTGTGCAAGAGGGCTGAGGGGCCCCCTGTGCAAGAGGGCTGAGGGGCCCCCTGTGCCACAAAGGCTCCAGACACTGCAGTAAGGCTCCTGGATCAGGGTGGGGGGAGATGTGGCTGTGCAAGGGTTAATGCAGATCACATTGTATGCATCAATCATCTGTGCAATCACTGATGGAAATCTCACCAATATCTGCAATTGTTCTGATGAGAATCTGACCAATATCTGTCCAATCAATCTGATGAAAATTTTCACCAAAATCGATCTGCTGGGAATCTGACTGATGGTGGGTTTACACACACCAATCATTGTATCCAATATCTGAACAGATCTCTGGTTGCAGTGAAATCATGGACACATAGGTCCATTTTGTGGCTGTGTACAACATGGAGCAATGTATCCATGATTTCACTGCAACCAGAGATCTGTTCAGATATTGGATACAATGATTGGTGTGTGTAAACCCACCATAATTGTTCTGATGGAATTCTCACCAATATCTGTGCAATCAATCTGATGGAAATCTGACCAATCTTTCTTATCTGTTGGAAAACTTTTTAATTTTTTTTTTTGGTATATATAATTTTTTCTCTAGCAGATTTTGGGTTCATATGAAGACTTGATTCCATTTAGATCCACTTCCTCAATCCAACAAAAAGAAAACATTTGATCTGTGAAGACGAAAAAATCCGGAGTGACCCGACTCGAGAGATTTTATGATCTAATCGGTCCGAAATCTGTCAACCCAATTTATCATGTGGAAGATTGGCCAGAGATTGGTCAGATGTGTGTGTGAAGCATCACTGATGATTGCTCTGTTTTTTTTTGTGGATTTATGCAGGAAAAGACTCAAATATGATTTTTACACACATTAATATTGGTGAAATTTGTGCAAACCAAGAACCAAACAAGGTAAAAACACCCGGCAAAACGGGCAGGTCGTCATCGGAGGACGCCGAACAGACAGATACGGTTATGTAACGGAACAGTCTGTTAAATTGTGGAAAAATACTGTTCTGATCCCATACAGGCCCAGTGTAATGCTGAATGGTTTTCTGGTTTTAAAACTACAACTCCCAGCATGCCCCACCCCCAACATCAATTTGTAGTAAAGATACTGTTCTATAGAATCCAGAGTTTACACGTTTTTAGACCGTTCTCACCTTGGACATTCATGACGTATCTATAGGAGATTCCGTAAGTCTCTCTTGCTTGCTTTTGTTCGCTTTGTTGTTTTTTTTGGCCCCTGCTATCTCGCTCTCGCTGGCCTTTTTTCCTTCTCTTCTTGCTGGTCCCCCTTTTTTTTTTTTTTTCCTTCTTCGTTCTCGCTGGCCCTCTTTTTCACTCGCTCGCTCTCTCTTGTTCTCGCTGGCCCTCTTTTTCACTCGCTCGCTCTCTCTTGTTCTCGCTGGCCCTCTTTTTCGCTCGCTCTCTCTTGTTCTCGCTGGCCCTCTTTTTCTCTCGCTCGCTCTCTTGCTCTCGCTGGCCCTCTTTTTTTTCTCTCTCTTGCTCTCGCTGGCCCTCTTTTTCTCTCGCTCGCTCTCTTGCTCTCGCTGGCCCTCTTTTTCGCTCGCTCGCTCTCTTGCTCTCGCTGGCCCTCTTTTTCGCTCGCTCGCTCTCTTGCTCTCGCTGGCCCTCTTTTTCTCTCGCTCGCTCTCTTGCTCTCGCTGGCCCTCTTTTTCTCTCGCTCGCTCTCTTGCTCTCGCTGGCCCTCTTTTTCTCTCGCTCGCTCTCTTGCTCTCGCTGGCCCTCTTTTTCGCTCGCTCGCTCTCTCTTGCTCTCGCTGGCCCTCTTTTTCGCTCGCTCGCTCTCTCTTGCTCTCGCTGGCCCTCTTTTTCGCTCGCTCGCTCTCTCTTGCTCTCGCTGGCCCTCTTTTTCGCTCGCTCGCTCTCTCTTGCTCTCGCTGGCCCTCTTTTTCGCTCGCTCGCTCTCTCTTGCTCTCGCTGGCCCTCTTTTTCGCTCGCTCGCTCTCTCTTGCTCTCGCTGGCCCTCTTTTTCGCTCGCTCGCTCTCTCTTGCTCTCGCTGGCCCTCTTTTTCGCTCGCTCGCTCTCTCTTGCTCTCGCTGGCCCTCTTTTTCGCTCGCTCGCTCTCTCTTGCTCTCGCTGGCCCTCTTTTTCGCTCGCTCGCTCTCTCTTGCTCTCGCTGGCCCTCTTTTTCGCTCTCTTTGATGCCCCCATTATATTGACTTCTTATCTCTGATGTTATTTCAGTGGTGGGATAAGCGGCTGTCTGACATCTTTGGGTCCCACTATTATACCGGAATAAATATGTAGAATTGGACAGTGCAAAAGGTGACTATCCCCCCCCCCCCCCCCCCACCCTCTCCGAGCCAGATAATTAAGGGGTCGATGTCCACAAATTTCTAGCCATGAGGTCATGATGGGCGTGAAGATCCAGATAAAGGTCTCTGCAAATCATTGCTGATCGATTGTGGGGAGCGGTTTACATCTATGGCGGCTTTAATTATGGATCATGTCCCCAGGTCTGTAATAGATCTGGGATAAGTCCCGCTCCCCCCCGGTGCAGGGTTAATCGCCATCTTCGCCTGTAGGGCAGCACAGGGAGGACGGATTCCTGCTGCCACAGGCGGCTTTTTTTCATTCAGTCATTCAGTTTCGGTGTAATTCAATTATTGCGTAAACCTTTCTTACCGCCATAGGGCACATCTGCATGCTGCTGATTAATGCAGCCTTCAGCCTCCACTTAACCCTTCGTCACACAGAAGGTTCGGTGAACTGCAGTGTACGGCGAGTGTGTAGTAGGATTTGGGTTAGGTTCACTTCTTTAAAGGGGATGTTGTCCTTAGGGCTGCGATCACACATTGTGTTTGTTTTGGTGCAGACTTTGCGCTTATAGTATCAGACAAGTGGATGAATTTTTGGTGCAGAAAGTTCTATTACCAATATCCATAGTTGATATTTTAAGGGGGCACAGTATGCATGTGTAGGTGTATTAGGGGGCACAGTATGCATGTGTAGGTGTATTAGGGGGCACAGTATGCATGTGTAGGTGTATTGGGGGGCACGGCATACGTTGGTAGATAAATATTCGTGAGTGTATATATAATTCTGCAATAGATTTTTCAGGGGACTGAAATGCTTTCAGTAGGGGATTTGTGTAGAGGCCTGATCTCAGGCCGGAGCGCTCCTTATCTCACCTGCCCCACCCGCTTACATCTGCTGTTACCTGAGGGGACAATTACTGCTGGCTCCAGTCATTCCTTTATCCTCTATGATGAATACGTATCACAGATCTCTTCTGCTCTGCTGGGATTTTGTGATTGTTGCAAGATCTGGAAATGGCCTGGAATTAGCGAGACGTCATTTAAGGTTTACGATTCACACTTAAAGCATTATGGAATGGCGTAAACTGCGATTTCCTAATATACATTTCATACGTGAATCTCTCCACATAAGCTACATGATCCCTTAATAATCACCTTCATAATAAGCCTGAGTGTGCTGACAGTAAGGCTGCGGAGAGATGGCGGCTATGGAATTACCACTTATGGAATGCTGTAAGGTATATTCTGCTTCAATACCCCCTGAAAAAGTGCAGCGAAACCACTAAAAATAAACATAATCCACAGAAATGTACAAATGATCAGTCTGTGCATATCTTCAGCGTTTTCTTGTTCCTTTTAACCACTTTAGGGTTTGAAAACCATGAAGTGGTTAAAAGAAGTAGTACAGATGCATCTCCATGAATTAGAATATCATTAAAAAGTTCATTTATTTCAGTAATTCAATACAAAAAGTGAAACACATATATTATATAGAGTCATTACACACAGATGATTATGGCTTGCAGCCAATGAAAACCCAAAGGTCATTATCTCAGAAACTTTAATAAAGTAGGAAGAAATGAAGGGTCTGAGAAATAAAATGTAACCTAAATAGGTATCAGAGGCTTCACCTTGTCTGGTTGTGAGAGTCACAACCACTATAAAAGCAGATCATGGATGCTGCAGTCCCCAGCGTGGTGCATATAGAGTAGAGAGGATGAAGGGTTAAAAAAAACATGTTGACTTATTCCACCAGACATCAAAGGGTGAATATAATATTGATTTATTAATCAACGCATTTCAGGACCCCCTTCCTCAGGACAAATCAATATATTGCCATGATTCAGGGAGGCCTGAAACGTGTTGATTAATCAATATTGTATTCACCCTTTGACTCATGGAATACTTCAGCACAGTTTTTATCCTTTAATCCTCCCCGCTTTAATTTTCTGAGATAATGACCTTTGGGTTTCATTGGCTGTAAGCCATAATCATCAAAATTTACGAAAATAAACACTTGAAATAGATCCCTCTGTAATGACTTTATATAATATGTTTCACTTTTTGTATTGAATTACTGAAATCAATTTAACTTTTTGATTATATTATTCACTTGAGATGCACCTGCTTGGCTTCCACCTGAAAAAGCACTGCGAAACAAACCACTACAAAAAATAAACCTAATGCACAGCAATGTAAAAATGATCAGTCTGTGGACCTCTTCAGTTTTTTCTTACTTCTTTTAAAAGGAACTTTTTACCCCAAATCACCTTTCTAACCTATTAATACCTGTCCCTGCAGCCTTACAATACATTCTAACACATCCCTGTCTCACCTTTTTTACTAATCTACGAGTACAATAATGTAGTTGGCAAACTTACGAAATTCTTGTCAGAGGGGCGTTTCTCAAGACATTTTGACCGGTAGGCAGGTCCCCTGTGCCACGCTACCCCCTGCCTCGTTGCTGTAATACGCCCTAATGGGCGTCATTGTACAAATGCAGAGCTCGGGCATGATTTCAATATCACGCCCGCAACGTCACCACTGCGACGCGGTCATGTGACGTCGGGATCGCCGCGTCACTTCCGGTCGCACACAGGCAGACTTCAGCATGCAATGTGCGCATGCGCGAAGTCTGCCTGTGACCGGAAGTGACGCGTTACAGTGGTGACGTTGCTGGCGTGATATTGAAATTGTGCCCGAGCTCTGCATTTGTATAATGATGCCCATTATTGCGTATTACAGCAATGAGGCAGGGGTAGCGCAGCACAGGGGACCCACCTACCGATCAAAATGCCTTGGAGGAACGCCCCTGTGACAAGAATTTCGTAAGTTTGCTAACTACATTATTGTACTCGTAGATTAGTAAAAAAAGGTGAGACAGGGATGTGTTAGAATGTATTGTGAGGCTGCAGGGACAGGTATTAATAGGTTAGAAAGGTGATTTGGGGTGACAGGTTCCCTTTAATTGCTTTAGGGTTCGGAAACTATGAAGTGGTTTTAAGGAGCAGTATGTTCATTCTCCAGGCTGGTGGTTTTGTCTAGGGAAAGCTTTGGCGGGTGTATTGGCGTCTTGAAGGCATCATGTGCACATTACATAAGGGCTTTAAAAATTGGGGGTAACTAATTTGGTGGGAAATTGCTAAAATAAAATCATTTAATGCTTTTTGATCCACGAACCCGCCCCTGTTGATGGTTTTTCTTGTAATCCCAATTGTAAACATGATGAAATGAACCCACTGACTATACAACAAAAATCCTGGTGCAGCTGAGCTTTTACATAGGACTCTGTTTGCCGACTCTTCGCTGCGGTCAGATATCATTACAGGATTTCCTCGAATGGTGTGTTTCTTTTTTTTTTTTTTTTTTTTTTTCCTTGATCTTAAGTTTTATTTGATCCGAGTCGTGGCATTCAAGCTGTGACGTGAGAAGGGCAAATGTCAGGAGGGTCGGTAAAGAAGGTCTTGAGAGATCAGAGGCCGGCAATTGGATGCTCTCAAAAGAGGAGCGAGGTCAAACTACCGTGTTTGTCTCAATATGTTCTTGACTTACCTGGTGCACTCATCTCAGATGACTAAGAGCTTCTAGAGCCCAACTTGTGAGTCTGATTCACTGGATTCTAAAGATTTCCAAAACTATCTGCTGCATGTGAACATCACTCTATAGATGGGGATTCCGGGGGGAGTGGGGGGGGGGGGGGGCAAGTTTCCAATTTTAGACCTGTATGGACTATACACTAAATTGGCCGGATCATGAAGACCTGATGGCCATCCACCTCCCAAAATTAAAGCAACAAGAAGTCTCCAATATACCCTGATCTTTGCTATATCATATACTGCAATAGCGTAATTGTTGTATACCTTATTATTGTATCTTATTATTAAGACACAATGAGGCATAGTGGACAAGTGTAATTTTGCTCAGAAAATTGTAATGGCTTGTGTTTTCGACACCCATATGCTTATGGAGTTGTCCAGTTGGAGTAAGGAGACTTTCCATATTCTTTATGTGATATAGGGCTGCTCACCATTATTGGCACCCTTGGTTTTTTCATAGCCTGTACAAGATCTTCAGACATAAATGGAAATGTACCAAAGTTATATACTAGGTGTTTTAAATTAGTGTCCCAAGTAATACAACAATAAAACATTGTCGGCTCACATGTTGTAATTTCAAAGAAGAAACAGAATAAGCAGCCTGTGCAGCAATAACGGCCCCTAATTAACACTTAGTCGCCCCCTTTGGCATTGATGAGGCCTCCAGACGTCTCTTGTAGCATCTAGAAGCTTCTTGCTCTTCTCCGCTGGTGTTTTCTCTTCCTTTGTAGTTTGTTCACGCTCTTCAATGTTTTCCGGGCTCTTTTTCCCAATGGCAGATTCCAGCTCAATGGCCAGGACTCATTTCCACCATTCCTATGTACTTTTGGATTTTGCTTTGGGTTATTGTCTTGCTGGGGGATCCATGATCTTCAACTCAAACCAAGTTTTCTTACACTGGGTTGGACACTTCACTCTAAAATCTCTTTATTTCTCTGATTTCATGATTCTGTGATTCGGTCATGGCCTCCAGTACCAGATGCAGCAAAGCAATCCCACCGCATTATGGATCCTCCACCATGCTTAACTGTTGGTAGGGTGTTCTGTTCCTTAAAAGCTTCATTACACTGTCTGTAAACAAACTGTTGTTTGCATTGCCAGAAAGGCATATTTTTGTTTCATCTGTTCACAGAACATTTTTTCCAAAAGGATTGTGGTTTGTCTCTTTGGCAAAGATCAGTCTTTCCTTCTATGTCTTTTCTTCAGCAATGGTTTCTTCTTTGGCCTTCACCTATAGAGCTCTGCTTGGTTTATTGTGCATCGTTCGGTACTTGTTGAAACCATGACCCCAGCCTGTTACAAGTTGCCTTTCAAGTCTTTGGATGTCTGATGTGGTGTATTTTCCACCATTCGCACTGACCCTCGAAGACATCTGTCAATTTTCCTCTTTTTCCCCCCCATGTCTGGGAAGGTTCTTCATGGATCCATGCTTGGTAAACTTCTTAATAACATTGTACACTATTGAAACTGGCATACCGAAGTCTTGTGTTTTGCTAATAGCAGTTCTGATGTCCTCAGAAAGCTCCTTTGTCTTCATTATTGTGACGCAGGCACAGGGCCTAACATGTGGGTTTTTAAAACGCTGAAGTCATCATTTATTGGCTAATTCATGTCACATGGCCATGAACAATTCATCACAGGTGATTCTCCTTTGTGATTTACCACAAGCGAAGTCTAAATGTGTTTCCATGCTTATTTTAATATAAAGGTAATACCAGGGTCACAGCAGATTTAGGTTTTTCTATTTTTTTTTTTTTTTTTTTTTTCCTACCATTGTTTTTTCTATTATTGTTTATCATTTGCTCTTTTGTATTTAACAAGAGTTTCTATACAAAAAAGCTGTTTCACTTGATTAATTGTATTCAGGAGATATTCCACATTATATACTTACACATCACGGGTGTCAATAACTATGAGCAGAACTGTCAGCAATATGGCTGCCTTCACTGCTCGTGCAGACTCGAGCTCTAAAATGGCATTTGCAAAATGTCGGTAGTCTTAAGTTTGGTTTAGTCCATGTACCGTATTTAGACAGATTAGCGATTGGTAAAATGTACAAATTTTAGGAGCTTCTGCAGATGATTACACAATGCATCCACCCCTTCAGCTGTACGCTGTCATCCAACATGAAGCTGAATATGAGGTCACTGTCTGTCTAATGTTTCATAGCCAAAGGTAACATTCCTGGGATCCCAAACACCACAAAGGCACTGGAAGTGGAGAACTCTCCATGGAGTCCTAAGGGCGTCATAACTTCTGTCAAAGTGATGTGTTCTTGTCCATTGAAAAATGTCTGACGAGATGTAAAATAAATATTCATCCCCTTTTCCCTTCATTTTGTTGATACTAGGCGGGAGTGGTTTGAGGTTTTTGCACATTTCTGTTAACAAATCTGTTCTATAAAGCACAAATTTAGGATCAGGTCACTAAGTCCCCTTAACATCATGTTTTTTTGGGGATCCCCGTGGCTATCCATTGTAAAACAGATAGCCACAGGTCTGATTTGGCCTCCTTGTATCCCCTATGGGCACAGATTGGTCCTTAAAACTGGCACACCTGGATGGCCATTATCAGGAATCCGATTGTGTCTGCTTTTTTTTCATGTACAGAGACTGCTGCGATTTTTGGGTTGCCTTAAAAAAGCGGATAGCATCGGATCCGATGTTGTCCAGTTTAAATAACATTGGGGTCTATGGTGCCGGATTTGGGGGGGGAAAAAAACAAAAAAAAAAAACAGGATCGTTTCTCGCATACGGTTTTAGTGTACTGAGCATGCTCGATACACTGAAACTGCTCTGTTCCTGTAATTTCACTTTAGCAGTATGACTACATAAATGTATTTACGTACACTGCTAAAGTGAGATTAAAGAAAGCAATGTGTTAAAAAAAAAAAAAAATGCTCCTCTCTCGGCTGAGGGTCCCGTGATGTGAGGCATCCACCTCCAGTCGCTGCAGGACCTGAATCAGCTGACCGGCGGCAACTGATCAGCTGATGTGTCACACGACCGCATCAGCTAAGCATTTTAAATCGCCGCTAAAACCGATCGGCGGGTGCTTTTAAACCGCGTTGATGCGGTCATGTGACACATCAACTGATTGGGTTGCCCCACCCCTTCCCGGTCAGCTGATTAAGGTCCTTGCAGCCATTGGAGGTGGATGCATCGCGGCACAATTGGCGGACAGGTGAGCATTTAAAATTATTTTTTTTGTTTAATCATTCCTTTATTTAATTTCACTTTAGCAGGGTATGTAGATAGACTGCTAAAGTGAAATGATGGGAACAGAGCAGTTTTAGTGTACTGAGCATGCTCCATACACTAAAACCGGATCCGGGAAACAATCCCTATTTTGTTTTTTCCTAGATCCGGCGCCCATAGACTCCCATGCTACTATGAGCACCGGATCACCCCGGATTCGTTTGTCCGTTTTTTTTTTTTTGTTTTTTTGTTTTTTTTTTTTCACCGGCATACAAAATCAGAGCAGTCTCCGATTTTGGGGACGACGAAAAATGCAGGACAGAAACTAATCGGGACTGAATTGACAAAACCGAATGGCCATTTCTGACCAATCCGGCACTATAGGGATACATGGGAGGCAATAACTGATCCTGTCCTTTTCAAATCGGACAGAACAGGATCCCAAAAAAATGTGTTATGAAGCCTGCCTAAGGCTGCGTTCACACGCTGCATATTTGGCGCGGTTTTTATGCGCGCATGTTCAAGGGGAAAACGCACGTAAAAAAAAAAAAGCACGAGACAACAACTTCAATTGCGCTTTTTTTTTTTTACGCGCGTTTTTCCAGTGCTTATAATGGGGCCTATGGAAGAAACGCGCGTAAAAAAAACTGGAAAGAATTGACATGTTCATTCTTTTTACGCACGCGTTTTTTGCTCCAAAAACGCTGCGTAAAATTACGCGACGTCTGAATGGCACAAAGTGAATGTCCATTCACTTTGCAGGGAAATGCAGATGCACATGCATTTTTGGAGCAAATACGCGCGTAAAAAAACGCGACAAATACGCAGCGTGTGAACGCAGCCTTAGGGTGGCTTCACACCACGGTTCTTCAATGGCAGTTTTCTGGTCATCATAATGGGAGACCCAGACAATGGGGTTTAGGGCACTGCCCTCCGGAGGTCACACTAGGTACTACAAGTTTGTAGACACCGCCTCCTCCGCTTATAAACCCCTACCGCAGGGAACATCCTCAGTTTTAAACTTAGTGTGCTCGGAGGATCACGCTTTGCTTGCACTTCACTGCATTCTCACTACTTACGTGATGGCGTCTGAAGACAAGGTAATACGGTCCTATCGGGACCGGTGACAGCCTCCCGCTCACCCTTAGTGGCACACGCTGGTGGAGGTACCGGAGGGCCTAGAGCCTGGACACTTCGTGTTCTCCCGGTACGCTGTTACGCTCCTCTCCATCCCTCTCTGGGGGGCTCTGGAGAGTGGGAGATGGGAGCCTTGCACAGCTCCGCTCCGTCCGAGGCCTCCCTAAATGGTGCTTACAGACCGGACTGGAGCCAGCCCAGTCCGAGGCCTCCCTATATGGTGCTTACACTCCGGACTGGTGCTGAGCGGCCCAGTCTGAGGCCTCCCTAAATGGTGCTTACAGACCAGACTGGTGCTGCACCCCCGTCCGAGGCCTCCCTAAATGGTGCTTACAGACCGGACCGGCACTGAGGCACTCTGTGTCTCCTGCGTGCCTGGGGGTAGTGTCTGACACTTTGTGTTTCAGGACACTCAGACCGCGCGTTACCCTCGGGTCCGCGGTTCTGCGGGTGTACCCTGTGCTAGGGTCACCCTGGCTGACCGCCCTGTGTGTCACAGGGGCTGAGGCCGTAGGCTGCAGATGTTTGTCCCCTCATGGTGGATGGTGTACATGCAGTCTGTGTATAATGTTTTTACACTCTTTCCCGCGCTGCGGGCTCCGGCTCCCTCATGCTGTGGATGCTTGGAGGATGGGAAGCAGCCCGTGCGGTGACGTCATCGCTGGGCGTGTGTGTGTGTTTCCCGCGTCTCTTCGGCGCCGCCCACAGTTTCACTGTCGGCGGCCATCTTTACCCTCACTTCCCGGTTGGGATTCTTATGCAGCGTGCGTCTGCACTCCAGAGGGGAGACCGGAAACCGTCGCGGAGGTCACACACACACCGCTTCCTCATACCGCTTTACTGCGGTCGGTAAGCCACCGGGATTCCCGGTTTTGTTGTCGGCAATTTGGCTTATTTTCCCCTACTGTGGCGATGTCCTCAGCTGGGAAGCGTGCTGCTAAGGCGGCAGTAACCACCATTACCTGTGCTACATGCAATGGTACACTGGTGGAGGGGTCCTGCAATAACTGCGGACGCCCAGAGGCCGGGCTGGCACTGTTGAGTCAGCAGCTCCGGTGCTATACCCTGAGGTTCAGGTGATCTCAGGGCCATGGGAGACTCAGAATAAGATCAATGAATCTCTGCTGTCTCAGCTGTCCTCCATGTCGCAATCCCTGGAGGCACTTAATAGGAGACTGGATAGCCCAGCTACTCCATCCAGTTACCCCCGGGTGTCCCCTCTTCTGCTGCGAGACCCCTTAAGCGGGCTCGTCGTGAGGATTCACCCGAGCTCCATACTCTCTCTGAGGAGGAGCGTTCCTCTGATGGTGAGGAAGATGATGGGGGTTCAAATTTCGGGTCTGTATCTGTATCTGAACCACCAGACGGGGTGGAGGATCTGGTGTCCTCTATCAACGAGACTTTACGTCTCGTGACACCCCCTGAGGAGGTGACGGTGCACCCGAAGGAGGTCTATCAATGGCTGCGGCCGGAGGCTAGACCAAGTGGCTCCTTCATGGACCACACTAATTTTGGAAGGGTGGTTAGAGCTCCCAGGTTACATCCTGGGCGGCGTTATGTCCGTAAAACCAAGGACAATCGCTTCCCCTTCCCCCAGGAGGTGCTTCAGGAGTGGTCGCAGTCCCCGAAGGTGGACGCTTCCATGACCAGGATTGCTGCACGCTCCCTTTTCTCTGCCTCTGATAGCTCCTCACTGAAGGATGCTACTGATAGACAGGTTGAGCAGCTCGCCAAGTCTTCCTATGAGGCTGTGGGGTCTTCATTTGCCCCTAATTTTGCCACGGTCTGGACCTTACAAGCGATTACTACCTGCTTGGATGGTATCTCTGACATGGCAAGATCCAGTCCAGAGGTCCTAGCACTTACCGAAAGGGCAAGGGCCTATGCGGACTACGCCAGGACGGCGACTCTGGAAACTGCCACTCGCTCAGCTGTGGCTTCGGCCAATGCTATAGCGATCCGCAGGTTGTTGTGGCTGCGTCTTTGGGACTCAGATGCCACATCCAAGAAGATTTTGCAGAATCTTCCGTTTGCTGGTGACAGGCTTTTTGGCACCGAACTGGACAAGCTAATTAAGGATTCTGCTGAGTCTAAGATACCGCAGAATAAGCCTAAGCCACGGTATACCGTTAAAAGGAACCCAAAACAGTGGTCCTTTCGTTCCAGCTCGCAGTCATCAGCACCGTCCGCTCGCACGGACCGAGGGGGAAAGCCCGCTTCCCAGTGGCGCTCTAAGAGTCGTCCAAAGAAGCCGGCGGGGGCGGCAGCTGCCACCCCCAAACCCGCCTCTACATGACTCGCTCTTTCATCCTGCCTCCCCACAGGTGGGGGGCCGCTTGTCTCGCTTTCAGGACAAGTGGCTGCTTCACGTTCAAGATCAGTGGGTTCGAGACGTGATCTCGCGAGGGTACAGGATAGAGCTGACGTCAAAACCGATATCCCGATTCCATCGGTCGGTCCCGTCACCAGAAAAAGCTCGGGCTTTTTACCAGGTGTTGGAGGGTCTCCGCAGAGACGGAGTGGTGGTCCCGGTACCTTCCGGAGAGAGGTTCAGGGGTTTTTACTCCAACCTCTTTATCGTCCCGAAGAAGGACGGATCCTTCCGCCCAGTACTGGACCTGAAGTTGTTCAACCATCACGTGTTGGTTCGGAAGTTCCGTATGGAATCACTGCGCTCCGTGATCGCAGCTGTGTCACAGGGGGACTTCCTAGCGTCCATAGATATCAGAGACGCTTACCTTCACGTACCCATTGCACCGGCCCATCAGCGCTGGTTGCGATTCGCAGTGGGGGAAGAACACTTCCAATTTGTGGCACTGCCATTTGGGCTAGCCTCGGCACCGCGGGTGTTCACAAAAGTGATGGCTTCCATGATGGCTCTCCTGCACAAGCAGGGACATGCCGTCATTCCCTATTTAGACGACCTGCTGGTCAGGGCGCCATCAGAACACCTCTGTCAAGAGAGCCTGGATGTGACCATGCGGTCTCTGGAACAGTTCGGTTGGCTCCTCAATATTCAGAAGTCAACGCTAGTTCCGACCCAGTCTTTGACATATCTGGGCATGGACTTCAACACAGCCTCAGCCCTGGTGTCTCTGCCTCGAGTCAAACAGATGGCGATCCAATCAGGAGTACAAGCAGTCCTCCTGTCACCACACTCATCCCTACGGGTATTGATGAGACTGGTGGGACGCATGGTAGCGGCGATAGAGGCGGTGCCGTTCGCACAGTTTCGCCTCCGTCCTCTCCAGCTGGAGATTCTTCACAGATGGGACAAGAGGACGATCTCGCTGAATCGGCTGGTGACACTGTCACAACCGACCAGGGACTCCCTACAGTGGTGGCTCCAGCCACGTCACCTGTCACGAGGCCGGTCCTTCCTAAAACCGTCATGGTTAGTGGTGACCACAGACGCCAGTCTGAAGGGCTGGGGTGCGGTATTCTTACACCACAGGGCTCAAGGCCTCTGGACTCAGTCGGAGTCGGCATTGCAGATCAACGTGCTGGAGATCAAGGCGGTCTATCTGGCGCTCCTGGCGTTTCAGAAATTCCTGTCAGGACACCCCATTCGGGTGCAGTCCGACAATGCGACGGCCGTCGCCTACATAAATCATCAGGGAGGGACCAGAAGTGCTCAGGCCCTCACCGAAGTCCACCGCATTCTAGCCTGGGTGGAGGAAAACGGCTGCCTGATCTCCACAGTTCACATCCCAGGGGTCGAGAACTGGGAGGCCGACTACCTGAGCCGACAGGGCATGGACGCCGGAGAGTGGTCTCTTCATCCAGACGTCTTCCGGGACATCTGCGGCAGATGGGGCACTCCGGACGTGGATCTGATGGCCTCACGGCTGAATCATCAGGTGCCCCAATACATGGCAAGATCGTGGGATCCTCAGTCTCTGGGGGCGGATGCCCTGATCCTGAGTTGGTCCAGCTTCCAGCTGCCATATGTGTTCCCGCCTCTGGCTCTGATTCCCAGGGTCCTGTGGAAAATCAGGATGGAATGCAGAGTAGCCATTCTAGTGGCTCCAGATTGGCCAGGATGTCCTGGTACCCGGACCTGTGGCAACTGTCAGGCGGACACCGGTGGGCTCTTCCAGAACGCGCAGATCTACTCGCGCAAGGCCCATTCTTCCACCTCAATTCCAGGGCCCTCAGGTTGACTGCATGGCTCTTGAGGCCTGGCTGCTGACGTCCAGAGGATTCTCTCCTACAGTGGTTGCCACTATGAATAGGGCTAGGAAACCTGTCTCCAGGAAGATATACCACAGAACGTGGAAAATCTTTTTCTCCTGGTGTGCCTCTGGTGGACGCTCACCGTGGCCATTGTCCATCCCGACATTGTTGGCTTTTCTACAGTCGGGGTTGGAGTTGGGATTATCCCTTGGCTCTCTGAAAGGTCAAGTATCAGCACTTTCAGTGCTGTTTGACAAGCGCTTGGCGCTCCTGCCGAAGGTCCGCCAATTTCTGCAGGGGGTAGCTCGGGTGGTTCCGCCTTACAGGCGACCTCTGGACCCTTGGGACCTCAACATGGTCCTGGCGGCTCTGCAGAAACCGCCGTTTGAGCCACTGAGAGACATCTCTCTCTCTCGTCTGTCCCAGAAAGTGGTCTTTCTGGTGGCAATTACGTCCCTGAGAAGGGTCTCAGAATTGGCTGCACTTTCGTGCAAGTCACCCTTTCTGGTGGTTCACCAAGACAAGGTGGTGTTGCGCCCACGGCCAGAATTCTTGCCAAAGGTGGTTTCAACGTTTCACCTAAACCAGGAGATTGTTCTCCCATCATTTTGCCCCGCTCCCGTTCATCAGGTTGAGCGCGACCTCCATACTCTGGATCTCGTGAGGGCTGTACGCATTTATGTGTCCAGGACCGCCTCCTTTAGGAGTTCGGATTCCTTATTTGTCCTCACGATGGGTCGCTGTAAGGGGTCCGCGGCTTCGAAGTCGACCTTGGCCAGATGGATCAAGGCTCCCATTCAGGAGGCTTACCGGTCTTCTGGTTTGCCTCTCCCGGTGGGTTTGAAGGCACACTCTACTAGAGCTGTAGGTGCCTCCTGGGCCTTGCGACATAGAGCGTCTGCTCTACAGGTGTGTCAGGCGGCCACTTGGTCCAGCCTGCACACTTTCTCTAAGCACTATATGGTGCATGCCCATGCCTCTGCGGATGCAAGTTTGGGCAGGCGGGTTCTCCAGGCGGCGGTTGCCCACCTTTAAAGGGAACCATGTGTTATCCGTCTTGTTGAGGAACTTTTCCCGCCCTGGGGTATTGCTTTAGGACATCCCCATTGTCTGGGTCTCCCATTATGATGACCAGAAAAAAGAGAATTTTGTTTACGTACCGTAAATTCTTTTTTCTTTAATCATCAATGGGAGACCCAGCACCCACCCAGTTGTTCCTTTGCATGTTTTGCATTTGCTCTGTTCTCTGTTGAGACAGTGTTTGCCGGGTTGTTGAACCGTTTTGTGTACGGCATTCTTCCCGATGTTTCGGGTGTGGTTTATTTCCTCCTCGCAGCTTGTAGACCAAACTGAGGATGTTCCCTGCGGTAGGGGTTTATAAGCGGAGGAGGCGGTGTCTACAAACTTGTAGTACCTAGTGTGACCTCCGGAGGGCAGTGCCCTAAACCCCATTGTCTGGGTCTCCCATTGATGATTAAAGAAAAAAGAATTTACGGTACGTAAACAAAATTCTCTTTTTCTGTCCGATGTTTTGCCGGATACACCAGACAGAACCTGACAGCCCCGGACAAAACCGAACCGGAGGGCAAATTTGCCCCCCGATCCTGTTTTATACCGGATTCAGCGGCTGCCACTGTCCAGTGCTGAAATCAGCACGGGAGCTGGCCGTGGTGCAGATATTTCAGCCGTGGAGCTCTCCAGGCTTTTAACAGCCGTCGCTCATTCAGCACCTGGCGTCCGGGACTCCCAAGCTATGGGCGCAAGATCCGGGAGGATCTGGTTTTGTGTGGTTTTTTTTTTTTTTATTGGAAACAAAAAATGCTGCAAGCTCTGATTTTGTGTCCGGGGCAAAAAAAACTAAAGCAGCCGGATCCTCCCGGACAGACACAAAACCAGTTGACAAATGACTGCCATCAACAGGGGCATAAACGAAACAGATCTGGGGCTGTCCGGTTCCCACTCGCCAACCCCGGATCCAAACAAAAGTGGTGTGAAGCCGGCCTTAAGCCCCAGTCACACTAAGCGAGATCGCTGCTAAGTCACAAATTTGACACAACAGCGACCTCGCCAGCGATCTCACTATGTTTGAAACTTGGCAGTGACCAGGCCCCTGCTGTGAGATCCCTGGTCGTGTCAGAGTTGCCTGGACCATTTTCTGATCATTGGGGTCCCGCTGGGCAGCATGCATCGGTGTGTTTGACAGGGACAACCAACGACCTCAATACTACAGGCTGGAAAAACAGGGTCCCAACGACCTCCGTATCATTCCGGATCGTTGTTGCGCCGCTCTTGAGATCTGTTTGACATCTCACCAGCGATCCCAACAGCGACACACCAGCGATCCCTACTAGGTTGTATCTCTGTCGGGATCGCTGGTGCGTCTACAAGTGTGACAGTACCCTTAAGGTGCCGTCACACCAGGCGACGTCGCTAGCGACATCGCTGAAAAAATGACGTCACAGCGATGTCGCTAGCGACGTCGCGCTGTGTGACAGCGCGACCGTGAATTATCGCTGGTCGCAGGTTGTCAGGTTTACAGGGAAGAACTGTAAACCTGACAACCTGCGACCAGTGATTAGGCTGGATCGCGCCGTGTGACATCGCCACAGCGATGTCACAGGCGATCCAGCCTATACCGCAGCGTTGCTGCGGATCGCTCGCTGGGCTGAGCCCAGCCCAGCGAGCGATGTCACCGCCCGCATCGCTGCGGCATCGCCGGCCGCAGCGAGGCTGTGTGACAGCTGGCCAGCGACGTCGGAAGCGAGCGGGCACCCGCTCATCGCTTCCGACGTCGCTGATCACATCGCCTAGTGTGACGGCACCTTTAGATGTAACTTTACCTATTGCCATTCAGAACTTTCTATTGTTCCCTGTTATCATCTAATCCAGTAATGTACTTTGCATTCACACTGTGTGTCTTTGGTCTGTTTTTGCTCGTCAGTTTTTGTAGAAAAAAACCAGGAGTGGGTGATAAATACTGAAGTGGTGACGTGTTTCTTTTATACTTTTCCTTTGATTGTTCCACTCCTGGTTTTGGCTATATAAACTGAGGTAAAAACAGACCAAAAATGCACAGTGTGAATGAATCCTTAGTCTGATTGGAGGCGCAGGCCACTTTGCATAGTGGTCGGCTGAATGACGGTTCGGCTATCGTGACTCTAATACACAGGAACGTTATCTCTGCTAAGTGCTTCTGTGATCTCGATGAGAGAGCCGCCACCAGATAGCTCTTGGTAGTCTGAAATCTGACATGCTGTATCCTTATCTGTCTAAGGAGGGTCAAAGGCCACCATGCAAATTATACTTCAGACCGATATCGGCAACAATGGCCAGCCTTAAGGCCACGTCACGTGCATCAATCTAATGAACGATTTTGTTAGCGATCGCGCGTGCTCGCTAACCAGATCGTTCAGATCGCTGTCACACAGGCAGACTCGCCAGCGATCAGTGGACCACCGACATCGTGGAAATGATTTAAATATTGTTTCCACGATGTCTTGCTCCTGCTGCCAGGCTGCGATAAGCTGGAGCAGGCTGGTCTCCATGGTAAACTGCAGGTATCTAGGTAGCGCGCTCTGCCTAGATACCCCATGTATACCTTGGTTACCAGTCTTCTCCGCTCACCGGCTGGTATCCAAGGTACACAGCGGGTAACTAGGGTCCCTAGTTACCCGCTGTGTACCTTGGATACCAGCTGGTGAGCAGAGAAGGCTGGTAACCAAGGTATACATGGGGTATCTAGGCAGAGCGCGCTACCTAGATACCCGCAGTTTACCTTGGAGACAACCTCCCAGCGCTTGCAGAGAGGCGCTGGGAGCTGGCTTCGGTCGTCTCCTGGTGTCACATGCTGCGTGTCCACCGGGTGACCAACGATAGATTTGAGGTCCTGTCCTCAAATCAAACGATGAACGATCAGCCGACTGATTGTTCATCGTTTGTAATGTCACATGCAACGATGTTTTGACATCGTTCAAGTGTCACACAACACGTGACTTTTGAACGATATCGGCAACGATATCGTTACCTGTGATGGTACCTTTTTAGGCTAATCTGAATGAGGAGCTTAAAAAATATGCTCTTGGGGATCTGAGGTAAGTTAGTGCCGCAGAGGGATATCTGTGAGGTAAATTGGTTTTGTGGAAGGAGATCTGGGGTGAGTTTGACAGGAGGAGCTCTGAGGTAAATTTGTGTCCCGAAGCAATATCTATGGGGGTTAGTGTTGTGGATAGAGATCTGAGGTAATTTAGTGTAGCGAAAGGAGCTCTAGGGGATAAGTTAGATCTCCCTCCGAGACACTGAGGTAAGTTGGTGTCCTGAAGCAAGATCTATGAGGTAAGTTAGTGTGCCAATGGGACATCTATGAAGAAAGTTAGTGTAGCGGAGGGAGATCTGAGGTAATTTCGTGTACCAGATGGAGATCTATGGGGTGAGTTAGATCTCCCTCTGCGACACTGAGGAAAGTTGGTGTCGTGCTGGGCCTCCATGACACCTAATTTACCTCACGTATCTCCAGAAACTTCTACACATACAGTAAAAATGAGCGATTATAAGCTGCTCGTTTTATAAGAATCACTTCTGTAAACTGAGACCTAGTTTTTCTCTTTCCTCAGGGAGAGGAAGGGGTGGGGTGGGGGGTAGAAATCCTATTTTGGGAACTGTGAGGCATAACAAGTGGTTTTAAGATCTCGTAAATAGTTAACTGATTAAATGATTTTCCTGAAAAGGAAGGGAAAAAATAGAAGAGGTGAAATCCCTTTAATCATCTTGTCCCTTTTTTTTTATGTATAACTGGAGACAAAAATGGCGCTGATTGGCCTGTATGCAACAAAGAACATACAGATGAGGGGGCATTAAAAAATCCTCCATAAGGGGCCTTTCACATCAGCGTATTGTACCACATCTGCCGCCTAACGGCAGCCTGGATCCGGCAAGCCCCATGCATTGTGTATTGGTCTTGCGGTCCAGTGCGGTTACGCCGGATCCAGCACTTGCGGCCACGAAAAAAAATAAAGCTGCAAGCAGCGGTTTGTTTGTTTTTTCACGGACTAAAGTGCCAGATCGAGGCAATACCGCACTTACCGCAAGCCCCATAGAGAATGCATGGGGCCCGCCGCAAGTGCCGCCGCTAGGCAGCAAATGCGTCAGATGTGGTTTTCTGTCTGGATCTGCCGGATTCAGACAAACACTAGTGTGAAAGGGGTCTAAGAGCAAAGTGGATTTCCCATAGATGAGAAGAGTTTTGCT
The DNA here is from genome assembly GCA_033576535.1 of Allobates femoralis. NCBI lineage: Eukaryota > Metazoa > Chordata > Amphibia > Anura > Aromobatidae > Allobates > Allobates femoralis. Next base: position 78,522,740 of record JARQOC010000009.1, read on the forward strand.
AGAAGAATATTAGAATCCGAGAGTCCTCTGTGCTTGATACCTTTTAATAATACTTTATTTGTATAGCGCCAACATATTCCGCAGCGCTTTACAGTACAATGGCAAATTGTGAAAAGATGGTAAGTGAAGCAAGCTTTCGGGACACTATGGCTCCTTCATCAGGCTGATAATGACACCAATCCAGAAGACACATACATATACATTTTGTTATTGCTCCTCTTATCTTGGAATTTTGATTTTTACCTCCACAGCTCCTCTCCCCCTCCCAAGACTGACTCTGCTGTACGTCACCTGTTGTATTTACTGCATCATCTTGTTATGCTTTTGTATATACAGTGCTGTGCAAATTAATTGGGACAAGGCTTTTTTTTTTTTAAGTAAAATCATACATTGGGGTTACCAGTCAGTGATTCAAACCAGTTTTAACTGCTTTGAACAGGTGTGAGTGTACAACCTTGAGTAGCAAAATGTGGTTTGACTGGTTTTAGTCAGAAAATAACAGCTAGCTGCCCCCTCAGCTTCAGTTGAGAGCTTGTTTCTGTGAGGAGTGGTTTAGTGTACTTATTCCCTGTGTGATTCGTGCCTGTAAAAATGGATGTTGCTCCACGGAAGTGATCTAGAATTATTACTCTTAGTGAACATACAAGTCTGACTGTAAGAGAAATCGCCCCCACCATTGAGTTTGGAAAATCTACCGTTTCGCGCACACAATGAAACGTCAGAATTTGTGTCATTATCAGCCTGATGAAGGGGCCACAGTGTCCCGAAAGCTTGCTAGGTTTACCATCTTTTCAGATGATAAGGTATCAACCACTGAGGACTCTCAGATTCTAATATTTTTCTATCTACCGGCTAACGCTGTATAAACATTTTTTACTTTTTTTTCCAAGTAATTTTGGGGGATGATGTTGGTGCGGATCTGCCCCTGTGTGAACATAGCCGAAAAGTGCTCTTCTTCTTTTTTTTTTTTATTTTTTTTTTTTTTTTTAATCTACTTGTGTAGAATAGTAAAATCTTGGTTCTTTATGCTGTAATGGTCCACCATTGTCTACAGGCTGTTTGGTATAGCTGTTCAGTAAAAATACAGCACATGGTATGAGTGCGGCCATAAACAAAATGGAGACGCCAGCCTGGTATTTATTAGTTCAAGCTGAGACTGACTTGGATGTAATAAAGTTTTATTACGCTTCAATTGTTCCGCCGCTCGAATAATTCTAGGAAAAGCCTTTAAATCTGCCAATTTTTCTTTCCTCTAAGTTGTGAATATTTTTAACGTAGATCTTTCTGTATGTAACTGTAGAACTTTATAGGTATGCAATGGCTGATAACAGGGAACAATAGATGTCATTTGATTTTAATTTTCTCTAAAATGTCATTCGGTGTTGGAAGAGGGATAATAATAGAAATCCTGAACGGTCGTCCCAGAAGGAAGACCGTGTCCATTGACACGGGTTGAACCTGCCCGACTGTAAAAATAAACCAATGCTTTGTCAGTTGATAAACAGGAAATGGCGAGGACTTAATAGTCGGCTGCGCTTCTCATAAATAAAACCCATGTACGGCTGGAAAGAATACAGACCCGCTGATATCATGGGGAGGGGGAACTTTCTTTTACCATTTTTTAAAAATTAGACTCCACCAAATTCATTTTTTTTTTATGTCATAAACCACACTTTTCCAAATCATCATGTTATTCTAGGGCTCTAGCAAACCTGGGAAAACAGTTGAAAAGCCCACGATCAATATCTCCTAATATCACAGCCATGCAAAAGGGAAGCAAAGCCACTGCAGTAGGGATGAGTTGATTGTTCAACCAAACATAGCCTGGTAATTTTCAAGTTGATCCTTTTGTGCGGCCCCAGAAGGATGGTAGAAATTTTCAAATGGCCCCCGGCAGAAAAAGGTTCCCCACCCTTCCTGTAAATATTAGGCACAAACAGTGCTGCTTCCTGGTCTCTCCCTCGACATGATTTATACATTTTTATATTTTTCCCTGCATATGTTTGCTTAGGTAGTTGTGGAGGCAGCAGTAACACCCAAGTCCTGGTGACTAAGGGTGATCCAGAGAATCCTGGTACCGTGTATATGGTAGGTAGGGGCTCTTATAGATCTTGCATTTGGCCATGGGACCTTCTACTTCTGATTGTTGATGGTGTGCTAAAGCTTCTCAGTGTCAAGGTCAAAGTAGGCACAGATAGTGCTATCTTTCTCCCTTTCTCACTTTTCCTAATAGAAAGAAAACATGTTTGGTGCCCGGAAGGCGTTATAATCACACTATCCTAGACCTATTGTACTTTATGTGAATTCACTGTTTCTATTCAGCTGTATCCAAAACTTCAATGGTAAGTGCAGAGAGCTGACGTATTCGCTGCTGCCCCTCCACTTTCTGGTGGTTGGATACCAACTGGAGCAGAGGATTAGGGGGGACCTACATTGTGGAGATAAGTAAGGTCCCAAAAGGTATGATCTAGTGATGAGCAAGCACCACCATGCTCTGGTGCTCTGTACTTGAAACAAGTAAGTCGGATGCTCGCGACTTGACTAGCCAGTATAATGGAAGTCAAGGGCAAATGAATGCTTTATTCCAGAAAATGCTGTCGGGCCCACTGGGACAGGGGTACTCTGTACCGGACCGGGTTTCTGCTGGGGAAATCACGGGTGGTTCTGGTCCGGGCCGTGTCCCTGGCTCGACAATGAAATAGGGGAATATTTACAGGGGATTGTCAATCGTGACACCACCCACTATGTGCGGCCAGTGAAGGGGCCGCCGCTGCTGCAGAACCTCCGGGGATGATGTAATGGCAGCGTAGATGGAATAGTTCCAGTGGGCAGAACTGTGTTCCCCGGGGCAGTAAGGGTTAAAGTCTATTGTGGAGTGTGCAGTACACTTACTATGCAGACGCTGCAGGAATCCTTCCTCTTCGCTGGAGCTGACAGGCTGTGGCTCTGCAGGTGGGGATTTGCTGTAATCCTGTATGGAGGGAATAGTACTCAAGTAGATACAAGCAGACAAGAGAGGCAGATTCAGGGTCTCAGTTTACTTTCAAAGCTCTTCAATCCAGCTTACAGTTCAGTTACAGTTCTTACAAGTCTCAGTTCTCAGTACACGGGCTCACTCTCCCTCTCCGGGTTCCCTTTACTCTCCGCAGCCAGATCCCTGCTCTTTGTGACCCCCTCACACTATCTCTGTGTTCTTTCCGGGCTGTTAACGTTCTGTGTTCACTAGTTAGGTGTCTCCGGACAGTATGGCGGTGACTCAGGCCCCTGTGGGTCCTCCTGGTCGTCACTGAGCTGCCTGTCCTTTTGGGGTAGGGATCCCAGTTTGGAACTAAGAACCCCCCCCCCCCCCCCCCCCTCCCGTCGGTTGTCTGGGGTACCGGTTAAATCATCGGCCGCATCTAGAGCCGACGCTCTACTCAGCCCAGCCTCCAGCAGTCCTTCGATATGAGGCTCTACCAGGCTCTTTCCCTTTGCGTCTTTCAGTATCATAGGAGGGCTACTCCGTCTGCAGTCGGTCGTCTCAGCTGTAAGTCTAGGGCCCAGTTATCACCGTCCCTCTCTGCCTTCTCGCACTCCTGGGGATCTGGCTTCGGATGGGCTTTCTCTCTCCTCCGGCTCACCCTGGCTCGGTACAGATTCTGCGCTCCTGCACCTCACTCTTCCAGGACGTGTGAGCCCTTCTTCCTGCTCAGCTTGACTCGGCCTGCTGCTGTCTCTTGGCCTGTGCCGTGTTCCTCAGCCTGCTGCTGGTCTGTGTCTTTGCTGCTCGGCACCCTGGGCCTACTGACTCCTTCCTCCTCCCCCTTCACTATTTCTACTGTCAAGTCACCTGACTACATGTTTGCCCAACCCACTCCTCTAAATCCACCACCCCTTGCTTGCCTAGAGTCTCCAATCTCAGGGCTGGATGCTGCCATCTACTGTACGTGCGTTGTGTGCGCTGTGAGGGTGTTGATGTGCAACAATTGTCCTACCTGCCTGGCAGCAGTTCCCTTTTGTAGCCTCCTGGACGCAGGGGCGCCACAAAGCTTGTTTTCCATTGACTTCCATTATACTCGGTACAAAAGTCGTGAGCATCTGACTTACTCGTAACTGTGCACAGAGAGAGACTCTCTGCTGGCCGGAGGGGGCAGGCCCTGCTCCGTGATGCAACAGCCACGTCCCCTACAGTCATGGCTGGGCCCCCACTCCCTTATGAAAATGGCCACGCCCCCTGCAGGGAGGCCCGGGGCCCCTGACTCCGGGTAGACCCGTCATTCCCTGATCGCGGGCATGTGAGCGGGTGAGGAAGGGAGACACACAAAGGAGGTGTTTGAGAGAGCTGGAGGTAGGGAGGACACCAGGGAACAGCGATGACTCCATACTTAGTAAGTTCCTCCGGATTCCTTATCTCTACACTTTCTAAAGTGTTTTTTGTACAACTTGCAGGGGAGCTAGCGACATGGGGGACCCCTTCCCTGAATGCCGCACGCTGCATTCAGGGGTGCTTTCAGTTTGGAAAGCACAAGAGAGGTGACAGGTCCTCCTTAAATCTTATAAAATCCATATGTTTTCCAATAGTAAAATCACATTTGCTAATTACATGGTTAAATAGAATCTTCCCGCATTTATGAGAGTGCCGACTTCTATATAAAAACAAAAAAAACAAACACTTTTTTTAATTTTCTTTTGTTTTCTTGTATTTACTTACACTTCAGTCAAGGCATAACATAAGATTACCAGTCATACGCTTTGTGTTAGCCTGAGTAAATAGATTTCGTGTTCAGCTGAGGCCTCCATTTGTGCATCCAGCCTCAGGAACGTCTCACTTCTTTCCAAAGTCTCGCATACCAGCCAAATATATTGTTTCCTTAGTTATTTTTGTCCCTAGACTCTCTGTGCCTCAGACTTGGAGAAAAGGAAGGATGAAACTCTCCTGCCGGCGCAGAGCGTTTTCCCGAGTCTACGCCTCGGAATTACTGTCTTCTGGTTATTTGGCTGCGACACAGACCTTACGACTGTGTTTATGGTCACAATTATTAATACGACCCTAACTTGGCACATCATGGAATCGTTTAATGACTGTTTCTGAACGTTTTTGGAGTGTCTTAGTGAAGATAATTGGTCAGCCTGTCTCCATCCTGAGTGGGCTGATAACAGTGGACAGTAGATTAGAAAATGGATAACCGTGTTCAACAGCACCATAGATTGAGAAACACATGAATCCTTCTTTGATTCATAGCCACATTACTTGAGCAATCAATGTGTTTTCAGGTGTGACACATTCAACCATGTTTGAGCCTGACTTCTATTTTGTCTGTTCTGGATTGTTTTGGCCGATGCCCGAGCTCCACTCTTGAAGGAAAATCTGCAATAGGTCACCTGGATTCCAAGTACTTTGATCTTTTTAATTAGTGGTAATTTGTTTTTTGTACCTAGGGGGTGTAGTCCACAGGCTAGTTATGCAGAGCAGTCGTAAGACACGCCCCTGAGGATCCTGTGAGGGACATCCACTTGCAAAGACCATAGTAATTAGCACTTTTCTGATCATCATAATGGGAGACCCAGACAATGGGGTTTAGGGCGCTGCCCTCCGGAGGTCACACTAGGTACTACAAGTTTGTAGCACCGCCTCCTCCGCTTATAAACCCCCACCGTAGGAGACATCCTCAGTTTTAAACTTAGTGTGCTCGGAGGATCACGCTTTGCTTGCACTTCACTGCATTCTCACAGCTTACGTGATGGCGTATGAAGACAAGGTAAAATGGTCCCGCTCGGGACCCCCGACAGCCTCCCCGCTCACCCTCTGCGGAACACGCTGGTGGAGGTACCGGAGGGCTTTTAGCCTGGACACTTCAGTGTTCTCCCGGTACGCTGTCGCGCTCCTTCCTTTCCATCCCTCCATGGAGGCTCTGGTAAGGGGGAGCCTGGAGCCTTGCACAGCTCCGCTCCGTCCGAGGCCTCCCTAAATGGTGCTTACAGACCGGACGGAGCCAGCCCAGTCCGAGGCCTCCCTAAATGGTGCTTACACTCCGGACTGGTGCTGTACCCCCGTCCGAGGCCTCCCTAAAGGTGCTTACAGACCGGACCGGCACTGAGGCACCTGGTGTGTCTCCTGTGTGCCTGGGGGTAGTGTCTGTCACTGTGGTGTCACGACACTCAGACCGCGCGGTTACCCTCGGGTCCGCGGTTCTGGCGGTGACCCTGTGCTGGGGTCGCCCTGGCTGACCGCCCTGTGTGTCACAGGGGCTGAGGCTGTAGACTGCGAGTGTTTTTATGTGTACATGCAGTCTGAGAGTGTGTGTGGTGATATTCACACTCTTTTCCCGCGCTGCGGGCTCCGGCACCTCCATTGCTGAGGCAGTCTGGAGGAGGAGGAGGCAGCCCTTATGGTGACATCACCGCTGGGCGTGTTGTGTGTTCTTCCCGCGTGTTCCTGGCTCCGCCCACATCTTCACTGTCGGCGGCCATCTTCTCCCTCACTTCCCGGCTGGGATCTGGCTGCAGCGCGTGTCTGCACTTGCAAGGGAGACCGGAACTCGCGGAGGTCACACACACACACCGCTTCCTCCTACCGCTTTACTGCGGTCGGTAAGCCACCGGGATTCCCGGTTTGTTTGTGAACTTTGGCTTATATTCCCCTCACTGTGGAGATGTCCTCAGTTGGGAAGCATGCTGCTAAGGCGGCAGTGGGCACCGTTACCTGCGCTACATGCAACGGGACACTGGTGGAGGGGTCCTGCAATAACTGCGGACGCCCAGAGGCCCGGTCTGCTACTACTGAGTCTGCAAATCCGGGATTATACCCTGAGGTCCAGGTGATCCCAGGGCCATGGGAAACGCAGAATAAGATCAATGAATCTCTGCTGTCCCAGATGTCCTCCATGTCGCAAACCCTGGAGGCACTGCATAGGAGACTGGAGAACCCAGCTACTCCTCCTAGTTACCCCCGGGTGTCTCTTACTTCTGCTGTAAGACCCCTAAGCGAGCCCGTGAGGCTTCTCCTGAGCTCCAGACTCTCTCTGAGGAGGAGCGTTCCTCTGATGGTGAGGAAGATGATGGGGGTTCTACTCTTGGGTCTATGTCTGAACCTCCAGATGGGGTGGAGGATCTGGTGTCCTCCATCAATGAGACATTGCGTCTTGTCACTCCTCCTGAGGAGGTGACTGTACACCCCAAGGAGATATACCAATGGCTGCGGCCAGAGGCTAGACCAAGTGGCTCCTTCATGGACCACACTAATTTCGGAAGGGTGATTAAAGCTCCCAGGTTGCATCCTGGGCGGCGTTATGTCCGTAAAAACTAAGGACAATCGCTTTCCCTTTCCCCAGGAGGCGCTCCAGGAATGGTCGCAGTCTCCCAAGGTGGATGCTTCCATGACTAGGATTGCTGCGCGCTCCTTGTTTTCTGCCTCTGATAGCTCCTCATTGAAGGATGCTACTGATAGACAGGTCGAGCAACTCGCCAAGTCTTCCTATGAGGCTGTGGGGTCTTCGTTTGCCCCTAATTTTGCCGCGGTCTGGACCCTACAAGCGATTACTATCTGTTTGGATGGTATCACTGATATAGCTAGGTCCAGTCCAGAGGTCCTGGCTCTCACTGAGAGAGCAAGGGCCTATGCGGACTATGCCAGGACGGCATCTTTGGAAACTGCCACTCGCTCTGCTGTGGCCTCGGCCAATGCAATTGCGATCCGCAGGCTGTTGTGGCTGCGTCTTTGGGACTCAGATGCCACATCTAAGAAGATTTTACAAAATCTTCCGTTCGCTGGTGACAGGCTTTTTGGCACCGAACTGGACAAATTGATAAAGGATTCTGCTGAGTCTAAGATACCGCAGAACAAGCCTAAGCCACGGTACACCGTGAAAAGGAACCCTAAGCAGTGGTCCTTTCGCTCCGGTTCACAGTCATCAACGGCGTCCACTCGCTCAGACCGAGGGGGCAAGCCTGCTACTCAGTGGCGTTCCAAGAGTCGTCAGAAGAAGCCGGCGGGGGCAGCGGCTGCCACCCCCAAGCCCGCCTCGACATGACTCGCTCTCTCATCCTGCCTCCCCACAGGTGGGGGGCCGCCTGTCCCGCTTTCAGGACAAGTGGCTTCTTCACATTCACGATCAGTGGGTTCGAGACGTAGTCTCAAGAGGTTACAGGATAGAGCTGACGTCACGACCAATACACCGATTCCATCGGTCGGTTCCATCACCAGAAAAGGCTCAGGCTTTTCACCTGGTGTTGGAGGGACTCCGCAGAGACGGAGTGGTGGTCCCTGTGCCCATGGAAGAGAGGTTCAGGGGTTTTTACTCCAACCTCTTTATTGTCCCAAAGAAGGACGGCTCTTTTCGCCCGGTGTTGGACCTCAAGTTGTTCAACCGTCACGTGTTGGTTCGGAAGTTCCGCATGGAATCCCTGCGCTCAGTGATCGCTGCTGTGTCACAGGGAGACTTCCTAGCGTCCATCGATATCAGGGACGCTTACCTTCACGTCCCCATTGCACCAGCTCATCAGCGCTGGTTGAGATTCGCAGTGGGGGAAGAGCACTTCCAATTTGTGGCACTGCCATTCGGGCTAGCCTCAGCACCACGGGTGTTCACAAAGGTGATGGCCTCCATGATGGCTCTCCTGCATGCGCAGGGACACGCCGTCATACCCTATTTGGACGACCTGTTGGTCAGGGCGCCATCGGAAGACCTTTGTCGGGTGAGCCTGGAGGCGACCATGAAGTCCCTGGAACGGTTCGGGTGGCTTATCAACATTCAAAAGTCGACCCTGGTTCCGACCCAGTCATTGACATATCTGGGCATGGACTTCCACACGGACTCGGCCCTGGTGTCCCTACCTCAAGCCAAGCAGCTTGCGATCCAATCAGGAGTGCAGAATGTCCTCCTGTCTCCACAGTCATCCCTACGGGTATTGATGAGACTGGTGGGTCGCATGGTAGCGGCGATAGAGGCGGTGCCGTTCGCACAGTTTCGCCTCCGTCCTCTCCAGCTGGAGATTCTTCGCAGATGGGACAAGAGGACGATTTCGTTGAATCGGCTGGTGACGCTGTCACAACCAACCAGGGATTCCCTACAGTGGTGGCTACAGCCACATCATCTGTCACGGGGACGGTCCTTCCTAAAACCGTCATGGTTAGTGGTGACCACCGACGCCAGTCTGAAGGGCTGGGGTGCGGTGTTCTCGCACCACAGGGCTCAAGGCCTCTGGACTCAGTCGGAGTCGGCGTTGCAGATCAACGTGCTGGAGATCAAGGCGGTCTATCTGGCGCTACTGGCGTTTCAGAAATTCCTGTCAGGACAACCCATTCGGGTACAGTCCGACAATGCGACGGCCGTCGCCTACATAAATCATCAGGGAGGGACCAGAAGTGCTCAGGCCCTCACCGAAGTCCACCGCATTCTAGCTTGGGTGGAGGAAAACGGCTGCCTGATCTCCGCAGTTCACATCCCAGGGGTCGAGAACTGGGAGGCCGACTATCTGAGCCGACAGGGGATGGACGCCGGAGAGTGGTCCCTTCATCCAGACGTCTTCCGGGACATCTGCGGCAGATGGGGCACTCCGGACGTAGATCTGATGGCCTCACGGCTGAATCATCAGGTGTCCCAATACGTGGCGAGATCATGGGATCCTCAGTCTCTGGGGGCGGATGCCCTGATCCTGAGTTGGTCCAGCTTCCAGCTGCCATATGTGTTCCCGCCTCTAGCTCTGATTCCCAGGGTCCTGTGGAAGATCAGGACGGAATGCAGAGTAGCCATTCTAGTGGCTCCAGATTGGCCCAGGAGGTCCTGGTACCCGGACCTGTGGCAACTGTCAGGCGGACACCGGTGGGCTCTTCCAGAGCGCGCAGATCTTCTCGCGCAAGGCCCATTCTTCCACCTCAATTCCAGGGCCCTCAGATTGACTGCATGGCTCTTGAGGCCTGGCTGCTGACATCCAGAGGTTTCTCTCCTACAGTGGTTGCCACTATGAATCGGGCAAGGAAACCTGTTTCCAGGAAGATATACCACAGAACGTGGAAAATCTTTTTTACCTGGTGTGCCTCTGGTGGTCACTCACCGTGGCCGTTGTCTATTCCGACATTGTTGGCCTTCCTACAGTCGGGCTTGGAGTTGGGATTATCCCTTGGCTCTCTGAAAGGTCAAGTATCAGCACTTTCCGTGCTATTTGACAGGCGCTTGGCGCTCCTCCCGAAGGTCCGCCAATTTCTGCAGGGGGTGTCTCGGGTGGTTCCGCCCTACAGGCGGCCCCTGGACCCTTGGGACCTCAACAGGGTCCTAGCGGCACTGCAGAAACCGCCGTTTGAGCCACTGAGAGACATCTCTCTCTCTCGTCTGTCCCAGAAGGTGGTCTTTCTGGTGGCGATTACGTCTCTGAGAAGGGTCTCAGAATTGGCTGCACTTTCGTGCAAGTCACCCTTTCTGGTGGTTCACCAGGACAAGGTGGTGTTGCGCCCACGGCCTGAATTTTTGCCGAAGGTGGTTTCAACATTCCACTTGAACCAGGAGATTGTTCTCCCATCATTTTGCCCCGCTCCCGTTCATCAGGTTGAGCGCGACCTCCATACTCTGGATCTCGTGAGAGCTGTACGCATTTATGTGTCCAGGACCGCCTCCTTTAGGAGTTCGGATTCCTTATTTGTCCTCACGATGGGTCGCTGTAAGGGGTCCGCGGCTTCAAGGTCAACCTTGGCCAGATGGATCAAGGCTCCCATTCAGGAGGCTTACCGGTCTTCTGGTTTGCCTCTCCCGGTGGGTTTGAAGGCACACTCTACTAGAGCTGTAGGTGCCTCTTGGGCCTTGCGACATCGAGCTTCTGCTCTACAGGTGTGTCAAGCGGCCACTTGGTCCAGCCTGCACACTTTCTCTAAGCACTATATGGTGCATGCCCATGCCTCTGCGGATGCGAGTTTGGGCAGGCGGGTTCTCCAGGCGGCGGTTGCCCACCTTTAAAAGGGAACCATGTGTTTTCCGTCTTGTTGAGGAACTCTTCCCGCCCTGGGGTATTGCTTTAGGACATCCCCATTGTCTGGGTCTCCCATTATGATGATCAGAAAAAAGAGAATTTTGTTTACGTACCGTAAATTCTTTTTTCTTGAATCATCAATGGGAGACCCAGCACCCACCCAGTTGTTACGTTGCATGTTTGCATTTGATCTGTTCTCTGTTGAGACAGTGTTTCCGGGTTGTTACACCGTCTGTGCACGGCATTCTTCCCGATGTTTCGGGTGTGGTTTATTTCTCCTCGCAGCTTATGGACTAAACTGAGGATGTCTCCTACGGTGGGGGTTTATAAGCGGAGGAGGCGGTGCTACAAACTTGTAGTACCTAGTGTGACCTCCGGAGGGCAGCGCCCTAAACCCCATTGTCTGGGTCTCCCATTGATGATTCAAGAAAAAAGAATTTACGGTACGTAAACAAAATTCTCTTTATTGTGCACGCATACATTCAGGGCTGTGGAGTCTGTCCATTTTGGTAGAGTTGGATTCAGGGAAATTGAGGAGTGTGAGGTTTGTCTTATTGACTCCACAGCCCTGCTTAGATTAGTGATTATAGGAAAGATGGCTGTCGACCAAAGCATTTGATCGTGTTTGTCTTATACGTAAGACAAAGATATCTGACCTTGTTACTTGCCTCTGGTGGTACAAAAGAAACTCAGCCATTCATTGTCCCACCTTCAAACCTCCAAACAACATGCGCACTACAATACAGAATTAAGAGTTGGGTGATCTTTTTTATTTCATTTATTTATTTTTCTCTGGGTTGGGGGTATGTCCTTGAACAATTCACGCTGCGTGTTACAGAACCAGGTAATGACGCTGTGGGAAGGACTCTGCTGAAGGTGGCCTGTGTGTTAGTGCACCTGTCTCCATTTTTGGGGGAACTTGTAAACCCTACTCACCACCTTTTTCAACATTAAGTAATTTGGGTTCCGGAAACCCAATTTATATACTCAGTCATCCCCCTGCATGCCTCCAGAAAACTTATTCTATTCTGTCCTGCGCCATATATACTAATTACTCTTTATGGGTCTTATAGGTGTCTGCAGATTGTGGTCAGCGCCGCCCCCATGCCATGCCAACATTGCAACTCCTGAGTGCATGTGGCATTCTGGGGGGCCAGGGTGCCCAGAAGTAGGAGGGAGGTGGGCGTAGGGAGTCAGGGTAGCCTGCTCTGGCCCTGATCTGAGGTCCCTGACTCGCCCTGATCTTGGAGGTACCTCTAAAGGTGAGGAGGTCCGAGCCACCAGCCTAAGTCCCGCAACTCCTGAGAAGCCCTAGGCATAAGTCTTTACCTCCACACACGGAACACAACAATTTCAAATGGAGAGCAAAGCAGCAGTTCTGGATCAGCATCGGCTCACAACAGTTCACAGTCCAGAAGTGAACTGAATCAGCTATATTGGGTGGATGTGAGCTGACCCATTTATGACTGAGGGGCGAGGAGCAACCAGCCCAGGCACGCCCCTCAGCTCACCCAAGCATGAGTCTTATTCATCACACACACCTGCTACAACCTGCTCCCGCTCATTAGTTTCCTCTCTCACAGTGAGAGCAGGGGAAAAAAAGACTTAATTTAAACCATAGCAGCAGCGCTTCTAGACTGCAAGGCAGTCAATACGTGACAGCATGCAAGTGGATGACCTATGGACGTTCTCCACACAATTCCCAAGTCTTGCACCTGCGCAGTGGCGCCTTACTGTGCCCTAATGAACAGTAATTTCACTGTGCAGGTGTGAGACATTAGTCACTGTGCAGCTGATGTGAGACCGAAGTCTCGCTCCTGCGCAGTGGAATCACTGTTCAATAGGGCACAGTGAAGCGCGCCACTGCACAGGCGGAAGGCATTGAGTACTCTGGCTGAAGAGAGACCGAATTCTCGCGCCTGCGCAGTAGCGTCTCACACTGCATTATTGAACAAAGTGATTCCACTGCACAGGTGCTTTCATCAGCCGTACAGTGCCACACACACCTGCACAGTGGAATCACTGGATCTTTAACAGGGCACTGTGAGTCGCCATTGCGCATGCGCGAGACTTGTGAATTGTGTGGATGACGGCGCTGTGTTATCCACTCGCGCACACACTCGGGAGGGGCTTTGTTTGCATGGAGCAGGGTGGCACTGATCGCAATCTGCAGGACCCCCCCCCATATGACCAAAAAAATAAATTTGCATATGGTGCAACACACAGAGGAATACTTTATTTCTGAGGTGCAGGGGGAGGGAAGACGTCTGGGGATATAAAGGGGTTACAGGAACTGCAATTACATCATGTTAAAGGTGGTGGTCAGGGATTACAACCACCAAAACTGGTGACAGGTGACCTTTAATTTATACCGTGTCAAAACTGGCCAGCGAACTTTGATGGAAGCTCTGAAGGTTTTCCCCCGAAACATCATGGATGTTTTGTTTATCTCCTTTTGTGTGTTGTTCCCTCTTGCTCTTTGCTCTCGAATGCTCGCAGGTGATTTTACCTTACAATGAACTATTGGGACATCTGTGAAGTCGTCAGCCATCCAACGTCACAGGGTGATATAATGCCGGCATTCATCCATAAAGAGGAAAAGGTTTCTGCCTGCACACACGGCTGCTTGTTTGGAAGACTTCTCTTTTATTTGACGGGAAAGTAGAGTTTCGGGAATAGAATATATGTGTCTCTCCCGCTATAAATGCAGCGTGTGTTCGTCGTGAGTCACGCCTGTAACGGAGCGACACGGAAGCCGTGCTAGGAGGCAGGTGACCAGAAGAACACACAGGGCATTGTGATCAGAGATCCAGGACTTGGCCTCGACTGTCGGAGTGCTCAACATTTTAATTAGTTTTTTTTTTGTCACATCCAATAGAGCCAGTTCCACAGTTGCTGTTTCTGATAAGAAAATTATTTATTTAGTCTTCTCTGGACATTCCTTTCAAAGAAATGGCTAGATCTTCCAAAAATTGAGTTTGCCGAAATGGGGATTTAAAAAGAAAAATTATAATTTTATTGAAATTGATGCATTATCAGTATTGGACAACCAAAGATAAAAAATGGTTAAATCTTCACATAATTAACTTTTCAAAATGTGGATTTAAAGGGGAACTCCGGGGAGATTAAACATTTTTATACCGTCCCTGCCCTCCTACATGATGGAGCGGAGCTGTACACTAGGGTTCTAGACTCTATAGATCAGTTATAAATCAATAAAATCATACATGCTCCTCAGCCCTCACCCCTCCCTTGGGGAACAGAGAAATTCGGTCTGCTTAGAGCCAACATTTCAGGGGATGGGAAGCTACCAAATTGATATGGGGGAGGGGAGACCATGGCAGTGCTGAATCAATCAATGCAGTGCTTTGCCTCTGATCCTAGCCTGATACATGGCAGTACACATTATGCACCATCATATCATTGTACAGCAGAGAATCGCAGTGTGTATTTTTTTTTTTCTGCTTGGTGGCATGATTGCTATTTGAAGGGATAACACCCCTGTTCTTGCATTATATCGGATGTATATCAGGGTCTGGATTGTAATGTGAACAAGGGGCTGGCGACCACGCCCCCTGTTCATAGAGAAGTATGAGAGGGCAGGAACTTGGGATGATCCTGTAATCCCCAGTGTCCACACCTCTGCTGCAGCCTGTCGCTGAATTTCTCTGTCTCTGAGGGAGGGGTGAGAGCTGAGCAGCAGATATGATTTTATTGATTAATAAGTGGTCTATAGAGCCTAGAACTGTAGTGCCCAGCTTCACCATGTAGGAGAGTAGGGACAGTACAAAAAAGATTTATCTCCCTGGATTTCCCATTAAAAAGAAACATTTTAGAGCGAGAAATTGAAGTTAAAAAATTAGTTATTTTGCTATTAAAAAAGAAGAAAAAAAATATATTTCCAAGGGAAAAATGTAAATTTTTAACAAAACTGGTTAATCACAGGATAGAAAAATGAATGGTTTCTGTCACTGTTTTTATGATGTCTCCCAACTTCCAGCCTTCGTTTCCAGTATAAATATGTGGATCCGCCTGGCCGTCCCCCTCCCGTGTTCTGCGTGACCTCTTGGTGCTCGTGTTCTAGGTTGGAGTTGATACTAATAGAGGATAATTATTATAATTACAAGGACTCCACATCCGTCCGATGTCATGGCCGGGGCAATGGGATTCCTGGTCTGTGGGTGGCCACAACTTCCTTACATTTCTGCAACTCCCAGAAAACGGAGCCTGACTGGTGAAGAGGACGTATCCGGAAACTTGACCTGCGGGTTGGCATTTCAAGGTCCAGCGGTGGCCTACTTCCAGACGGTGTGATTTATGGCCCGGTCAAATAGCAGGATGTGCGACTTGTAGAGGAGATAAAGCTGTTGACTTTTTGCAGCTACCTAGGACGTTTATGGCTTCCGTGAAATACTTGTTAGGGACTAACCCCTTTTTCTTTTGTTTTTTACACCTGTTGACATAATGCTTACAAACATATACGTCAGAAGGATCCCCCGCAAACATGTACGACAGGACGGTTCCCCGCAAAGATATACATAAGGTGTACGTCAGGAGGATCCCCCAGCATGAGGCCTCTTCATATGGATACAGCGGGGAAATGTCATCCAGAGGCAGCGATTGTAAAACTCTATACCCCTTTATACTTTTTTACAGTATACCTTTTGTAAGTAGTGTTTTCTATCTGTTAGATAAAATTGACGTATGCCTTTTGGAACCTTTACCGGCATAGAAGCTAAGCTAATCCTCTTGAGGTATTTTTACACTTATTTTTTTTTTAACTTCGAAAACCACAAGTTTCGATATGATAGTTGTGTAGTGTTTCTCTTCTGAAAATGCAACAGCAAAAAATTGAAAGGGGTTGTCCACTACTAGGACAATCCCTTTTGATTCCATGTGTTTCCCCTAGGTACAATAAAACAAGTTATACTCCCCTCTGGCGCCGACGCTCCTCCAGTAGTGTCTGTAGTCTCGTTTCCGGGGCTTATGTGATGTTGTGACGTCAGTAAGCCAAACTTGCAACTTCTCAATTTTCCTGAGTCCGACTCCAACGCCACCAAAATGGACACCAACTCCGAATCCACAGGCATGTCTGTGAAGTCAGGAGGCCAATCCTCCGACTCCCTTAATTTTCCTGAATCCAAATCCACCAAAATGATCACTGACTCTGCAGCCCTGGTCATGCGAGACTCGCATCCTACCACCACCGGCTGCCTTCTTTTTGCATCCAGACAAATGTAGTTAATCAACAGGAAGCGAACGTTGCAACACTGCTGGAATGATGAGAGGTGAGTATATAAGGTGTGTTTTTAGTTTAAGCAAAAACTATGGCAAAACTCTTTAAATAAAGACACAAACCATCCATGCATCTTTTGACCCTTCCAGTTGACTTGTATTGTAAAGTACAGAGCATCTTCCAAGTGGGAAAACTCCAGAAGAATGGTCTGACTATTTCTGTTAAACGCTTGGTGCTTTAGAACCCTAAAGTGCGTTAAAATAAAAGCGCTCAGGCAAGACCCATGATATGGCCACCCCTGATTCTGTGCGCACAGTCTTTTTGGGATTGTTTGCCCATAGGGCTATCGTCTTGTCCTAATGGGTCTGAGGGCCATTTTGGTGGGTCTCACATCCAGTTTCCACGGTTCATGTACATTTATGAGGCTGTAGAGTTCTGCCGGACCGGTCTTGACAATCACGGTCCATATAGGGACTGAGAGAGATGGATGTGTGCAACCGGCTAAATTCAGAATAATTCGCAGAATGATGGTGTGGCTTGCTGGGAGATGTAGTCACTCATATAGACCTACGAAACTGCACTTTAAAGGGTTGTCCAATAAAACAAAAACATGCCTGCCTTCTCCCAGGACGAGTCCACAGCTCTCCATGTTTTCTTTTGTATACTCTGTCCCTCGTGATGAATGCACTTTACCACACACAACCTGCGGATAGGTTTGCCGCTGAATAAAGCCGCCTGGACAATTGTAATTATCCCCATTGCCTAATCTGCCACGTCAGTGTCTCACCCGGGCACAAGGCATGTGACGCTGGCAGTGCTCCCATGTTTATCGAGCGGTGTGTTTGGCAATGGGGCTGGACTGATATAACTGGCTACATGTGACTGTGACTCCTATTTACTGCAGTCACCATCAGAACAAAGTCTGAGGTCAGTTACCCTGGTCAGGACCATGTTTGCTGCTGTCTGGGCGAGCATTGTCTCCTCCATAGAATAGGCTCCCGGGGTGGGAGACCCAGTCTGAAGTCTCTATTTCCTCACAAATTAAGAAAGTCAATGAAAGTCCCGGCATTGCGTCAAACCCTGCAGATCTGTCGGTGGAAACTGTACTGGCATCCACGTTAGTTGTCCTCACAATAGATGAGGCTGGTTTCTCCTCTGGTCTTTATGGTTGGGCCGAATGGTATGATATGTCTGATCATTCATGGTGTTATCTGCATAGGTGCACTTATAGGGGATGAATAAGAAGTCGTTACACCTTTCAAATGGTCAGGAGTAATAACAAGCCCTCTCTGACACAATGAAGGCACACAAGTATAAATTACATCGGATACACTCAGGTGCACACATATCCGCTATGTGCATGCACATATGCACACCTCCACTGTACACACACATACCGACCTGCTGCACATACATGTACACCTCATCCGCCCACCTCTGCTGTGTTCAGTTGCAGGGGATCAATTGGAAGTCGTCGCACCTAGAAAATGTTTGGGGGGGCGCTGATCTGATGCACAATAGGCACACAAGCATTATAAATGATCTCTTAAACACTCATATGCACACCTCCTATTGAGCACACCACAGCTGCAACTATACACACGTACCTCTGCTCTGCACAAGTATCAGAGTTGCACTGGTGCATACCATTGCAACACACACACACACACACACACACTATGAGATTAGGAAACCCGATCTCCTTCTGTTACCATGAACAGTGCCCCTCTCACCTAAAGGCTTGCTCTGTTATTGCTGCTGAGCTCCATTTTTTTTTTTTTTTTTTTTCTTAAAGCGCTGCGGAATATGTTGGCGCTATATAAATAAATCTTTATTATTTATCTTATGCAGCAGTGACATGTCCTCTATACTGCGCCGCTGCTGTTGAGCCAGGTATACATGGAACGTTCTGACCAGTAGAAAGTTCTGCACAAATTCTTCTTCATACAGCTTTGTTATAACAATTCGCGTTCTGCCATGCGGGTTAGTCGCCATATAGCAGCATGTGATGGGTTGTTGACTAACGATTCTGCTCCGCACACAGCAGATCTATAGACCATCTTTTATCTGTACAGATGTCGATTACAATGTCTTCAAACATTTCATTAAAGTTTGTTTCCACGTCCTTACCTCTCTTCCAGTCTTACTTCGTTTCTGACTATGATCCGACCATTGAGGATTCCTATACGAAGATATGTAACATTGATGGGAAGCAGACCCGGCTGGACAGTAAGTGCACTAAGGCTGTTTTGGGGAGTAAATGTGTGGCTCAGATATGGCTGTATGAAGCGCTCTGGTGTGTAATGTAGGTCAACGTCCAATTCTCTAATATAGGTGATGGGTTTTTCACAAAAAATAGGAAAAAAAAAACTTTAAAGGGGAAATCCAGTGAAAGTGATATTCACATATCAGGTCAGCAACCTGCTGTGACACTACAACCCCAACAGCTTGTGGCTGCTAGAAAATGCTGTGAGTTGTAGTTTCACGACAGCTGGAGGGCCAAAGGTTGCTGACCCCTGACAGGTTGAGGCCATGATGTCAAATCACCACCGGTTTCCAGAAAGAAAGGCGAAGCCCTCTTTAATACCACTCTGGGTGTATGATCTGTGACTCCACACTGCGGAAAAAGAATAAACCACCTGCAACTACTACTCCCATTAGACAACCATGTTGCCGAGGTTGCCAGATGGGCACTTGCTCAGGACCTGGACGGTCAGGTCTTTGTTTCATTGATGGAGGTAGAAGAATTTGCAGAGGAACAAAGAAAGGTATCGGCTCCAGGGTGTAAGGAAAGCGGAGGGAGCCGGAGGGATCTCCACAGGAATGTCTGGAATGTGACACGGTGATCTCTGCAAATAAAGACGTAAGGAATTCAGATAAAGAGAAAATTCTCAACCTGAGGCGAGAGAGCAGGGTGGAGACTCGGTTCAGGCTTCTCGTAAAGAGTGATTTCCTAATAAATGTCCATAAACTATCTTGCATCATCACCTACACTGTGTCCGCGCCCCTGTGCCGCGTCCGCGCCCCCGACGCCTGTGCCGCACCCCCGACGCCTGTGCCGCGTCCGCGCCCCCTGTGCCGCACCCCCGCCGCGTCCGGCGCCCCGGTGCCTGGACGATGGCTGATCTAGGACTGACAAATAAGCTGAGCTGCTCTGTAGACTTGGAACCATGTACCACAAAGTTTCCGAAACCTTTTTAAAACTTGGTGATAAATTTTAAAGAATAAGTGGTCCCACTGTATAACTTATGGCTTTTTTTTTTTTTTTTTTTTTTTTTTGTCCAAATCCACTTCCCCCCTTCCCTTTTAGTTCTGGACACGGCCGGACAGGAGGAGTTTGGGGCGATGAGAGAGCAGTACATGCGGACAGGAGAAGGCTTCCTGCTGATTTTTGCTATTAATGACCGAGGAAGGTAAATTATTGAAATGGCAGAATCTGTTGTGTTTTTTTTTTTCTTCTCAATCACACAGCGAAACACACAGCCCCATAGATCAGGGGTCAGGCACCTTTTTGGCTGAGAGAGCCATGATTGCCACATATTTTAAAATTTAATTCTGTGAGAGCTTTCCAATATGTTCAATACTAAATACAAGTAAATGTGTGCGTTTTATGTAAGCCCAACCCATTTAAAGTACAGTAAGTCTCTGAATTCTTTTTAATAACGTTATGGTGTTGCTAACAAATGATGAATCCCTTTGCAGCCCCAATATGGTATCCCCATTATCCCCTATGCAGCCCCCAATATGTTATCACCATCATGCCCATGGAGTACCCCATCATCCCCTTTGCAGCCATCCCCATGGTGCTGCTACCTGCAAAAAAACACACACACCGATCGTCCGCTCTGTATGGTGTTCTGGGTGCCGCTCTGTCCCTGCTGCCGTACCCATACGTTACCAATCAGATTCCTGCAGGTAACATCATGCGCCACTGATTGGCCTGCAGCTGTTGGCCTCTGATTGGACCGCAGCCACCTGGTTTAACTCACACGGCAGCAGGGACAGAGCGCGGCACCCAGAACCACATACAGCGGCGGCGGGATGCAGGTAAAACAGTTCTATATACAGTAGATTTGGCTGCAAGCCAGATGCGGCAATCAATAGAGCCACATCTGGCTCGTGAGTCATAGGTTCCCGACCCCTGCCATAGATACTAGTGTTAGTCTGATACTTGGCTTTTCTTCCATACTTATACAGACATTGTAGGACTGTGTAAGTGGGCACTAGAGAGTGGCAAAAGTAGCCCATCGGAATGATTTTAAACACTTGTGATTGCAATGAGTCGCCTCCGGTGGCACGTTTTGTTTATATAACCTCTTGGCACATGTGCCTGTACATCTATGCTGGGGTCTGCCTGAGTGGAGTGGGCTCAAGAGCTGAGTCAGCTCCACACATGGCAGATGCTGGCTGAGTGATACAGCCAGCATCTATCTGTAAAGTTAGCAACCAGAGCTGGCTGATTATATATGGCCCCATCCTGGTATAAATGATTCTCCATCCTGGTATATATGACTTCAATCCCCCCCCACCCCACATCCTGATACATGGGATTCCTCCCCCCTTCCCCATCCTGGTATATATGCTTCCACCTTAACCCCCCCCACCTAATCCTGCCTTTATGCCGCAGATATAAATTAAATGATTCCAGTCCCCTTTCCTCTGCTCCACCGGTGTAGGGCGTCCTCTTCTGATGCCGGCAACTGACAGCGGCGTCAGCTACCGGGATATTCACTACTCCCCTCCCAGGACTATAGGAGTGGGGAGCACTGAATATGTGGTGTCGTCTGTGGTCTGTCTTCCAATAACATGGTGTGTGCAGACCAGTCTGTACGATCCTAAAATGTCACCTCTGCTGCAGTGTATGTGACCCCCATTCCACCGCCCGCACCCCCACAGCAACAGCCAGATACATCTGGACTACAAGACGCACCCCCTGCTTTTCTCTAACATTTTGGGGTGGGAAAAAGTGCATCTTATAGTCCAACAAATACAGTAACGGCCTCGAATGGTGAACGTGGTGCAGATGAGAAAAACATAAGGCCAGAATTGCTGTTTTTCGGTATTTTTTTTTTTTTCATTTTCATTCAATTTTTGTTTGTTGTTCTCCCCAGTTTTTCATATTGTATGGTAAAAGCTATTGCTCCCGGAAGAGGAAGGGTGGGGGGGGGGGGGACTGAAGAGCCAAAAATGATAAATGTTCCCGGAGGGCCGGGGCATATGCCGATGTGTATGGGATTCACCTACTGTAAATAATGGAAATATCTGCAATCATCTGAGCATTTTTCCCCATTCTACATCTCTAACCTGCCCATCTCCCCCCCACCTTAATAATTGATGGTTGGTGTTACAGGGAGGAAATGATACTTGGCGTCTGCGATGTCTGGATACCTATAATCGTCTTCTCCTCCAGTCCGCGGCCAATGATTCCTTGCACAACACAATGGCAGACAGGAACGAGGATGCGTCTGATGGCGACGTTATATTTTTGTCTTCATTATGGCTTTTATAATCCAATTACAGGTTCATATAGTAACACAACACACACATAATTGCTCCTGCCATGTGGTTTGATGCAAGTTATACTTGGTGATTATCGTGCATAAGCTTAAAGGGGCCGTCCAATCTTAGGGACAATTTTATTTATCCTTAAATGAATATATAGCTACTGTGCATTGCAGAATAAGTTAACTGAGAATCGGTCAGCGAGCTCAATCTAATGAAAAGACTGACTCCTTTTTAATCCATTTTCTGAGCTCCTCTCAATTCTGTGGTCATTAAAGTGGAGGGTGCAAAGTTTTTAGTGTAATTCATCTGACACCATTATAACTTTTTTTTCTTCTCTCCCAGCTTCAATGAGATCAGCAAGTTTCACACTCAGATCCTACGTGTCAAGGACCGAGATGAGTTTCCTATGATCCTGGTTGGCAACAAGGCAGATCTGGATCTTCAGAGACAGGTGAGACTTCTGCAAAACTTGGCTGGCCGTTTGTGTAAGGTTCGCTTCTCCTCCATGTGCCGTAGTGACCTGGAGCAGGGGCACAGCGTTCCAGGAGACAAAGGAGAGCAAGAATGGCTTAATTAAATGTATTTAAGATAGGTTCCCTTTAATGGGTCATATGATTTTAAATAGCAGCTAACCCGTCACCAGGTTTTTGCCATCCCATCTGAGAGCAGCACAAAGTAGAGATGGAGACCCTGATTCCAGCGATGTGTCACTTACTGAGCTCCTTGCTGTCTCATTTTGATAAAAGTATTGTATTATTTTTCTCTGCTGCAGATTTAGCAGTTAATGAATGTGATGGACTACCTGACAGCAGGACAAGTAGTCCTGTAATGATAATCTCCAGATGATTAAACAGTTTTTTTTTTTTTTTTTTTTTATCAAAACTACACTGAACAGCCCAGTAAGTGACACATCACTGGAGTCAGGATCTCTGGCTCTACATCAGGGGTCTCAAACTCGGTTGGGTTGGTGGGCCGCACGTAGAAAAAAATTTATATCGGGGGGCCGCATTGCTTGTAGGACTAAAGGTACCGTTACACGTCGCAACATTGCATGCAATTTCACAGGCAATTTGCTGGTTGCAGTGAAATCATGGACACATTGTTCTATTTTCTTGCTGTGTACAAATGTAACAATGTGTCCATGATTTCACTGCAACCAGCAAATTGCCAGTGACATTGCATGCAATGTTGCGACGTGTAATGGTACCCTAAGTGACATTTTAGCAATACCAGAATTTTTTGCTCAATCTAGAAAAGTACAAATTATGATCTTCTTGTAGTAATGTCCCCACCCTGGTCTCCATCTTGTAGGAATGTCCCCATCCTGGTCCTCATCTTGTAGTAATATCCCCATCCTGGTCCTCGTCATGTAGTAATGTCCCCATCCTGGTCCTCGTCATGTAGTAATGTCCCCATCCTGGTCCCCTTCTTGTAGTAATGGCCCCATCCTGGTCCCCTTCTTGTAGTAATGTCCCCATCCTGGTCCACCTCTTGTAGTAATGTCCCCATCCTGGTCCACCTCTTGTAGTAATGTCCCCATCCTGGTCCACCTCTTGTAGTAATGTCCCCATCCTGGTCCACCTCTTGTAGTAATGTCCCCATCCTGGTCCACCTCTTGTAGTAATGTCCCCATCCTGGTCTCCATCTTGTAGTAATGTCCCCATCCTGGTCTCCATCTTGTAGTAATGTCCCCATCCTGATCCCCTTCTTGTAGTAATGTCCCCATCCTGGTCCCCATCCTATATTAATGTCTCCCATCCTGGTCTCCATCTTGTAGTAATGTCCCCATCCTGGTCCTCCTCTTGTAGTAATGTCCCCATCCTATATTAATGTCTCCCATCCTGGTCCTCATCTTGTAGTAATGTCCCAATCTTTTAGTAATGTTCCCTCCCTTGTCATCTTGTAGTAATGTCCTGGTCTCTGTTCTTTTTGTTCTCTCGCTCACACACACACACTCACATAGGACTTGTCCACACACCTGCGCTCTCAGTATTTAGCGCTTCTGCGCTAAATACTTAGGTTTTGACAGAGAAGTACAGGTGTGTGTATGCAGCCGCTTTCAGCAGACGCTGTCCCTGGTTACCCGATGTGTATCGTGGTAACCAGTTCATACAGCAGCCTGCATAGTGTGCGCTTATCCAGAGCGCAAATGGAAACACTGCAAGCAGCGTTTCCCTGTGCGCTCGAGATAAGCGGACAGTGGGCAGCCTGCTGTATGAACTGGTTACCACGATACACATCGGGTAACCAGGGACAGCGTCTGCTGAAAGCGGCTGCATACACACACCTGCACTTCTGTCAAAACCTAAGTATTTAGCGCAGAAGCGCTAAATACTGAGAGCGCAGGTGTGTGGACAAGCCCATATATACACACCCGCACATTCACACACACTCACATACATACACACATACATCCTCAGACATATTCACACAAACACATACACACTCACACATTGACACACTTGCATAGGGCCATATCTGGAGTTCCTGCCGCCCTAGGCACTTTCAGCAGTCACGTTCCCCTCCCCTCCAGGCTGCTATCTTCGGCTGTAACAGCGCCTTACCTGACTCCACTCTTCTCATTCCGGCAGCTTCTTCCTCTGTGGCTCCCAGTCTTCCGCTTGCTGGCACCAGCTGGCACCAGCCAGCACGCCGCACCAGCCTGCACCCGGCAGCCGGCACCAGTCAGCACATGGCACTAGCCGCCGGCGATGTGCCGCTCAGGCGGCGCGGGAATACACTCGCACATATACATACAATCACACACATATACACACTCACATACAAATATACACGCGCACACACATATACACACTCACACATATACACACACATACACTCACACATACACACTCACTCACATATACACACAAATACACTCACTCACATATACACACAAATACACACTCACTCACATATACACACAAATACTCACACATATACACATACACACTCACATATACACACAAATACACTCACTTATACACATGCACACACTCACATATACACACAAATACTCACACATATACACACTCACACATATACACACACATACACTCACTCACATATACACACAAATACACTCACTCACACTCTCACATACACACAAATACACACGCACACACTCACTCACATATACACACAAATACACTCACTATTATACACATGCACACACTCACATATACACTCACACATACTGACACTCTCTCTCTAACACTCACTCATAAACACCTGATGCCCCGGGCTCATTATACATGCAGCCGACGCGGTACTGCTTTACTGTGACTAGTGACGGGTACCGCGCCGGCTCAGCTCACACAAGCGCCTTCGCGCCTGTACATTCATGAAAGCAGGCGGCCGGTGGACCAATCAGAAGCCGCCTGTGACGTCACAGGCGGCTTCTGATTGGTCCACCGGCCGCCTGCTTTCATGAATGTACAGGGCAGGCGCGAAGGCGCTTGTGTGAGCTGAGCCGGCGCGGTACCAGTCACAGTAGT
Organism: Allobates femoralis; assembly: GCA_033576535.1. Lineage (NCBI taxonomy): Eukaryota > Metazoa > Chordata > Amphibia > Anura > Aromobatidae > Allobates > Allobates femoralis. The sequence continues at coordinate 78,547,916 of JARQOC010000009.1, forward strand.
CACAGTAAAGCGGTACCGCGTCGGCTGCATGTATAATGGCCCGGGGGCATGCATTTTTCTTTCATGGTGCCCCGGGCCGCACTGGGGAGCGTGGCGGGCCGCGAGTTTGAGACCCCTGCTCTACATTATACTGCTCTCAGATTAGGTGTCAAAAAGCTGGTGGCAGGTTCCCTTTAAATGAGACTTCTTAGACCTCTACAGATTCCAGTGCCTCTGTTGCTCCTGTCCTTGGGTTGTCTGGCATCTCAGCTTCTCTACCATAGATTGACCACGATGTTTGCTACAAAAAGAAACCTGCCCTGTACCGGCCGTTTAGTGGTTGGCACCAAGGAAGTCTTCTATGACTGGTGGTTCCTTTGTGACTCTTAAGTTGACCTCCTGTATTTCCTCTCTTACCATTAGGTGACCAGAGAGGAAGCGCTCAGCTTTGCACGGGAGAATCGGATCCCCTATATGGAGGCCTCTGCTAAGATCCGGCTAAACGTAGATGAATCCTTCCATGAACTGGTCAGGGCAATCAGGTAATGGGGGGGCGAAGGCGTTGCTGATATGTTATTATGCAATATGCAATCTATGTGTATGTATATAGCTAAATAGCTTTTGTGTGGCATGTGTGTAATATGTATTCATGGAAACATATTTATATATAAAGAACTTGGGTAAAGGTGAGACTTTTGTGTTACATAATAAAACTGATAAATTGCATACATAAATATAAATCTAGCGGTAAATATAAAATTTTATTTTTGTGTGTGTATGTGTATTATATAGATGGATCTAATATAATAAAGCTGTGTATGTATGTCTATTATGCGCCCCTAACCTGCACCCCCATTCACCCCCTCAAAAAATAAAAACCCTGTACCCCTGCCATCCCCAAACCCTAACATATGCAACCTCTGTGAATGGGCGGAGCCATGTGCATCCATGGAGGGGCGGAGCCATGTGCATCCATGGAGGGGCGGAGCCATGTGCATCCATGGAGGGGCGGAGCCATGTGCATCCATGGAGGGGCGGAGCCATGTGCATCCATGGAGGGGCGGAGCCATGTGCATCCATGGAGGGGCGGAGCCATGTGCATCCATGGAGGGGCGGAGCCATGTGCATCCATGGAGGGGCGGAGCCATGTGCATCCATGGAGGGGCGGAGCCATGTGCATCCATGGAGGGGCGGAGCCATGTGCATCCATGGAGGGGCGGAGCCATGTGCATCCATGGAGGGGCGGAGCCATGTGCATCCATGGAGGGGCGGAGCCATGTGCATCCATGGAGGGGCGGAGCCATGTGCATCCATGGAGGGGCGGAGCCATGTCTCTGCTTTATATATTAGATACTGCCAGTGTCACATCACAGGGCAAATCCTAATTGAAGTCCATTCTCTTTTTATTTACTTTGTGACTTTCATGTGCAAAATAATCATTCTATTCTATTTTGTTATAACTAAGATTAATATACATTATTTTTTTTTTTTTATTTATATATTATAATATAGTGGTGTTTTACATGCATACAAAGAGATAATTAAAAAAAGTATAACTTCTTTAACCCCTTAAGGACAGCCTCATTTTTACAATTCTGACCAGTGTCACTTTCTGAGGTTATAACTCTGGAACGCTTCAACATATCCCAGTGATTCCAAGACTGATTTTTCATGTCATATTGGAGTTCATGTTAGTAGTAAATATAGGATGATGTTTTCTGCATGTCTTTGAGTGTTTACATGCAGTGATCGTTCAAAGCCATGACGAGTATAGCTGTCATTAAGGGGTTAAGTTCTATATTTATTGCTATACATATACTTTTATTTTTTATTTATGCAATTTATTACATAGATATTTTGATATATAAATGTATGCTTTTGTTTTTGTACATATAGAAAAAGTGAAAGAAATATATAATATCTAATTTTTCTATTTGATAGTTTTTCATAAAGAATAAAAATTTATATTTACTTATGCATAATATTAAATATATATGTGGATGTAAATTGCATTTAATATAGGTAAAAAGTGTTTGACCTGTGTTAGGGCCCTTTCACATCAGCGTTTTTCGTAATTCGCGGCAGATGCGGTGAAAAAACCGCATCTGCCGCGTTTGCCGCATAACGGTTCCACTTGCGGCACGGTTGCGGTTTTTTCCATAGGAAGTATAGGGGGACTTGCGGCAGATGCGGCAAGTGCGGTATTGCACTTGCGGCAGGTGCGGCAGCGAAAAAAACCGCAGTAAGCCGCGGTTTTTTTCTCTGCCGCACCTGCCGCAAGTGCAATACCGCACTTGCCGCATCTGCCGCAAGTCCCCCTATACTTCCTATGGAAAAAAACCGCAACCGTGCCGCAAGTGGAACCGTTATGCGGCAAACGCGGCAGATGCGGTTTTTTCACCGCATCTGCCGCGAATTACGAAAAACGCAGATGTGAAAGCACCCTTAGCCAGTAGATAGAAAAATATTGGAATCTGAGAGTCCTTAGTGGTTGACACCTGTTCTCAAACCCCTGGTAAAAGACACCCAGATACATTCAGGACACAACTGACCTATTAAATAAACCAGTGGTCCCCAACTTTTTTTGCATCGTGGACCGGCTTCATGCAAGACCATTTTTCTGGGGCGGGGCTTTGGTCATATGGGGTGTGGCCATGGATAAGGGGTGGAGTTTAGCACCCTGTGTCCCTGAAAGATGTGTTACGTACTATTTTTCAGTATGCAAATAGTCTGTGGAGCCTCGGTTAGGAGTCTCAAACACAGGACTAGCCAGATATCCCTCCAGGGAAGGACCCAGCCATGGGGTGGCTCCTTGCAGAGAACACCATAACCACCATGTTAAGTGGCCCTTTTAGTCAATATCCAGCTCTTTTATGAGTTGATATGACAAGGGAATACCAAGGCCAGGTATCCATCCACAGACAGCTGTTTCGGGGTGTTGCCCCTCATCAGTGTGGAGTAGGATTCTGGCTAGGTGGAAGCAATGCCTGATAGACCAATATCGCAAAGCATTCACTGATCTCAGGGAGACCAGTCCAAGACCAGTCCACCCCTTGGCTGGGTCCTTCCCTGGAGGGATATCTGACTAGTCCTATGTTTGAGACTCCTAACCGAGGCTCCACAGACTCTATTTGCATATTATGATTCCCAGGGGGCAATGTGCCTAGGGATTCACTGTGGGAGGAAAAATAAAGCGTCAAAACAAAAATTTAGCCTTGGTGGGAAAGGGGTTGAAGGGCAAATCACTAGGATATACCTTGAGTTCTCACCAATCTAGAGAGTGAAGGCACATCGTTGATTCAGGTCCGTGCCTGTCTTCAGTTTCCCCTCTGCAGGATACGTTCAGTGAGCGCGCTGATGATTTGGAAGTGAAACGCGATATTTGAGGCTGAGACATAAGTGAGAGATGTGATGGTAGACGGAGAGCAGACTTGTTCCTCCATAGTGTAATCCTCCCCAACCTCAGCAAGGCAGAACATGTCCATACAGCGGCTCAGACCTCTCATCGGAACGTCTGTGGGGTACGGTTAACCCCATCAGTGCATCCCAAGAGGTGTGCAGCGCACGGTGGCACCATGTTTTATATGGCATTACAATGAGTGATGGTGCCATATATACGTTTGAAAACAAAGGTGCGATAAAGCAGGGGACGGTAGAGTAAATTCTTGGTGTTCTCATTGTCAGGCGCCTAAGGGTCTTTAATTAGGAGACTGGTATTTAGTAATTCTATAATAGAAAGAGAACTTGTTGGATTGTAGTAATATATATGGCTGCTGAGCAGACCACAATAACTCAGTTTATGACGTGTTGGTGCAAGATCACCACTTGCTAGCTGGCATCAAACACAGCAGTGTCCAAAAGTTAGGTCCAGCAGCAAAGAACTGAGTTTAAAGGAGTTGTCCATATTTTTAGGGCCTTTTATTTATTAATACTCAAATAAAAAAGAAGTTTAGTCTACACAATTCTCCATGTATTACTACTATTACAGGCTGCAGAATGAGATGACTGAGAGTTCTTCAGTGAGCTCCTTTTAATAGTGGGGTAGTTTGTAACTCTCATCTCCTTTTTCTGAGCTCTTCTTGGCCGATTTACATAATTAAAAACAATATTTGGTGCCACCAATTCATAATAATCTGATGTACAAAGTCTAAAATTAATGAACCTTCTACTTTTTTTTTTAAATACTGTCCCAAAACAATTAATAGAATGTAAAAATTAATGTTTTTTTTCTGATCATCATAATGGGAGACCCAGATAATGGGTTTAGGGCACTGCCCTCCGGAGGCCACACTAGGTACTACAAGTTTGTAGACACCGCCCCCTCCGCTTATAAACCCCTACCGCAGGGAATATCCTCAGTTTTAAACTTAGTGTGCTCGGAGGAATCACACGCTTTGCTTGCACATCACAGCATTCTCACAGCTTACGTGATGGCGTATGAAGATAAGGTAGGTCCCGGTCGGGGACCTCCGGCAGTCTCCCTGTTCACCCTTGGGGAACACACAGGTTGAGGTACCGGAGGGCCCAGAGCCTGGACACGTTGTGTCCCCCCGGTACGCTGCCGCGCTCCTTCCCATCCCTCTTTGGGGGGCTCTGGGAAGTGGGAGACAGGAGCCTTGCACAGCTCCGCTCCGTCCGAGGCCTCCCTAAATGGTGCTTACAGACCGGACTGGAGCCAGCCCAGTCCGAGGCCTCCCTAAATGGTGCTTACAGACCGGACTGGTGCTGAACCCCCGTCCGAGGCCTCCATAAATGGTGCTTACAGACCGGACCGGCACTGTGTGTCTCCGGTGTGCCTGGGGGTAGTGTCTGACACTATATGGTGTTCTGGCACTCAGACCGCGCGCAACCCTCGGGTCCGCGGTTCTGGCGGTGTACCCTGTGCTGGGGTCACCATAGCTGACCGCCCTGTGTGTCACAGGGGCTGCGGCTGCGGGCTACAGATTTTGCATGAAGCCCTGGGTATAGTGTTAATACTATATCTCCCGCGCTGCGGGCTCCGGCACCAGATTTATTAAGATGGCTGCTTGGAGAGATGGGGAGCAGCCCATAGGATGATGTCATCGCTGGGCGTGTGTGTGTGTGCTTCCCGCCTGTTTTTCAGCTCCGCCCACGTCTTGTCTGGCGGCGGCCATTTTCTCCTCACTTCCCTGCTGGGACTGGATGAGTGCACTGCTGCGCTCCCGGAGGAGACCGGTCATTACCCTCGCGGAGGCCACACACACACCGCTTCCCTCCACCGCATTGAAGCGGTCGGTAAGCCGCCGGTGTTCCGGTTTCCTACTTGGCTTATTCTTTTCCTCTGCTGTCGGCATGGCCCCAGCAAAGAAAAGTGCTGTGAAGGCAGACAACTCCACCACTACCTGTGCTACATGCAACGGGACGCTGGTTGAAGGGTCCTGCAATAATTGCGGACGCCCAGAGGCCCGGACTGATTCTGCAGAGACTGCAGCTCCGGTGCTGTACCCTGAGGTCCAGGTGATCCCAGGGCAATGGGAAGCACAGAATAAGATTAACGAATCTATGTTATCCAAATTGTCCTCCATGTCGCAATCCCTGGAGGCACTGACTAGGAGACTGGGAAGCCCAGCTGCTCCTTCAAGTTACCCCCAGGTGTCACCTCTTTCTGCTGCTAGACCCCTTAAGCGGGCTCGCCGAGATGAATCACCCGAGATCCAGAACCTCTCTGAGGAGGAGCGTCACTCTGATGGTGACGAGGATGATGGGGGTTCAATACTTGAGTCTATGTCAGAACCACCAGATGGGGTAGAGGATTTGGTATCCTCCATAAACGAGACTCTACATCTCGTGGCACCCCCTGAGGAGGTAGAACTACACCCAAAGGAGGTGTATCAATGGCTGCAGCCGGAGGATCGCCCATGTGGCTCCTTTATGGACCACACTAACTTTGGAAGGGTGGTTAGAGCACCCAGGATTCATCCTGGGCGCCGTTATGTCCGCAAATCTAAGGACAATCGCTTTCCCTTCCCCCAGGAGGTGCTTCAGGAGTGGTCGCAGTCCCCGAAGGTGGACGCTTCCATGACCAGGATTGCTGCACGCTCCCTGTTCTCTGCCTCTGATAGCTCCTCATTGAAGGACGCGACGGATAGACAGGTCGAGCAACTCGCCAAGTCTTCCTATGAGGCTGTGGGGGTCTTCATTTGCCCCTAATTTTGCCACGGTCTGGACTCTGCAGGCAATCACCACCTGCTTAGATGGTATTACTGACCTGGCGGGGTCCAATTCAGAGGTCCTGGCGCTTACTGATAGGGCGAGAGCCTATGCAGATTACGCCAGGACGGCGACCCTAGAAACTGCCACCCGCTCTGCTGTGGCTTCGGCCAATGCTATAGCGATCCGCAGGTTGTTGTGGCTGCGTCTATGGGACTCAGATGCCACGTCTAAGAAGATTCTGCAGAATCTTCCATTCTCTGGCGACAGACTTTTTGGCACTGAGCTGGATAAGCTAATAAAGGATTCTGCGGAGTCTAAGATCCCACAGAATAAGCCTAAGCCACGGTATACCGTCAAAAGGAACCCAAAACAGTGGTCCTTTCGGTCCAGCTCGCAGTCATCCGCTTCGTCCGCTCGCACGGACAGAGGGGGCAAGCCCTCTACTCAGTGGCGCCCCAAAGGTCGTCAGAAGAAGTCAACGGGGGCAGCGGCTGCCACCCCCAAACCCACTTCCGCACGACTCGCTCTCCAGTCCTGCCGCCCTACAGGTGGGGGGCCGCCTGTCCCGTTTTCAGGACAGATGGTTACTCCACGTTCAAGATCCGTGGGTTCGAGACGTAGTCTCACGCGGCTACAGGATAGAGCTGACGTCGCGGCCGACACACCGATTCCATCGGTCTGTTCCATCTCCAGAAAAGGCTCAGGCTTTTCATCTGGTGTTGGAGGGACTCCGCAGAGACGGGGTAGTGGTCCCAGTGCCTTCCGGGGAGAGGTTTCGGGGTTTTTACTCCAACCTCTTCATTGTCCCAAAAAAGGACGGCTCCTTCCGCCCGGTTCTGGACCTCAAGTTGTTCAACCGTCACGTGTTGGTTCGGAAGTTCCGCATGGAATCCCTGCGCTCCGTGATCGCGGCTGTGTCACAGGGAGACTTCCTAGCGTCCATCGATATCCGGGACGCCTACCTTCACGTACCCATTGCACCGGCTCACCAGCGCTGGTTACGGTTCGCAGTGGGGGACGAACACTTCCAATTCGTGGCGCTGCCTTTCGGGCTGGCCTCGGCACCGCGGGTGTTCACGAAAGTGATGGCCTCTATGATGGCTCTCCTACACGTGCAGGGGCATGCCGTAATACCCTATCTGGACGACCTACTGGTCAGGGCGCCATCGGAACACCTTTGTCGGCAAAGCCTGGAGGTGACCATGAAGTCTCTGGAACAGTTTGGGTGGCTTCTCAATATCCAGAAGTCGACCCTGGTTCCGACCCAGTCATTGACATATCTGGGCATGGATTTCCACACGGACTCAGCCCTGGTGTCTCTGCCACGAGCCAAGCAGCTGGCTATCCAATCAGGAGTGCAAGATATCCTTCTGTCGCCACATTCATCCCTACGGGTGTTGATGAAGCTGGTGGGACGCATGGTAGCTGCGATAGAGGCGGTGCCTTTCGCACAATTTCGTCTCCGTCCTCTCCAGCTGGAGATTCTCCGCCGATGGGACAAGAGGACGATCTCTCTGAATCGGCTGGTGGCACTTTCCCAACCGACCAGGGATTCCCTGCAGTGGTGGCTCCAGCCCCGTCACTTGTCGCGGGGCCGGTCTTTCCTCAAACCGTCATGGTTAGTGGTGACCACAGACGCCAGTCTGAAGGGCTGGGGTGCGGTGTTCTTACACCACAGGGCTCAAGGTCTCTGGACGGAGTCGGAGTCGGCGTTGCAGATCAACGTACTGGAGATCAAGGCAGTCTATCTGGCGCTCCTGGCGTTTCAGAGGTTCCTGTCAGGACAACCCATCCGGGTTCAGTCCGACAATGTGACGGCCGTCGCCTATATAAACCATCAGGGGGGGACCAGAAGTGCTCAGGCCCTCACCGAAGTCCACCGCATTCTATCTTGGGTGGAGGACAACGACTGCCTGATCTCCGCAGTTCACATCCCAGGGGTCGAGAACTGGGAGGCCGACTACCTGAGCCGGCAGGGGATGGACGCCGGAGAGTGGTCTCTTCATCCAGACGTCTTCCAGGACATCTGCAGCAGATGGGGCACTCCGGACGTGGATCTGATGGCCTCTCGGCTGAATCATCAGGTGCCGCAATACATGGCGAGATCATGGGATCCTCAGTCTCTGGGGGCAGACGCCCTGATCCTGAGTTGGTCCAGCTTCCATCTACCATATGTATTCCCACCTCTGGCACTGATTCCCAAGGTTTTGTGGAAAATCAGGGCGGAGTGCAGCATAGCCATTCTAGTGGCTCCGGATTGGCCCAGGAGGTCCTGGTATCCGGACCTGTGGCAACTGTCAGGCGGACACCGATGGGCTCTTCCAGAACGCGCAGATATTCTCGCGCAAGGCCCATTCTTCCACCTCAATTCCAGGGCCCTCAGATTGACTGCATGGCTCTTGAGGCCTGGCTGCTAACATCCAGAGGCTTCTCTCCTACAGTGGTTGCCACTATGAATCGGGCCAGGAAGCCCGTATCACGGAAGATATACCACAGAACGTGGAAAATCTTTTTCACCTGGTGTGCCTCTGATGGACGGGCACCGTGGCCCTTGTCCATCCCGACGTTGTTGGCTTTCCTACAGTCGGGTTTGGAATTGGGCTTATCCCTCAGCTCCCTGAAGGGTCAAGTATCAGCTCTTTCGGTGCTGTTTGACAGGCGTTTGGCGCTCCTTCCTAAGGTCCGTCAGTTTCTGCAAGGGGTGTCTCGGGTGGTCCCGCCATATAGGCGACCACTGGACCCTTGGGACCTTAACATGGTCCTGACGGCTCTGCAGAAACCGCCGTTTGAGCCTCTGAGGGACGTCTCCCTCTCTCATCTGTCCCAGAAAGTGGTCTTTCTGGTGGCAATTACATCTCTGAGACGGGTTTCAGAATTGGCTGCACTTTCGTGCAAGTCATTCTTTCTGGTAGTCCACCAAGACAAGGTGGTGTTGCGCCCGCGGGCAGAATTTTTGCCGAAAGTGGTTTCCACTTTCCACTTGAACCAAGAGATTGTTCTTCCATCTTTTTGTCCCGCTCCTGTTCATCAGGTTGAGCGCGACCTCCACACTCTGGATCTCGTGAGGGCTGTACGCATTTATGTGTCCAGGACTGCCTCCTTCTGGAGTTCGGACTCTTTGTTCATCCTTACGGCAGGTCGCTGTAAGGGGTCCGCGGCATCAAAATCGACCTTGGCCAGATGGATCAAGGCGCCCATTCAAGAGGCTTACCGTTCTGCGGGTCTGCCTCTCCCAGTGGGCTTGAAGGCGCACTCGACCAGAGCCGTCGGTGCTTCCTGGGCTTTGCGACATCGCGCTTCAGCTCTGCAGGTGTGTCAGGCGGCCACCTGGTCCAGCCTACACACCTTCTCTAAGCACTATATGGTGCATGCCCATGCCTCTGCGGATGCAAGTTTGGGCAGGCGGGTCCTCCAGGCGGCGGTTGCCCACCTTTGAGGGGGACCGTGTCTTTACACGTCTTTGAGGAACTCTTCCCGCCCTGGGGTTTTGCTTTAGGACATCCCCATTGTCTGGGTCTCCCATTATGATGATCAGAAAAAAGAGAATTTTGTTTACGTACCGTAAATTCTTTTTTCTTGAGTCATCAATGGGAGACCCAGCACCCACCCAGTTGTTCCGTTGCATGTTTGCATTTGATCTGTTCCCAGTTGGGACAGTTTATTCCGGGTTGTTGGACCGTCTGTGCACGGTTTCTTTCCCGATGTATCGGGTGTGGTTTATTTTGTCTCCTCGCAGCTTATGAACCAAACTGAGGATATTCCCTGCGGTAGGGGTTTATAAGCGGAGGGGGCGGTGTCTACAAACTTGTAGTACCTAGTGTGGCCTCCGGAGGGCAGTGCCCTAAACCCATTGTCTGGGTCTCCCATTGATGACTCAAGAAAAAAGAATTTACGGTATGTAAACAAAATTCTCTTTCTTCTTTCTACGGAGAGAAAATTGAGCCACAGCGCATACAATGTGGATATTAAATGCCTGATCCCAGTATTGCTGACAGAGAGGGGGTCTCATCCTGTGATCAGTTAGGCATTAAGACCCCTTTCTCTGAAGCATGCTAGGGTCTGTCTTTAAAGATATGTAAAAAAAAAAAAATATATATATATTTTATTTTTATTCATATTTTTCTTCTGTTCCCTGTTTTCATTTTTAGAAAATTCCAGGAGATGGAGTGCCCCCCGACCCCGGCTGTTCACACCAAGAAGAAAGAGTCTAAAAGCTGCCCATGTGTGATCCTGTAACCCTCGCGTCACCAGCCGCCCAGATGGCCAGAACAGAGAGACGCCGCAGCAGCCGCCACCGCCGCCTGGGGAGGGCTTTGACCACTCATGGAAAACCGGGTATTGTTGGTGCCGCCAGGCTGCACATGAATGGTCCTCTCTTCAGCAGACACCTGGAGGAAGCATCCAGTAGACACATCACACCATCCCCCTGCTGATCCCTGTGCTGGGGGCTTCTCTGTCGGCCGAACAAATTACCCCCCCACCCATAACACCCACAGCCCCTCTATGCATCAGGGCAAGATCCTACTACAAAGATGCAGTTTGCACACTTCATCTGTGCTGACGCTTTCTTATTTTTTTTTTTTCAATGCTGGGATATGCATGTAAATATATATTCTGTATATATTTTATATATATTTTACATTCTCTTATATTCCATGAGCTTTTGTGTCCGCGGAGAGACTGTAGGTGGAGATTCTCCGATGTGTTGACAGAAGGGCACGCTTATCTCTCCGTACACTTGATCCTCTTTTATTAGCGGCAGAAGACTTGGTACCTTCTGTTTTCTTGCTTCTATATATTATGGCATCGTATTTGTTACAACATGGCGTACAATGAGACATTGGCATTGCTGCGTACACTACACCCCCACAGAACTGTAACACCCAGCATAGGAGACCGAAGACCTCACCGTGCGCTGATGAGCCAGGAGCCCTCCGGCGCCATCTTGAGTCACATTTTGGTTTATGTCTTTCCACCTGATGGAAAGCTGCTGTTTAGTGGCGGGCAGGGGGTTAAGGCTGAGATCACGTCTGGGAATCATCCATCAGATCAGATCCAGCACAATCCATTGTGCAAACAACTGTCCATTTTGAACAGCTTGATTGCCGCAGGATCCATTTCTTAATGTCAAAATGGACAAAATTAAAATAGTTATTTGCACAATGGCTTGTGCTGGATTTGATCTATTTGATGATTATTGGACATGTGAAATCTGCCTTCCACAACCCTTTTACCCATGGTAAGTAATGTGCACCATTAGCACCAAGTGCAACTGTCCTGCCTGGTGCAATCTGTATCTGCCCCCAAATCCTTATGATTAAGGTTCACTTTTGTTGCAAATCTTTAAAGTTTTTATTATGAATTTTTTTTTAACTATATGAAGCTTTTTAATCAACGGTTATACTGTATCAATGTCTGTGCGATCAATTATTCTCTGTTCTCATCCATTTGCATTCTCCTAATGGGATAATTGGGGGAAATAGTGTAGAAAAATGTCTTTCCCCCCTTCCATGACCACTACTTTGTAGTTTAGCTCCCAACCTTCTATGGGTGGGAATAAGGTTTGAGGTTAATAAGATGCACATTTTAGGCTTACTGACCCTTAAATGGGGTATTTTCTGCATTCACAGACTTAACCCCCCCCCCACCCCCATACTTATTACAGCAGACCTTAGCTGCGGATTCCTCCGACACAACTTGGTTCTATATACGGGTGGGCATAAACATCCATAATGTCCTATTTCGGACAGCCAAGCCTTTTATCCTTGGCGAGATGTCAAACCGTGGCGCTAATAGAGATCGCTTAGCCAAAAAGTGTATGGGACAGACTGGCAATAAAACTGACGGACAAAGGATGGGCCTCATATAGGACGCCTAAGTTACTAGAGGTTATCAGAATTAGCACAGTCCCCCTCTTTCATGGGCTATGTTGCAGTGCCCATGCTCCTTTTAAGGGGAACCTGTCTTGTTAAAAATGGTAGACTGGAGGAGCTGAGCAGACTGATGGGACATTTTTGTTGGAAAAGATTCAGCAAAACTTGCATTGTAGTCATACTAATCATTTTTTTTTAATTTGGAGTCATGGGAGTCCAGTGGGCGGTCTGACTCGGGAGTGCGATGGCCTACCCTACAAGTAATTGACAGACCCCCCCCCCCCCCCCCTGTGTGACTGTGCAGAGGTAGCTCTCAATAACTTATGACCACCCACTGGACTCCTGAATAGAACTGCCCATTGGTCTCGTGCCCTAAACAAACAGCAGACACTTCAATTGATAAAATACAAGTTACTGAATTTTTCCAATACTCTTATCATTCTGCTCGGCTTTTCCTCCTCTTCACAGATCGGACTGTATGTTGACACAAGACAAGTTCACTTTTAGCTTAAAAAAAAATAAGCAGTGATGGGAATCTGTAGCTTTGTTTTCTAACTCGACTATCTTTATTTAAGTCTCTAAATGCAGAGAATTAATTTCTGTAGCTTGTGCTGGGTAAGAGGTCGAGCTCCCATGATTAAGGGCTGCTACATATCTGGTATTTTATGTCTCTGATTACATTCATATACAAAGGTGAACAGGCTCCTGAGAAGCTACAGTCCCGTTCCTCGATTCAGCGCCGCCTATTACTCACATTGTGTCAAATAAGGATTGGCACACGGACGTGGCGGAGCAGTAATGCTGCAGCAGCAGTCCGACAATAGAACGGATTAAAGGGGTTGTTGAAAGGGATAAGTTCTATGATACACCCCAGACCTGCAACATTCTCCGTACAAAGTGACGGGAGCAAAATTGCATCAATCTTGTTGGTAAAGCAGAATGTGACGGGAGAACTTTCACGCTCCTGTGTATTTCGGCCACACGGCCTTGATAATTTTTATGTATATTGTTTACAAGTCATTCTACGTATAATCGCATATCCATGAACGTTCATTAAAGTGAGATGTTTTAATGATGGCGTGTGTTCCTCTGTAAACAACATTCAAGATACCTGTGGTTCTATAAGACTCGTATTGGATTACTTAAAGGGAACGCTGGGGAGATATAAAAATTGTACAATTCGTGCACTCCTAGCCTATAAAGCTAAGCTGCTTGTTACACATGTACAATGTTTACAATTAATATAAATCAGTTATTTACTAGCTGCTGTCTACGAGTCACTACGTCATGCCTGAGTGAGCAGCTCTCGCCCCTCTCCCTGGAGAAAGATTCAATGCTGTCCAACATTTCCTCATTCCGCCTTCAATCACGTGGGCGTGATGTCACAAGGTGCTGCACTGACCTGTGCAGAGAGCAGGAGGGGAGAGCTGCGTGATAGGACCTGTTGTGACATGCCCATATGATTCAATGAGGAAGTGTAGGATGGCACTGAAGCTATTGGCAGAGGGAGGGGGAAGAGTTGCTCAATCAGGCATGATGTTTTGACCACAACAGGGAAGGTTAAATCCTGGTGGTCGGTTCCCTTCTTCATAGCTGATATTGTCAGATAGCGCTTTTGTGAAATACTTTTGTAATTTTTGCTTCTTAAGATTTTCAGCTGTAAGATATAAACACTTTTTTCTGGTCATCATAATGGGAGACCCAGACAATGGGGTTTAGGGCTCCGCCCTCCGGAGGTCACACTAGGTACTACAAGTTTGTAGACACCGCCTCCTCCGCTTATAAACCCCCACCGTAGGGAACATCCTCAGTTTTAAACTTAGTGTGCTCGGAGGATCACGCTTTGCTTGCACTTCACTGCATTCTCACAGCTTACGTGATGGCGTATGAAGACAAGGTAATTGGTCCCGGTCGGGACCCTCGACAGTCTCCCCGCTCACCCTTTGTGGAACACGCTGGTGGAGGTACCGGAGGGCTTTTAGCCTGGACACTTAGTTGTTCTCCCGGTACGCTGTCGTACTCCCTCCTTTCCATCCCTCCGTAGAGGCTCTGGAGAGGGGGAGCCCGGAGCCTTGCACAGCTCCGCTCCGTCCGAGGCCTCCCTAAATGGTGCTTACAGACCGGACGGAGCCAGCCCAGTCCGAGGCCTCCCTAAATGGTGCTTACATTCCGGACTGGTGCTGTACCCCCGTCCGAGGCCTCCCTAAAGGTGCTTACAGACCGGACCGGCACTGAGGCACCTTGTGTGTCTCCTGTGTGCCTGGGGGTAGTGTCTGTCACCTTGTGTGTCACGACACTCAGGCCGCGCGGTTACCCTCGGGTCCGCGGCTCTGATGGTGTACCCTGTGCTGGGGTCACTCTGGCTGACCGCCCTGTGTGACACAGGGGCTGAGGCTGTAGGCTGCTGCTGTTTATTTGGTGCATGCAGTCTGTGTGTGTATGTGTACTATGCCACACTCTTTTCCCGCGCTGCGGGCTCTGGCACCTCCATTGCTGAGGCAGTCTGGAGGAGGAGGAAGCAGCTCTGGTGGTGACATCACCGATGGGCGTGTTTTGTGTTCTCCCGCGTGTTCCTGGCCACGCCTACGTCTTTACAGTCGGCGGCCATCTTCTCTCTTCCCGGCTGGCTGCAGCGTGTGTCTGCACTCTCAGGGGAGACCGGAACTCGCGGAGGTCACACAATCGCACCGCTTCCTCCTACCGCTTCCTGCGGTCGGTAAGCCACCGGGATCTCCGGTTTGTTTATTACAACTTGGCTTATTTACCCCTTCTGTGGCGATGTCCTCAGTAAGGAAGCATGCTGCTAAGGCAGCAGATGACACCATTACCTGCGCTACATGCAACGGTTCACTGGTGGAGGGGTCCTGCAATAATTGCGGGCGCCCAGAGACCCGGACAGTTGCTGCTGAGTCAGAATCTGCGGGTCTGTACCCTGAGGTTCGGCTGATCCCAGGGACATGGGAAACGCAGAGTAAGATAAATGAATCTCTGCTGGCCCAGATGTCCTCCATGTCGCAATCCCTGGAGGCACTTCATAGGAGACTGGAAAACCCAGCTACTCCTCCTAGTTACCCCCGGGTGTCTCTTGCTGCTACTGTGAGACCCCCTAAGCGAGCTCGTGAGGCCTCTCCAGAGCTCCAAGCTCCCTCTGATGAGGAGCGTTCCTCTGATGGTGAGGAGGATGATGGGGGTTCTATTCTCGGGTCTGTCTCTGAACCTCCAGATGGGGTGGAGGATCTGGTGTCCTCCATCAATGAGACATTACGTCTTGTCACTCCTCCTGAGGAGGTGACGGTGCACCCCAAGGAGGTCTATCAATGGCTGCGGCCGGAGGCTAGACCAAGTGGATCCTTTATGGACCACACTAATTTTGGAAGGGTGATTAGGGCACCCAGGTTACATCCTGGGCGGCGATACGTCCGTAAACCTAAGGACCTTCGCTTTCCCTTTCCTCCAGACGTGCTTCAGGAGTGGTCGCAGTCCCCAAAGGTGGACGCTTCCATGACCAGGATTGCTGCACGCTCCCTATTTTCTGCCTCTGATAGCTCCTCATTGAAGGATGCTACTGATAGACAGGTCGAGCAACTCGCCAAGTCTTCCTATGAGGCTGTGGGGTCTTCATTTGCCCCTAATTTTGCCGCGGTCTGGACCCTACAAGTGATTACCTCCTGCTTGGATGGTATCTCTGATCTCGCTAGGTCCAGCCCAGAGGTCCTGGCGCTTACCGACAGAGCGAGGGCTTATGCGGATTACGCCAGGACGGCAACTTTGGAAACTGCCACTCGCTCGGCTGTGGCTTCTGCCAATGCTATAGCGATCCGCAGGTTGTTGTGGCTGCGTCTCTGGGACTCAGTTCCACGTCAAAGAAGATTTTGCAAAATCTTCCGTTTTCTGGTGACAGGCTCTTTGGCACCGAGCTGGACAAGCTGATAAAGGATTCTGCTGAGTCTAAGATACCGCAGAATAAGCCTAAGCCACGGTATACCGTGAAAAGGAACCCAAAACAGTGGTCCTTTCGCCCCAGCTCGCAGTCATCAGCAACGTCCGCTCGCGCGGACCGTGGGGGCAAGCCCTCTACTCAGTGGCGCAACAAAGGTCGCCAAAAGAAGCCGGCAGGGGCAGCAGCTGCCACCCCTAAACCCGCTTCGGCATGACTCGCGCCTTCATCCTGTCTCCCCACAAGTGGGGGGCCGCCTGTCTCTTTTTCAGAACAGATGGCTTCTCCACGTCCAAGACCAGTGGGTCCGAGACGTAGTCTCAAAAGGCTACAGGATAGAGCTGACGTCACAGCCAGCACACCGATTCCATCGGTCTGTCCCATCTCCAGACAAGGCTCAGGCTTTTCATCTGGTTTTGGAGGGACTCCGCAGAGACGGAGTGGTGGTCCCAGTGCCCACGGGAGAGAGGTTCAGGGGTTTTTACTCCAACCTCTTTATTGTCCCAAAGAAGGACGGCTCTTTCCGTCCGGTTCTGGACCTAAAGTTGTTCAACCGTCACGTGTTGGTTCGGAAGTTCCGTATGGAATCCCTGCGCTCCGTGATCGCGGCTGTGTCGCAGGGGGATTTCCTAGCGTCCATCGATATCAGGGACGCTTACCTTCACGTACCCATTGCACCAGCTCATCAGCGCTGGTTGAGATTCGCAGTGGGGGAAGAACACTTCCAATTTGTGGCACTGCCATTCGGGCTAGCCTCGGCACCGCGAGTGTTCACAAAGGTGATGGCCTCCATGATGGCTCTCCTGCATGTGCAGGGACACGCCGTCATTCCCTATTTGGACGACCTACTGGTCAGGGCGCCATCGGAAGACCTTTGTCGGGTGAGCCTGGAGGTGACCATGAAGTCTCTGGAACAGTTCGGGTGGCTTCTCAACATTCCAAAGTCAACCCTGGTTCCGACCCAGTCTTTGACATATCTGGGCATGGACTTCCACACGGACTCAGCCCTGGTGTCCCTACCTCAAGCCAAACAGCTTGCGATCCGATCAGGAGTACAGAATGTTCTCCTGTCACCACAATCTTCCCTACGGGGGTTGATGAGACTGGTGGGACGCATGGTGGCGGCGATAGAGGCGGTGCCTTTCGCACAGTTTCGCCTCCGACCTCTCCAGCTGGAGATTCTTCGCCGATGGGACAAAAGGACGATTTCTCTGAATCGGCTGGTGACGCTGTCACAATCGACCAGGGACTCCCTACAGTGGTGGCTTCAGCCACATCATCTGTCTCGGGGCCGGTCCTTTCTAAAACCGTCATGGTTAGTGGTGACCACCGACGCCAGTCTGAAGGGCTGGGGTGCGGTGTTCCTGCACCACAGGGCTCAAGGCCTCTGGACTCAGTCGGAGTCGGCGTTACAGATCAACGTGCTGGAGATCAAGGCGGTCTATCTGGCGCTCCTGGCGTTTCAGAAATTCCTGTCAGGACGACCCATTCGGGTTCAGTCCGACAATGCGACGGCCGTCGCCTACATAAATCATCAGGGAGGGACCAGAAGTGCTCAGGCCCTCGCCGAAGTCCACCGCATTCTAGCCTGGGTGGAGGAAAACGGCTGCCTGATCTCCGCAGTTCACATCCCAGGGGTCGAGAACTGGGAGGCCGACTACCTGAGCCGACAGGGGATGGACGCCGGAGAGTGGTCCCTGCATCCAGACGTCTTCCGGGACATCTGCAGCAAATGGGGCACTCCGGACGTGGATCTGATGGCCTCACGGCTGAATCATCAGGTACCCCAATACATGGCACGATCGTGGGATCCTCAGTCTCTGGGGGCGGATGCCCTGATCCTGAGTTGGTCCAGCTTCCAGCTGCCATATGTATTCCCGCCTCTGGCTCTGATTCCCAGGGTTCTGTGGAAAATCAGGACAGAATGCAGGGTAGCCATTCTAGTGGCTCCAGATTGGCCCAGGAGGTCCTGGTACCCGGACCTGTGGCAACTGTCAGGCGGACACCGGTGGGCTCTTCCAGAACGCGCAGATCTACTCGCGCAAGGCCCATTCTTCCACCTCAATTCCAGGGCCCTCAGATTGACTGCATGGCTCTTGAGGCCTGGCTGCTGACATCCAGGGGCTTCTCTCCTACGGTAGTTGCCACGATGAATCGGGCAAGGAAACCTGTCTCCAGGAAGATATACCACAGAACGTGGAAAATCTTTTTCTCCTGGTGTGCCTCTGGTGGACGCTCACCGTGGCCCTTGTCCATCCCGACATTGTTGGCCTTCCTACAGTCGGGTTTGGAGTTGGGATTATCCCTTGGCTCTCTGAAAGGTCAAGTATCAGCACTTTCAGTGCTGTTTGACAGGCGCTTGGCGCTCCTCCCGAAGGTCCGTCAATTTCTGCAGGGGGTGTCTCGGGTGGTTCCGCCTTACAGGCGACCTCTGGACCCTTGGGACCTCAACATGGTCCTGGCGGCCCTGCAGAAACCGCCGTTTGAGCCACTGAGAGACATCTCTCTCTCTCGTCTGTCCCAGAAGGTGGTTTTTCTGGTGGCAATTACGTCTCTGAGAAGGGTCTCAGAATTGGCTGCACTTTCGTGCAAGTCACCCTTTCTGGTGGTTCACCAAGACAAGGTGGTGTTGCGCCCGCGGCCTGAATTCTTGCCGAAGGTGGTTTCAACTTTCCACCTAAACCAGGAGATTGTTCTCCCATCATTTTGCCCCGCTCCCGTTCATCAGGTTGAGCGCGACCTCCATACTCTGGATCTCGTGAGAGCTGTACGCATTTATGTGTCCAGGACCGCCTCCTTTAGGAGTTCGGATTCCTTATTTGTCCTCACGATGGGTCGCTGTAAGGGGTCCGCGGCTTCAAAGTCGACCTTGGCCAGATGGATCAAGGCTCCCATTCAGGAGGCATACCGGTCTTCTGGTTTGCCTCTCCCGGTGGGTTTGAAGGCACACTCTACTAGAGCTGTAGGTGCCTCATGGGCCTTGCGACATCGAGCATCTGCTCTACAGGTGTGTCAGGCGGCCACCTGGTCCAGCCTGCACACTTTCTCAAAGCACTATATGGTGCATGCCCATGCCTCTGCGGACGCAAGTTTGGGCAGGCGGGTCCTCCAGGCGGCGGTTGCCCACCTTTAAGGGGGACCGTGTTTTATCCGTCTTGTTGAGGAACTCTTCCCGCCCTGGGGTATTGCTTTAGGACATCCCCATTGTCTGGGTCTCCCATTATGATGACCAGAAAAAAGAGAATTTTGTTTACGTACCGTAAATTCTTTTTTCTTTAATCATCAATGGGAGACCCAGCACCCACCCAGTTGTTCCGTTGCATGTTTGCATTTGGTCTGTTCTCTGTTGAGACAGTGTTTTTCCGGGTTGTTCAAACCGTCTGTGCACGGCATTCTTCCCGATGTTTCGGGTGTGGTTCATTTTTCTCCTCGCAGCTTATGGACTAAACTGAGGATGTTCCCTACGGTGGGGGTTTATAAGCGGAGGAGGCGGTGTCTACAAACTTGTAGTACCTAGTGTGACCTCCGGAGGGCGGAGCCCTAAACCCCATTGTCTGGGTCTCCCATTGATGATTAAAGAAAAAAGAATTTACGGTACGTAAACAAAATTCTCTTTGTCTTTTGTTTACAATGTGTTGCCTTTGAGCATGACCACTGCACCCAAACAGCAGGACACGTGCAGTCCATTACAAGCTCTTTTCTGATCAAATTCTAACCACTATTTTGAAGCCAACAAGGATCTCTATTGCCTCCTAATCTGGCCATCTTCATCACAGCGTTTACAAGCTAGACCCCTGCGGTGGTCGGTCTCCTGGGGAACGAGGTGTAGTTCTTGATATAAAACAGTAAATTGCTAATTTTTATTTTACATGCACTACCCAACTATATCCATCTGTGAAGAGATCAATTATCCCCCTTTAAAGGGAACCTGTCTGCTCGATTTAGCCCCCTATTCTACCACTACTCATCCTGGCACCTCGATAGAGAGGGATGGTTAGGGATGAGCTATCAAGGTGTCGGGATGGGTAGTGGTAGGGTAGAGGGCTAACAAGCTGACATGTTCTCTTCAAAGGGGTTGTAATGGGGGTGGAAAATATGGCTGCTTTCTTAAAGAAATAGTGGCACTAGACTTTTTTTTTTTTAGCTTAGGAGTCAGAGTCTGAGCCTATTTTGGTGCAGTCAAAGTCGGTACAAAATGGACAAATGCCAAAAATTATATACCGTATATACTCGCGTATAAGCCGAGTTTTTCAGCCCAAAAATTGGGCTGAAAAGTCCCCCCTCGGCTTATACGCGAGTCACTGTATTGGGGACTCGGATACCCGCTGTAAGTAGCGAGTCTGAGCGAGACTTAGCGATTCTGAGCGGGTCTTAGCGATTTTGAGCAATTCTGAGCGAGTCTTAGCGATATTGAGCGAGTCTTAGCGATTTTGAGCAATTCTGAGTGAGTTTACAATCCGAGTCCTGTATACTGTACTCGGGACTCGGCTTATACACGAGTCAATAGGTTTTCCCAGGTTTTGAGGGCAAAAGTAGGGGGGTCGGCTTATACACGGGTCGGCTTATACACGAGTATATACGGTAATAAGTTGGGTCCAGTAATTCAATACAGAATGTGCTGAATATCTTGATTATTGTATCATAATAATGATTAAGGCCTGATGTGAAATTCACATTGTACAATAAATTCTTCACTTAAACATGAGTTGTATATAATGGAGTCTGAGGTTTGGCTTACCGACTCACCCTGGTTTTAGTAGGAAGCAGCCATGTTTTTAGAATGTAATTTAACCTTGCTAAAGGGACCATTTATTTTACCACTACAACGTAAATACTTGTCTTCTTTAATGGAGATGTTGTACACAGGGTGAAAGCGGTTGGGGCAATATTACAATGGCAAAGTGAACCTGTATCACTAGATAACTCAAGATCCTGCGTTCTTAGAGCAGTGCATTTCTCTGGAGGACCTATCTTGCATATGGTCACTTACACACATCTACAGGGAGGGCCATTTATATGGATACACCTAAATAATGTTGGATCCAAAATGGCCGCCATGGTCACCACCCACCTGGAAAAGTTTTCCCCTCCCATATACTGATGTGTCACAAACAGGAAGTTGATATCACCAACCATTCTCATTTTATTTAGGTGCATCCATATAGATGGCCCACCCTGTATGTTCATTGTGCAAGTGTGAAACACGATGTACGTACTGCCCAGAACTCAACAGCCTCATCGGCATACATGAGACTGTCGTGTTTTCCCAATCCATACATCGCGGTCTGTACTTGACAACCCACTATTTTGAATACTCCATGTAATGCCATTTTCTCCTCTGGGGGTGCTGCAGGCAAATGTAACATTTCCTGGCTTCTCTACAAATTAAGACTGATTACTGGATGTTTCAGCACAGGTAAAACGTATGATAGACCAATAGTCAGAGTAAGATCTTGAACAGGGGCATATAAATCCTAATCTGACTAGACTAAAATTATACTCTCCTTTCAGGTCCCACTACAAGGCTTGTCAGCTGGTTTTTGCTAGGTAATCTGAAGACTGCATGCCTAAGGGTTAACACATAGCAGCACACAGTACTAGAACCTATTTACCTGCAATGTTTGTTTTAGCTGCAGAAGATTATCATTGCCAGACTAGATCAGTTAGAGATCAGCTTATCCAACACGCCTTCTCCTGTGATTAGCAACTCAACGTGTATAGACATTGCAGATAGTCTAGTGTGAGCAGATTAGCTTTCTCAGTTCTGCTGCATGGCTAAAATCTAAACTGTAAGACTGGCTGCACCCTTTGGTTTCACACTTGCATTGAGGCAGCATTGGCTGACCGCATCCGGGTATTTTGTGCAACCGTATTATGCCCGATTGAAAGTGTCAAACCAGGCAAAAAAAAAACCTGCTGCAGTTACATCAGTGATTTTTTTTGCCTTATCTTTAGGAAAGTTGAAAATTGACATAGGACATAGTTATCGGGAGGGTGTTGGGCATCAGCAGTGTTAAGGCTGGATCCACTCTCTATTGAAGCTTATTCTATTTGTGTGCACAGTGCGCTGCATCCGGTGACATCAGGCTTTCTAAGGCCGGCTTCACACTGCTGCGTGATCCGGTTCGGGGCTGCCCGGGATGACCCAGACAGCCGCGGACCGGATCAGCACACAGGACTGAGGGGCCAATATGCCCTCCAGTCCGGTGTGCAGCTGCAGAGCTGCAGCCGCTGATAGGTCAGCAGCCGGAAATGCATGTGCTGCACACCGGACTCGAGGGCATATTAGCCCCCCAGTCCTGTGTGCTGATCCGGTCCGCGGCTGTCTGGGTCATCCTGGGCAGCCCCGAACCAGATCACGCAGCAGTGTGAAGCCGGCCCTAAGGAGCCGCAACATTGTGTGCCGGGGAAGGAGGTCAAAAGGGAGGCATCTGGAAGAATCCGGCAGAAAACCCTATGCCTGCGTCCCCATTTTAAGTATACGGACAGATGCCTGATTATGATTTGGACAGATTACAACGCAAGTGTGAAACCACCCTGAGTCATACATTGTTGAATTCAGAATCTCTCTGCCTACATCATGCTACTCTCAGATGAAGTAGCAAAAACCCACTGACAGATTCCCTTTAAATGAGATCAATTAACTGTGACGTCCTGTCCATGACTGACTGGTACAGATAAGCACTGGAATGGGATCCACAGAGGATAGAGGTGTGCGAGACATTAAAGGAGTCAACATAAAATATTAGACTCCAACTCAGCATTCTTCTCCCCCCGCCCCACCCCCCCCCCCTCCAATGAAAGAAAACTCCACCTAGTGGTCACTGCAGGTACTGCAAAATCTACTGGAGTCATAACTTACATCAAAGTTAGAAAAGTTTGTCGATGTCACAGACCACGAAGGAAGAAAACGAGAAGAGCAAACAGGATGCAAAGAAAAAGTGTTTTTTTTTTTTTCTTTTGTGTACACATTATACAATGTGAATTGTACATATTGAGAGAAAAAACGTCAGACACTAATTGACGATAAAAATATATAATAACATCCATACAGGAACACAAATTCAATTATTGTAACAATACCTTTGAGGCAAGAACAAGATACACGCAGTACACAGCGTAAAAAAGGGCTAAGATTAGGACACATAAAAAGGAGCAAGTGAGCGGGGCGGAGAGCCGCGACGGCCTCGGCTGAGAAACACATTTGGTAACGTGAAGAAAGAGAAATTATTAGATTTTTTTTTTTATTATTTTATTTAGACGTTTTTATTTCCAACCAAGCTGATGAATTAAAAATAAAAGCCCGCCCTACGGAAGAAAAAGGTAGAGGCAGAATCATCCCAGGAGCATTTGGCTATTCTTTATTATTATTTATTCTTTTTACTTATTTAAATACTTTTTACACCCATTTTGTATTTCCTACTACTTACAAAGTCAGTTTGTTTATTAAAACCCACAATTATGTCACCATCTTCACATCCTCTGTTTACACTATGATACAAGACCGGGGGGCGGGTAGAGCTCTGGGCATTTCCTTACCCCATCACCACC
Source organism: Allobates femoralis (assembly GCA_033576535.1). Classification (NCBI taxonomy): domain Eukaryota; kingdom Metazoa; phylum Chordata; class Amphibia; order Anura; family Aromobatidae; genus Allobates; species Allobates femoralis. Next base: position 78,571,430 of record JARQOC010000009.1, read on the forward strand.
GTTTGTTTGTCTGACCTTACCCAAAAGACAATGAATGAAAATGTCAAATAATGTAAAAATAGTCTGAGAAATAGCGCCACTTTGGCAGCATTCACTGGACGTTGCAATACCAAAAGCTGCCTGTGTGCGAGAGTGGCGCTGTTTCTATTAAAACAGACTTTGATGGTGTTGTTTCAGCCAGGGATAACACATAAGTGATGCTGATGTATGGTCATGTTTCCGAGGTGCAGTGTCACCTAAGTCTTCCCAAATGCAAACATCCACTATTCTCTCCAAAGTGTCACATAGGACTGTCACAATATTTGGTAATGGTATTTTGATGTCCTCAGCATTAAAGTTTTATATATGCAAAAAAAAAGGGGTAAGAGATGTAGCAGAGCTGATATCTATAGCTTGACTTTGGAGAGCGCTCAACACAATTCATAATGTATCGCCTTCGATCAATATCCCCTGAGCTGTACATCTTGCCAATATGAAACTACTGCCGTGACGAGTGGCCAGTCTGCCATGTAGTAAGTGGTTATAACATTACAAATCAAAATTTTGGTTACCTAAAGGGGTTCTCCAGGCAAAAAAAAAATAAATCTATCCACAAGACCAGTGATAACTTGTTGAACGGTGGGGGTATGACCGACGGAACCCATTCTCAACAGGGGTGGAGGAAAAAGAGCTCAACGCTCAGGAGCATTAAGCACAGGCTCAGACGATGAGCAAAAGCGACGAGCACAAGTCTGGATGGCGAGCAAAAGTGGCGAGCGCAAGCTTGGATGTCGAGCAAAAGAGGCGAGCACATGCTCAAATGTCGAGCAAAAACTTCCAGAGCAAGCTCGGCCTTCGAGCAAGAACAAGTTCAGACGTCGAGCAAAAGCGGCGAGCACAAGCGGTGAGCACAAGCTCGGACGTTGAGCAAAAGCGGTGAGCACAAGCTCGGACGTTGAGCAAAAGCGGTGAGCACAAGCTCGGACGTTGAGCAAAAGCGGCGAGCACAAGCTCGGACGTCGAGCAAAAGCGGCGAGCACAAGCTTGGACGTCGAGCAAAAGCGGCGAGCACAAGCTTGGACGTCGAGCAAAAGCGGCGAGCACAAGCTCGGACGTCGAGCAAAAGCGGCGAGCACAAGCTCGGACGTCGAGCAAAAGCAGCGAGCACAAGCTCGGACGTCGAGCAAAAGAGGCGAGCACATGCTCGAATGTCGAGCAAAAGCTTCCAGACCAAGATCGGCCTTCGAGCAAGAGCGGCAAGAACAAGTTCGGATGTCAAGCAAAAGCAGCGAGCACAAGCTCGGACGTTGAGCACAAGTGGTGAGCACATGCTCGGTCATCGAGCAAGAGCAAGCTCGGCATCGAGCAAAAGCGGTGAGCACAAGCTTATCCCCTGAGCTCTACTACATATTGACAACTTGCCAACACGAACCTACTGCTGTGACGAGTGGCCAGGCTGCCATGTAGTAAGTGGTTATAACATTACAAATCCATATTTTGAACCCTAAAGGGGTTCTCCCGGCAAAAAAAAAAAAAACATTTATCCACAAGACAAGTGATAACTTATTGAACGGTGGGGGTATGACCGACGGAACCCACATTCTCAACAGGGGTGAGGGGAAAAAGTAGAGCGCAACACTCTGGAGCATTGAGCACAAGCTCAGCGTCGAACAAAAGCTTCAAGCACAAGATGGCTGCAGAGCATGAGCTTGGCTGCTCCATTCTACAGACAATAAGGGTATGTGCCCACAAAACTGTTTTCCAGCAGTCCTGAACGCAGCAAAACCGGTCCTGGTTTCAAGGATCTCTAGAGCCCTTGCCAGGAGATTTGCTGCGTTCAGGTCCTGCATTTTTATCTCTCTCCTGATGATCATCAGGTTCTCTGTTAACTCAATCTGTCATCAGCAACTCAGAGGCTACAGAAGGTAAATGGTGCGAGATTTTTAACAAAAAACAATTTAAAAAAATGCAAAATTCCTATTTCATATAATTTATGAACAAGAAACAAAATGACCCTTTTTGGGGGGAAATGGAGCAGGCGCGACGTACAAACTATAACAATAGGGCAAAATATTAAGATTTACATTACCGACAGTGCAAACATTCCCCAATTTGCTAGAACTGTCCTGAGGTTTTGGATACAGTCCTGGCAAATTTGGGCATGTCCTGTCCACAAATATGGGTCAGGTTTCTGTAAACTCAGCCCCCAAAATGACCATTCCTTCGTTTTTTGGGGCGGAACCTAAACATTTCTATTATACCAACCGATATGTTGGATTACGGAACTCCATATTTTAACCCGTTGTGTTCCGTGACCCATTTTCCTATGCTTTGGTGGTATTATTCATCAAGTGAAGGAGTTCCATAAAAGTTTGTTAAATTATAGTAAGTGAAAAGTAAAAGAAGAAAAAAAAAGTTGCTTAACATTCGTTCTAAAGTGCTACCAATACCTATTGTCTGCAAATTATCCCATCACCTACATGAAAATCAAAAATATCTGCAGCAACTAACTCCTATCATCCTATGCAAAGTGTTATTACATGTAGTACCAGTGGTAAGGGCAATAATGACATAAAGGGGCACTTTTATCGCTGATCGGATGGAGTGGTAGTGCTCCTGCTTGAGCCCAATGCTCATGCTCGAATCCAGTCCTCCTGCTCGAGGCTCATGCTTGAGCCCAGTGCTCATGCTCAAGAGCAGTGCTCATCCTCGAAACCAGTGCTCATGCTCAAGCACAGTGCTCATGCTTGAATCCAGTGCTCCTGCTCGAGCCCAATGCTCCTGCTCGAGCACAGTGCTCCTGTTCGAGAGCAGTGCTCATACTCGAGCCCAGTGCTCATGCTCGAGCCCAGTGCTCATGTTCGAGCACAGTGCTCATGCTCCAATCCAGTGCTCCTGCTCAAGCCCAATACTCATGCTTGAGCCCAATGCTCATGCTCCACCACCACTCCATTCATTCCCTGTAGGGCTGCCGAGCGCTGCACTTAGCTATTCCCCTTCCCTATACAGAACAAATGGCGTCGTAGCCAAGCATCCAAACTGCACCTCCGTTCTGAAACAGCAATAAAAGTGCCCCATTTTGCCGAGCACCGATCAGTATCAGTTATCAACTATCCAAACAACCTCTTTAAGACATTGAGCATTCACGGTGTCAAGAATTGTTTATTCAGGGTTGCAACCATGAATACCTAAGCTGCAATCCCCTTAACATAAAGCAAGTGACATGGCTAATCAGGAGAACCATTTATAATTGAAGGTATTTGCTAATATTATTATTACACCTTCTACATATTGGAATAGGATTTTGGAGATGGGACCCCTTTAAGGCCAATTGTAAGAGATAATCACACGGTGGCAAGATCAGTAAAATACCTCTATATGTAAGGGGTCAGTGAAACAAGTTCCTATAGAAATTTGCAGAAAAAAAGGTAAGGTAGTAATATTGAGGCCCATGCAGCTCTCTGAGAGATGTTTTAAAGGGGTTCTCCCATAATCAAGAAATATTGCCTATCCACAGACTAGGTGCAAATGTATTACCATTGACTGGTGACGCCAACCACTGATCACAAGAACAAGGGTCCAAAAACCCCTCTGTGAATGATGAGTTACTGAGCATGTGCGACCACTGCTGCATTAACTGTCTATAGGACTGGTGGTCGCACATGCTCAGTAACAATTCATTCACAAAGTATTTTAAGAAGCCCTGTTCTCTAAATCTATGGTGGTTTCCCGCAGCCAAATCCAGCAATTCTATATCTTTCCCATGAATAGGTAATAAATATTCAAGAGACAACCCCTTTAAGGCTTTGAACAAAACAAACATGAGCCTTTGGTTGTGCCATATTTGACTCTAAACATTTGCCATTGATGTCCGAGGATGAAGCCTTCACTCAACTATGAATCCAGTTTACCTTTAACGCCAAGACATTGCTGACATTGCGGATTAGGCAGGGGGAAACGAGACTACCTGAAATACTCAAAATCAATCTCCATTGTTTAAAAACTATAAAAACTAACAGCCTGCAATAATAACGCACAGATTGATTTTCCGCGGTAATGAAGGACACACGGCTGGTAGGGATGAACCCGACAGGTTTAATATTGTGTAACAATTAGTTTTTTTTTTACAATAATTCAAACCAGTTACTTAGCCAACAACTTTATAGGCTGTGTTCACGTGTGCCATTTTTGCAGTTTTTTCTTGAAAATTAAAAAAAAGAACAAAAAACTTGATGTTGCTTTCCTTTTGGCAAACAGTTTTAGCCAAAATGACACAAACACAGAAAAAACTCAACCTACAAATGTAATGCCACTGTACAGTTTAGGCTGTGTTCACCTGCTATTAATGTACAGCCTAAAGTTTGTGTTTATCTGCACTGTAATTGCCATTAATATACAGTTTAGGCTGTCTTCATCTGCACTGTACTTGTTATTAATGTATAGTTTAGGCTGAGTTTCACATTTGCCATACTTTCTATTCACATACAGTTTAGGCTGTGTTCATATTGCACTGTTCTTGCTTTTAACATACAGTTTAGGCCATGTTCACCTACTATTAATGTACAGTTTAGGCTATGTTCACCTGCTGTTAATTTACAGTTTAGACTGTGCTCACCTGCACCGTACTTGCCATTAACATACAGCTTAGGTTGTGTTCACCTTTACTGTAGTTGCTATGAAAGGTTTTAGGCTGTGTTCATCTTCACTGTACTTGTTATTAATGTACAGTTTAGGCTGTGTTCACCTTTACTATATTTGTTATTAACATACAGATCGGGCTGTGTTAACCTGCTGTTAATGTACAGTTTAGGCCAGAGGTTCCCAACTCCAGTCCTCAAGGCACACCAACAGTGCAGGTTTTCAGGATTTCCTTAGAAATTGTAATCATCCCCAGTGCAGGTGATTCAATTATCACCTGTGCAATACTAAGGAAACCTGCACTGTTGGTGTGCCTTGAGGACTGGAGTTGGGAACCTCTGGTTTAGGCTATGTTCACCTGCTGTTAATGTACAGTTCAGACTGTACTCACCTGCACTGCCTTAAACAGTTTAGGCTGTATTCACCCTGCACTGTACTTGCCATTAACACAGTTTAGGCTGTGTTCACCTTTACTGTATTTGTTATCAACATACAGATCAGGCTGTGTTCATCTGCACTGTATTTGTTATTAATGTACAGTTTAGGCTGTGTTCAATTGCTATGTAATTGCTTGAAACTTACAGTTTAGACCGTGTTCTCCAACATTGTAATTGCTGAATTCAAGTCAATGGGTGCACCAAAAAAAATAAATCAGATCCCATACAGAACATCTGTACTGCAATCTGATTTTTACAGATATATTACCATCATTAACCTAGGAGGCTGTATTTGATAATGCACATTTCAAATGATGTATAAAAATGAATGGCACACGGACGTAAACACCACACACACAGATGACAACATGGATGAAAATTAGACGATTTTTCATATGCTTGTCTGACCCCGGCCTAGACTGATTTCATCTGTATTGTTCTTGGTGTTAATGTTTAGTGAATGTGTTTATCTGCACTGTATTTGCTATTAACATACAATTTAGGGAGTGTTCATCTGCGCTGTTCTTGCCATTTATAATACAGCTTAGGCTGTGTTTACCTATGCTGACCTTATTATTACCATACAGCTTAGGCTGTGTTCACCTCCACTGTTCTTGCCTTTTATAATACAGTTTAGGCTGTGTTCACCCATGCTGATCTTGATCATACCATAGTTTAGGATGTGTTCATCTGCGCTGTTCTTGCTATTAACATATAATTTAGGCTTTGTTCAACTGCAATGTTCTTGTTGTTAATGTATAGTTTACACTGTGTTCATCTGCACTGCGTTTGCCAGTAATATATACAGTGCTCACCTGTACTGTATTTGCTATTAACATACAGTTTAGGCTGTGTTCACCGGTGAAGATCCTGCTATAAATATAGTTTAGGCTGTGTTCACCTGTGAAGATCTTGCTATAAATATACAGTTTAGGTTGTGTTCATCTGAACTGTATTTGCCATTTATGATACAGTTTAGACTGTGTTCACCTGCAATGATCTGGATATGAACATACAGTTTAGGCTGTGTTCACCTGCAATGATCTTGATATTAACATACAGTTTAGGTTGTGTTCACCTGTGATGATCTTGATATTAACATACAGTTTAGGCTGTGTTCACCTGCAATGATCTTGATATTAACATACAGTTTAGGTTGTGTTCACCTGTGATGATCTTGATATTAACATACAGTTTAGGTTGTGTTCACCTGTGATGATCTTGCACATACATATGTGATGATCTTAAACATACAGTTTAGGCCATGTTCACCTGCACTGTATTTGCCATTTATGATACAGTTTAGACTGTGTTCACCTGCAATGATCTGGATATGAACATACAGTTTAGACTGTGTTAACCTGTGAAGATCTTGCTATAAATATAGTTTAGGCTGTGTTCACCTGTGAAGATCTTGCTATAAATACAGTTTAGGCTGTGTTCACCTGTGAAGATCTTGCTATAAATATAGTTTAGGCTGTGTTCACCTGTGAAGATCTTGCTATAAATACAGTTTAGGCTGTGTTCACCTGTGAAGATCTTGCTATAAATATACAGTTTAGGCCGTGTTCACCTGAACAGTATTTGCCATTTATGATATAGTTTAGGCTGTGTTCACCTGCAATGATCTGGATATGAACATATAGTTTAGGCTGTGTTTCACTGTGCTATTTTTGCCTTTCTAAACCACAGTGTAATATTTTACTGTAATAAAAAAAAATCGAAGCAAAATCCTTGTGACTCCTGCCTCGGCATGACCGATGTTACTGGAAAATAAAGTGGGGCTCACCCTTCCATAACATGTCATGTTTTTTGTTTGTTTTTTCATGCCCAGGACACTGGTAACATAAGGATATAAGGTTTTAAAAACAAACAGCTTTGGTGACCACGGTGTAATAGGCGGATGCATCTCATTGGAAATCAATTCTACTCAATTAAAATTTCAACAATTGTCCCCCTACTTAAAAAAAAAAAAAAAAAAAAAAAATCAGATAAAAAGGAAGAGTAGTGGAAATGTCAAAGTAGCTTAAGAACACCCCATTTTTTTTCTTTTTCTCTCTGTTCTAAGTTTATTTTTTCTGAGCAAAATACTAATCCAAGTTCAGTTAAACTGAACACTTCACATCTAAGCAACATCATCATTATCAATTAGATATAGTCAAATACAATATTGTACATAGATTTTTTTCCTATACAATATTTACAGTAAGTTTAAAAAAAAAAAAGAAAAGAAAAAAAAAAAAAAACAATCTGAAAAAACACACACACAGTTTATCTCCCCCATCATTCCATCGCTCCGACATACTGGGAAAAAAATGTGTTTTTTTTTTTTAATGGTTTATGCACGAGAATAAAAAAATAAGAGATACAATGACCATGTAATAATGTTTAAATAATGTTAGAACTGTGAATTTAAAAAAATATCTAGCTTTTTTTTTTTTTTTTTTTTCTCCTCCTCACCCTTTTATATTTATGGGGCAGAAGGCCCCCCGCACCCTAGTCATCTACAGCAAATTAAAAAAAAATTTAAATCTCTTGCTTTTTATTACAACTGATACCTATTAGATGTTGGGATGTTTTATAACCCAAATAAAGTGATCAAGGAGGGCAAAATAACTTCACCTCCGTGCTAATGAAAGGCTGCACACTTGCAAAATTTAACATGAAATACTTACAAAATGCCTAATAGGGTTTCTCAGTTATTTTTTTTTTGTACAAATTTCCAATAGCAAAGGAGCTTAACACCATAAGAACCGCTCCGCCCGTCCTCTCGAATAAAACAAGTCGCCTATATAACGTAGAAAACACCATCTTTATGTCAAGGGCTATAAACAAGACTTAGAAATAATCCTGCGACATGAAAAAAAATACTGAATGTCAGGTTAATCCGTTCATTGACTCTCAGAATAAAAAGTATAAGTTAAAAAATGTTTCGATATTGGATTAACAAAGCTTTTATTACTGAGGCTTTGCATTAGGACCCTACATTGAATTGGATACAGCAGGACACAGGTTTACGGTACCATTTTCTTACAACTATTATCTTTCCGAATTTACGCGACATCTTTGGAGAGAATAGCTGTACGTGTAATTCTACCCTGTTAAAAAAAACAGCAGGAATGCCCCCTTCATGTTTGACTAGGACCACCACCATTAAGGCGACCAGCTTAGCTTGTGCCACATTACAATGATTTTTCTTTCCCACATATCATGGAAATATCTTATGACTTTCTGTCCACAAAAAAAAGAAAAGAAAGGAAAAAAAAAAAAAAAAAAATTTAAGTGATTTTTTTTTTTTAAGTTGAATTAATTAATACTACTAATATGAGCAGATTTTAGAATACACACTAGATTTGCATTCTCATGAAATAATTAGACTTTATAGATTTTTTAGCGCGTGACCGAACTAGAACTGGCAGTGAAAAGCGAGCGTCTCTCTCGTTTTCGTGGCTCTAAAAAGAAAAGATTTGTTAATCCAAAATCTAAAAACGCCCACTGCCCCAGGCCAACAGGGATTCTGGCTCTTACACACGCACAACACATACACGCATGCTTCCCAATAAATAATTAGGGCCAAAATGTCAGCCTGCCGTCTTCTGTCAGAATGTGTCAGTCATTGGAAGCGGGTCTGAGCAGAAGGCAGAGCCAAAAAAAAAAAAAATCCTCTTTACGGTATGACGGTGATGGCATAAGGAGGAGAACGAAAAACACGTACATTTAGTGAAACCTCTGCGGGAGAAAAAAAAAAAAAAAAAGGTAAAGAACAAAAAGGAAGAAGACAGAAGTCAAGAGAAAGAGAGGACCATCTCCATCCAAGTGTCACTATTCAGAAGCCGGAGGCCTAAAAGTCAAAGTTCAGGCCTCCAACACTTACGTCATCTACTCCTCTTATAGCTTTGTTTTGTGGCCGGTTGTCCCGTCCACAAAGTTAAGTCCCAGGAAAGAACTCTTTGCCCTTTTTTCGGCCTGGCATGTCTCTCTTTCTCATCTTTTTGAGTCACATGGTTTCAGTTTGTCTATTGAATCCCTGGTTGACAGGTTTCGCTCTGTTCTGCAGCCTCAGGTAGCTGTCTTGGGTTTGGTCACGCGCACTTATTCTGTGCTTGCGTGAGTAGGTCGATGAAAGAGTCGAAGACCTTTTCGAGCCAAGGTTGGTTTCTCATGCACTGCTGAACCACCTCCTCTTGACCCAAGTCGTCATTCTGTTCTTCTATTGCGTTGGTCTGGAAAAGGCAATGGAGACAATGGTGGTTAGAGGAAAACCAGAGACATGGTCATAATTATAGAAAACATGACTATATCGGTCTATTCGTTACAATAACACTAAAGCCTCATCAGTAGAGATGGGACAATAGAATCTCAGGACTTCCGTCCATTAGTCAAGTCAAAAATCTGTGACCATTCGATGGAAAGCCATTAAGTCTCTTTACTTTCCAGTATAATTGGCTTTTCTTCTGATTGGGTACAACTGCCGCCTGACACTCCCACGATGTCACACCAGTCCAAGCTGGGAGGTATGGAGACTCTTAAGGCCCAGTTACACGCTTCAATGGTCGAACGATCCGACTTGACTTAGATCGCTTGAACGTCGTTCAATGATCGCTGGTGAGGTGTCACAGGTACTGATATCGTTAATGACGCAGCAACAATTCCGCGTCAAGCGAACAATACTTGCGGTCGTTTGATTGCCTGCGTCCTTCAATTCTGAATAGGCGAAGTCGTTAACGACATCGTTATCAAGGTGTCACACACACCGATGCTGCAGGTTGGACAGACGATCATCGTCTGGTTTTAGGTCCAGTTCAAAAACCTCCCATCAACGATCAGCCGACTTATCGTTGGTTGTTTGTACGTGTCCCACGCAACAACGTTGTTGCTCCGCCCCATAACGTAGAAACGATATCGTTAACTATATCGTAGCGTGTAATGGGTCCTTTAGACCTCTTGTCCTGTGATTACAAATTTCACCCTTAAACTGGTCTGGGGGAATAATTGTCCTCCTTATGGAGAGCAATGAGGAGACTTATAGCTGCAATGCTCTTCTGGGACATATGCAAATTTCACTTCAGGACCATATATACCAGGATAAGGGCATATTCCAGGAGGAGGACCATATATAGCAGGATGAGGGACATTGATACATAATGGAGGGGAAAAAGAGAATTTTGTTTACGTACCGTAAATTCTTTTTTCTTGAGTCATCAATGGGAGACCCAGACAATGGGGTTTAGGGCACTGCCCTCCGGAGGCCACACTAGGTACTACAAGTTTGTAGACACCGCCCCCTCCGCTTATAAACCCCTACCGCAGGGAATATCCTCAGTTTGGTCTATAAGCTGCGAGGAGACAAAAGAAACCACACCCGAAACATCGGGAAAGAAACCGTGCACAGACGGTCCAACAACCCGGAATAAACTGTCCCCACTGGGAACAGATCAAATGCAAAACATGCAACGGAACAACTGGGTGGGTGCTGGGTCTCCCATTGATGACTCAAGAAAAAAGAATTTACGGTACGTAAACAAAATTCTCTTTTTTCTGATCATCATAATGGGAGACCCAGACAATGGGGATGTCCTAAAGCAAACCCCAGGGCGGGAAGAGTTCCTCAAAGACGTTTAAAGACACGGTCCCCCTCAAAGGTGGGCAACCGCCGCCTGGAGGACCCGCCTGCCCAAACTTGCATCCGCAGAGGCATGGGCATGCACCATATAGTGCTTAGAGAAGGTGTGCAGGCTGGACCACGTGGCCGCCTGACACACCTGTAGAGCTGAAGCGCGATGTCGCAAAGCCCAGGAAGCACCGACGGCTCTGGTCGAGTGCGCCTTCAAGCCCACCGGGAGAGGCAGACCCGCAGAACGGTAAGCCTCTTGAATGGGCGCCTTGATCCATCTGGCCAAGGTTGATTTTGATGCCGAGGACCCCTTACAGCGACCCGCCGTAAGGATGAACAAAGAGTCCGAACTCCGAAAGGAGGCAGTCCTGGACACATAAATGCGTACAGCCCTCACTAGATCCAGAGTGTGGAGGTCGCGCTCAATCTGATGAACAGGAGCGGGACAAAATGATGGAAGAACAATCTCTTGGTTCAAGTGGAAAGTGGAAACCACCTTTGGCAAAAATTCTGCCCGCGGGCGCAACACCACCTTGTCCTGGTGGATTACCAGGAAGGGTGACTTGCACGACAGTGCAGCCAATTCTGAAACCCGTCTCAGAGATGTAATTGCCACCAGAAAGACCACTTTCTGGGACAGACGAGAGAGGGAGACCTCCCTCAGTGGCTCGAACGGCGGTTTCTGCAGAGCCGCCAGGACCATGTTAAGGTCCCAAGGGTCCAGCGGTCGCCTATATGGTGGGACCACCCGAGACACACTTTGCAGAAACTGACGGACCTTAGGAAGGAGCGCCAAACGCCTGTCAAACAGCACTGAAAGCGCTGATACCTGACCCTTCAGGGAGCTGAGGGATAAGCCCAACTCCAAACCCGACTGTAGGAAAGCCAACAACGTCGGGATGGACAAGGGCCACGGTGACCGTCCACCAGAGGCACACCAGGAGAAAAAGATTTTCCACGTTCTGTGGTATATCTTCCGCGAAACAGGCTTCCTAGCCCGATTCATAGTGGCAACCACTGTAGGAGAGAAACCTCTGGATGTCAGCAGCCAGGCCTCAAGAGCCATGCAGTCAATCTGAGGGCCCTGGAATTGAGGTGGAAGAATGGGCCTTGCGCGAGAAGATCTGCGCGTTCTGGAAGAGCCCACCGGTGTCCGCCTGACAGTTGCCACAGGTCCGGATACCAGGACCTCCTGGGCCAATCTGGTGCCACTAGAATGGCTACTCTGCACTCCGACCTGATTTTCCACAGAACCCTGGGAATCAGAGCTAGAGGTGGGAACACATATGGTAGATGGAAGCTGGACCAACTCAGGATCAGGGCGTCTGCCCCCAGAGACTGAGGATCCCATGATCTCGCCATGTATTGCGGCACCTGATGATTCAGCTGCGAGGCCATCAGATCCACGTCCGGAGTGCCCCATCTGCTGCAGATGTCCCGGAAGACGTCTGGATGAAGAGACCACTCTCCGGCGTCCATCCCCTGCCGGCTCAGGTAGTCGGCCTCCCAGTTCTCGACCCCTGGGATGTGAACAGCGGAGATCAGGCAGTCGTTGTCCTCCACCGAGGATAGAATGCGGTGGACTTCGGCGAGGGCCTGAGCACTTCTGGTCCCTCCCTGATGGTTTATATAGGCGACGGCCGTCGCATTGTCGGACTGAACCCGGATGGGCTGACCTGACAGGAACCTCTGAAACGCCAGGAGCGCCAGATAGACTGCCTTGATCTCCAGCACGTTGATCTGCAACGCCGACTCCGCCTGAGTCCAGAGGCCTTGAGCCCTGTGGTGTAAGAACACCGCACCCCAGCCCGACAGACTGGCGTCGGTGGTCACCACTAACCATGACGGTTTGATAAACGACCGGCCCCGTGACAGGTGACAAGGCTGGAGCCACCACTGCAGGGAATCCCTGGTCTGTTGGGAAAGGGCCACCAGCCGATTCAGAGAGGACGTCCTCTTGTCCCATCTGCGGAGAATTTCCAGCTGAAGAGGACGGAGGCGAAATTGCGCGAACGGCACTGCCTCTATCGCTGCTACCATGCGCCCCACCAGCTTCATCAACACCCGTAGGGATGACTGTGGTGACAGGAGGACCTGTTGTACTCCTGAATGGATGGCCAGCTGTTTGGCTCGTGGCAGAGACACCAGAGCTGAGTCCGTGTGGAAGTCCATGCCCAGATATGTCAATGACTGGGTCGGAACCAGGGTCGATTTCTGGACATTGAGAAGCCACCCAAACTGTTCCAGAGACTTCATGGTCACCTCCAGACTCTTCCGACAAAGGTGTTCCGATGGTGCCCTGACCAACAGGTCGTCTAGATAGGGTATGACGGCGTGTCCCTGCACATGTAGGAGAGCCATCATAGAGGCCATCACTTTTGTGAACACCCGCGGTGCCGAGGCCAACCCGAAAGGCAACGCCACGAACTGGAAGTGTTCGTCCCCCACTGCGAATCGTAACCAGCGCTGATGAGCTGGTGCAATGGGTACGTGAAGGTAGGCGTCTCTGATATCGATGGACGCCAGGAAATCTCCCTGTGACACAGCCGCGATCACGGAGCGCAGGGATTCCATGCGGAACTTCCGAACCAACACGTGACGGTTGAACAACTTGAGGTCCAGAACCGGGCGGAAAGAGCTGTCCTTTTTCGGGACAATAAAGAGGTTGGAGTAAAAACCCCGAAACCTCTCCCCGTAAGGCACTGGGATGACTACCCCGTCTCTGCGGAGTCCCTCCAACACCAGATGAAAAGCCTGAGCCTTTTCTGGAGATGGAACAGACCGATGGAATCGGTGTGCCGGCCGCGACGTCAGCTCTATCCTGTAGCCGCGCGAGACTACGTCTCGGACCCACTGATCTTGAACGTGGAGTAACCATCTGTCCTGAAATCGGGACAGGCGGCCCCCCACCTGTGGGGCGGCAGGACAGGAGAGCGAGTCATGCGGAAGCGGGTTTGGGGGTGGCAGCCGCTGCCCCCGTTGGCTTCTTTTGGCGACCCTTGGGACGCCACTGAGAAGAGGGCTTGCCCCCTCTGTCCGTGCGAGCGGACGGTGCTGATGACTGCGAGCTGGAGCGAAAGGACCACTGCTTAGGGTTCCTTTTGACGGTATACCGTGGCTTAGGCTTATTCTGTGGAATCTTAGACTCCGCAGAATCCTTAATCAGCTTGTCCAGCTCGGTACCGAAAAGTCTGTCACCAGAGAAAGGAAGATTCTGCAGAATCTTTTTTGACGTGGCATCTGAGTCCCATAGACGCAGCCACAACAACCTGCGGATCGCTATAGCATTGGCCGAAGCCACAGCAGAGCGGGTGGCAGTTTCCAAGGTCGCGGTCCTGGCGTAATCTGCATAGGCCCTTGCCCTATCAGTAAGCGCCAGGACCTCTGAATTGGACCCCGCCAGGTCAGTGATACCATCCAAGCAGGTGGTGATCGCCTGCAGGGTCCAGACCGTGGCAAAATTAGGGGCAAATGAAGACCCTACAGCCTCATAGGAAGACTTGGCGAGTTGCTCGACCTGTCTATCCGTCGCGTCCTTCAACGAGGAGCTATCAGAGGCAGAGAAAAGGGAGCGTGCAGCAATCCGGGTCATGGAAGCGTCCACCTTCGGGGACTGCGACCACTCCTGAAGCACCTCCTGGGGGAAGGGGAAGCGAGTGTCCCTAGATTTGCGGACATAACGCCGTCCAGGATGTATCCTGGGTGCTCTAACCACCCTTCCAAAGTTAGTGTGGTCCATAAAGGAGCCACACGGGCGAGCCTCCGGCTGCAGCCATTGATATACCTCCTTCTGGTGGAGTGCCACCTCCTCAGGGGGTGTCACGAGATGTAGAGTCTCGTTTATGGAGGATACCAGATCCTCTACCCCGTCTGGTGGTTCTGACATAGATTCAAGTATTGAATCCCCATCATCCTCGTCACCATCTGAGTGACGCTCCTCCTCAGAGAGGTTCTGGATCTCGGGTGAGTCATCACGGCGGGCCCGCTTCTGGGGTCTCGCGGTTGACAAGGGTGACACCCGGGGGTAACTTGAAGGAGCAGCTGGGCTTCCCAGTCTCCTAGTCAGTGCCTCCAGGGATTGCGACATGGAGGACAGTTTGGATAACACAGATTCATTAATCTTATTCTGTGTTTCCCATTGCCCTGGGATCACCTGAACCTCAGGGTACAGCACCGGAGCTGCAGTCTCAGCAGAATCAGTCCGGGCCTCTGGGCGTCCGCAGTTATTGCAGGACCCCTCAACCAGCGTTGCATGTAGCACAGGTAGTGGTGGAGTTATCTGCCTTAGCAGCACTTTTCTTTGCTGGGGACATGCCGATAGCAGAGGAAAAAAATAAGCCAAGTAGGAACCGGAATACCGGCGGCTTACCGACCGCTTCAATGCAGTGGAGGGGAGCGATGTGTGTGTGGCCTCTGCGAGGGTTATGACCGGTCTCCCCTGGAAGTGCAGTAGTGCACTCATTCAGTCCCAGCCGGGAAGTGAGGAGAAGATGGCCGCCGCCAGACAAGACGTGGGCGGAGCTGAAAACACGCGGGAAGCACACACACACACGCCCAGCGATGACATCATCCCTTTGGCTGCTCCACCTCTTCTCCAAGCAGCCATCTTCAGTAATCTGGTGCTGGAGCCCGCAGCGCGGGAAATATAGTAACAACACTATACCCAGGGCTTCAGATGAAAACTGAAGCCCACAGCCGCAGCCCCTGTGACACACAGGACGGTCAGCTATGGTGACCCCAGCACAGGGCACACCGCCAGAACCGCGGACCCGAGGGTTGCGCGCGGTCTGAGTGTCAAAACACCCATAGTGTCAGACACTACCCCCAGGCACACCGGAGACACACAGGGTGCCTCAGTGCCGGTCCGGTCTGTGAGCACCATTTAGGGAGGCCTCGGACGGGGGTTCAGCGCCAGTCCGGTCTGTAAGCACCGTTTAGGGAGGCCTCGGACTGGGCTGGCTCCAGTCCGGTCTGTAAGCACCATTTAGGGAGGCCTCGGACGGAGCGGAGCTGTGCAAGGCTCCTGTCTCCCACTTCTCAGAGCCCCCAAGGAGGGATGGGAAGGAGTGCGGCAGCGTACCGGGAGAACACTAAGTGTCCAGGCTCTGGGCCCTCCGGTACCTCAACCTGTGTGTACCCCAAGGGTGAACAGGGAGACTGCCGGAGGTCCCCAACCGGGACCTACCTTGTCTTCAGACGCCATCACGTAAGCTGTGAGAATGCTGTGATGTGCAAGCAAAGCGTGTGATTCCTCCGAGCACACTAAGTTTAAAACTGAGGATATTCCCTGCGGTAGGGGTTTATAAGCGGAGGGGGCGGTGTCTACAAACTTGTAGTACCTAGTGTGGCCTCCGGAGGGCAGTGCCCTAAACCCCATTGTCTGGGTCTCCCATTATGATGATCAGAAAAGGGGTCAATTTGTGAGTCTTGATAGAATTTATAGGAACGTTACATCGGGCCCATACATCTGACCAATGTAGGCACGTGGGGGGGGCCAGGTCCACATTTCGCACTGGGGCCCTTCGGACTTTAGTTACTCCACTGCCCAGGACGTCCCCCACTTTCAGGACAGACTTCTTATAGAATCACAGAAAGGGTGTCTGTTCACTAAATACATTTTTTACCTATACCAGAGATGTATGATCACTCAGAGTCCAAAGGTTAGGACCCCCACCGATCCCCAAACCAAAGGTTTAGAAAGCCAAGCCCCCCACAGCTCTATTCATTCCATCATCTCCACCAGAGTGAATAGAGCTGTGCTCAAACCATTTAGACAGGTGCTTTTACACCACCACTTTTGTGATGGGTGGGGTCCCAGTGATTGAACCTGCAGTCATCATACATTTACTATCTATTTAATTAGTTGGAAAATCACTGTAAGGCTATGATATTAGGCTCCCGCACCTCTGAACACCTTCTACAGTGTTCTTCAGACATTTAGCGGGTCGCACCGAAAAAGTTGTGTCCTTATACTGAAATATTTTTTTCTTACGGTTCCATAAAGAACATCCGCTTACCTCTTGCTTGCAACGTAGGAAGGTGTGATACTTGTAGTGATGCAAGGAATGGTACAGAGAGTAATAAAGTGACTTCTCAGCATCCACCTTAAATTCCTTTAAAAAAATAAATACAAATAAGGATCAGTGGCAACAAGTGGTAAAGATATAACAAAATTTAAAGGGTTACTCTCGTATTCACAGATGGATAGGACTTGTAAAAACAAGCACTTTTGCAATTTACTACTAAAGTTTGCAGCCGTTCTTGAGATATTAACACTTTTGTTTATATCATGTTGCCTAGGCGACCGACCACCCCTGCTGTCTAGATTGTAAGCACTGAGCTGCAGCTGGCCAAGATGAGGAGGTACAAATGTGCTTCAATGATTCTGGCCACTTTTTAAACACTGCTTACAAGCTCTATAGGAAAGAGATTGTCAGCACTGTGCATAGTGTGCTGTCTGGCAGCGGTGGTCGGTCGCCTAGGCAACGAGTGTAAAAGTGTAAATATCACAAGAACGGATTAAAATTTTATCAAGCAGTAAATTGCAAGATTGCTTCTATTTACATGCACTATCTGACAATACCCAATTATTGAAGGTGTAAGTAACCCTTTAATTTAACATATAGTACAATTATCCAATTGCCAAAGCAGAATTTGTGTAGATTTTGGACACGTGCATGGGTAGATCCTTTAACTACTTGGGTATTACTTAGGATGCAATTGCTGAGCCTTTAAGGGCATTGAAGTCCATATCTGGAGCAGATCAGGCTGCCTGTCACCCCAATAATGGGCACTAGTACACCCACACACCTCGGTTTCCCATTGGCCCTTTTTATGTAAGATCATTCCCTACCTGTGGTTTGGCTACATTCTTTTTTAATTTATTAAGTGTTTTTCGGTTGTAGGGCTCTCCTCCCGGCTTCATCCTGACGGTAGATTCTCCTGGATCAATGTTCAGTTGTGGGAACGTGTGAAGCGCCTCCTATGGGTCATTGAAAGGGGCACAAGAAATAATCAATGAGCATGTACATTAATGACATTTATTTAAAAAAAAAAAAGCAACACTTAGGGATATTAAAAAATATTAAAAATATATATATTTATACACAAACACATACATACATATATATACACACACAGACATATATACATGTTCACGTATACATATGTACACACAGTGAGTGCATGTAATCTTACAGCTGAACCAAGCCCCAATGCTGCGGTCTGTGCCGTCCACACATCTTACCTGGGCGGACGAGCTCAGAGAGATCTTCTTCAGAACTTTCTTCTTGTGTTCATTTACAATTCAATCAATTTTTCTCATGGGCGGAAGGTAAAGTTCGTCTGGAACAGAGGAAGAAGATAAACAGTGACACAACATAAGGGGCGATGGCCTGCCGGTCACTGACCGAGCTGCGGGTCATCTGACTAATGCTGGCCAACACCCCAGATACTTTACATACATTTAAAAAAAATATAGATATATGTATCATATATACACACACACGTTTAACTATTTTCATTTGTTCAACTCATTATATATATCATTACTATGCAATGTATTCATCTGATTATATGTACAGATTTCTATTATCTTTTAATGTATTTAGCTGTTTTTAAATTATATACACACACATGCGTACATATACACTAGATGTATGCCTGATACCATTCTATCGGGAGGGCGGTGGACGTCTCTCCCCCCTATACACTCACTTTCCACTCTGTGCGCTCTCCTTTGACCTGTCTCTCCCCCCCCTCCTGTGTGCGGTCTCTCCCCTGTGTGCAGTCGCTTTCCCCCCATGCGTTGTCTTCTCCCCTCTGTGCCCTCTTCTTTGAACTGTGTTCCCCGTGTGCTCTCCCCACTGTAGGTGGTCTCCCCCTGTGCCCTCTCCTTTGAGCTGTCTCTCCCCTGTGTGCTTTCCCTACTGTAGGTGGTCACCCCCTGTGCTGTCTTCTCACCTCTGTGCCCTCTTTTTTAAGCTGTCTTCCCCGAGTGCTCTCCCCACTGTTGGTGGTTTCCTGACCGTGCCATCTTCTCCCCACTGTGCCCTCTCCTTTGAGCTGTCTTCTCCCTGTGCGCTTTCTCTCATGGTGTGCTCTATCCTTTGCACTTTGGGGACACAGCTCAATCTCTTCCCCTGTGCGATCGTCCCTCCCCGTGTGATTTCTCTTTCCTCCTACGCTGTCTCTGTCCCCCGTGCTCTCCCCATGTGCTTGTCTCTTTAGCAGTGTGCTGTCTCTCCCTCACTGTGCTCTCTCTCCCCCTATGCCTGTCTCTCCCCTTGTGTGCTGTCTGCTCCCCCATGTTGTCTCTCTCCCCCCCTGTGCAGTGAGCACTGGTGTCCATATATGGGGTCTGAGTGTGCGCAAACACAGTTACTGTGGCTGCCCCATAATGATCTGATTAACTGCGCCTGTGTGCACCGGGTAGGAGTAGTTAGTCATTCGGCAGTGTGCTGCGGTGATGTTGGCCGAAGTCTTCTGGCGGCGGATTCCTGTCGTCGGTATCGGGTGGCGTCAGAATCGGGTGTCAGCGGCACTGCTGGCGGTACTGCACAATGGGCCAGTACTGCTAGCAGACACAATATCTGCACACTGATCACTTGGGTGTGCAAATATGGCTGCTGCAGGCACATGATGCGGGGACAACCGGACGGAAGTGGATCATGGATGGGACTTTGTGATTATGTAAGTAGATATATATGAAATCTGATTATATATTTATAGTTTTGTACTTAAATGCTTGTATTTGGGGCTACAAATTATTTTCTCAGTATTCAGTTTTAATAATACATTTGCTCTATTTTTTTGCACATTCAGCTTTGATGTGGTTTGTGGTCATAAATCAGCCGAAAGGGGCTTAGAAAACGACGGATAAAAGGAGCAACAAAATCTCCCATCTGACTGTCAGAATGAACTCACTGACAGAGTCTCAGTCAACTCATTCAGGAACTAGAGATTACACCAGACAGACACAGAGGCTAAAGGAGACAAACGGTGCAAAAATGAATGTAGGTGTGGAGGGCGGCGGGTCCTCTGATGTACTCACCACTTGTATCTTCCAATGCTTGGATCATATCCGGGTCTAACGCCGTGCTGACCAGCATTTCTATGTAGCTTCGGTACATTTCCTTCATGGCTCTTGTGTTCAGCACTCGACCGACAGGAACGCGTTCTACAAAGCACATTACAGAAAACGTTAAACCCTGTACATGCTGAAATACAAAAAAATAAATAAAAATTCTACATCGGTCGTCATGTAATACTGCATTGTTGCCTGCAGGTGGCGCCATGTGCAAAAATTCTTGAGTATTTTATTTAGAATATGTTAATAATTTTCTCTAATATCTATCATGACCGGGTCGGCTGCAACCCATTCATTCTCATTGATCGCTGCTTCTTAACCATTAAAATGCCACTGTCAATCACTGACAGCAATGTTAAGGCATAATGGTGGTGGTGGGGGAGATCATTATTTATTTATTTTTACCTAATTTGTAAATATAAATGAATTTGGTTATTTTTTTTTTTATAAATTCTAGTAAAAGAAATACTTTTTTTTATTATTTATATATATTTTATACATACATACATATATATATATATATATATATATATATACACACACACGAATATATTATATATATATATATATATATATATATATATATATAATTTTTTTTTTTTTATTGTGTGTGTGTGTGTGTATATATGTATACACATATATACAGATAGGTAGTATTTTATTTCATTCTTTAATTAGTTTATCTTCATTTTGATTAAAAAAAAACATGTATTGTTTCATTATTTTTTTTTACTAAAATTAAGAAAATTAAAATATACATATTCCATAGAAAGTAAAACTTTTAGCGCTGTTCCGATTCTTTATTATATACATAGAATTTTGTTGTTTCCTTAATTTTTTCATAAACCTTAATTTTAGGTGGAAAAAAAAAATGTAATGATAATTAATTAAGTAAAAAAACAAATTTTACTAAAAAGTAAAACACAATTCTAAATATACATACATAAGAATTTCAAATTTTAAATAAGAAATTAATTTTTTATATATTTCTCTTTCTAATTTTTCTTTTTACCAAAGTTAAAATTTCAATTTTAGTAAGGAAAATAAATAATGGTATATAAATATAAATATGTTTAATCTAAAATATTTTTTTTGTACTAAAATTTAAAAAGAAATGAAAAAAAAATTTTTATATATATATATATATATATATATATATATATATATATATATATATATATATATATATATTTTTTTTTTGTGAGGTAGCGTTTCCCTGGGGGTTCGCTTGACAGCGTAAATTACACCAACACATGTTTTTTTTTCCATTATGTAGCAGTTTAATAAATGTAAACTGCTCCTCTCCTATAAAATACATACAATACACTCACATCACATAACCTTATAAATAACATCACATTACATTCCACGGTACATAAATTATATTGCACATATCTAACATCCGGTTACCTTACAGTACCGGCACACAATACAGAGTACATGGGTAACACACCGTCCCCTTGGGAGTCCAGTCCCTTCGCACAGGCTGCTAACTCTTCCCAGCCCTCTACACAGCGCTCTGGCTGCTCTGAACCAGGCCCTGACCTGGTTGTAGTCACCGGAGCTCCAGGGCAAGTCAGGCCCCCAAGAACTCCTCGGCACATGTCTCCAGGTCGCCAGCCGCTTCCAAGTCTGCCATCACCAGGCCAGACCTCCAGGCAAGCGGCTGCACCAAACATGTCCTCGCAAGCCCCTCCAGGGTCAGCCCCACTTCCCAACTCCCGGTCCTCTACCACCCTTGTCGCCTGGCCTCACGGCTCCATTCTCCCAGGACTTGGTCTTCTCTCTCCCACAGAGGCTTCTGCTCTGCCCGCATTCTCCACCACATGTGGCGTCCACACACGCCTAGGGGACTGCTTGGCCGCTCATTAGGCTCATGAAACGTCCTCGAGAACTGCTTGGTCGCATAAACTGGGCAAACAACTGGGTCTTAAGGTAAAACAAAGTCCAGCAGTTTATTCACAGGCCTCATAAACTGCATACAGTACATAACGGTGTCTCTCCAGACTGTCCCAATGGCCAGGATGACACACACAGCAAGTCCCGGTTAGTCCATAATAGAGTTCACTGACCTTAGTCCATAAGAGTGATCACTAACTTAGTCCATAATGAGGAGATGCTGCCTCTGCAGGATCACACTGCTCAGATCAGCTTCAAGCTCCCTGAGTCCAGGTTGATCCAGGCTTCCCTTAGATCTCCTCACCTATTGTGGGCTCTGGAGCCATGTCCTTCTGGTCACAAGGCTCCTATACATCTCGTGGTTTAGGACCTTGTCTGACCTCACAGCCCATGTGACTAAGAGGGAGTCTGCTTATCTGTGTTCTGTCACACCCACAGGAGGATCCAGGTTAGACAGCCACTCCCCTGGCTTCCAACCTGCAGCCCCAACACATCTAATGCTGTACCAGAGCCCTGGAACTGCAAGTCCCAGCACCAACACTTGTGGGGCAGTCAACCGCTGCACCACAATATATATATATAATTTTCTTTTTCAATTTAGTAATAAAAATGATTAAATTACAACCATTATGTTTGGCCAAGTCCGTAAAGGGTCTGATCTATTAAGATGTATGTTAAACATAAAGCGAAGAACGCCACTAATATGTTTGTTTTTTTTGCGCTCTATGGAATAAAAAAAATTCTTGTATGAACCCCAAAATCTCACGATGCAGAAAACAAACTCCATATAACAAAAAAGAAAACGTTACAGGTATCAGAAATAAATGTTGACCCAAAAAAACACCAAAAAACACAAACACTATACAAATTTAGCACACAGGTGCAGAAGGAATGCAGGGCACCAGAGCCGACAGCTCGCCGGGCGGACCAAACTGGGAGCACACAGGTAATAGACAGGGGGTGCCAGTCTTCAAGCACAACAGCGATAGTCCACAAGATTCTCAAAACAGAGACGGCACTCGCCCGAGTCTTAATCGGTGTTTAATTAGGGAACGTGTACATTCAAGGCAGGGGGGGAAAGACGGAGCTACTGACGACGGCACCGTTTCGCGCTTGTGCGCTTCCACGGGTCCGCTTTCCCCTCCCTGCCTTGAATGTACACGTTCCCTAATTAAACACCGATTAAGACTCGGGCGAGTGCCGTCTCTGTTTTGAGAATCTTGTGGACTATACAAATTTAGCTTTGCCGCAACGGTGCTGGACGGGAGAATGTCATCAGTAGATCGCCTATATTTTTACGCTGTTGATTTTGCAGTAAACAAACAACAATGGCATAATTGCCGAGGTGTCCAGTATTCATCTCCAGCGTGTTGTAAAAATAAGACCCTGTATGCACTTTTGTATCCTCCGCAGTTTTCATTCATCTATATTGCTGTTCATGTTGAAACCCTAAGGCTACGTTCACACATTTGCGTATTTTGCTGCGCTTTTTTGCGCGCGCTTTTTGACGCGTTTTTCGGCCCGCGCAAAAAAGCGCAGCAAAATACGCAGGGGCTTTCACACACTGCGCTTTCTTTACCCCAGAAAGCGCAGTGATGTCACAGAGGGGAGGAAGAATCCTGCTTCCTCCTCCCCTCTGTGACATATGTGACAGCCCCATTAGACTTCACAGTGTTAATATACACTGTGAAATCTAAATTAAACAAAACCAAGTTAATGAAAAATAAAAAAGAATGAATACTTACCTCTCCGACGCCTTCTCCCACTGTGCGATCTCCGATTCCAAGTGAGAGGTCTTCTGACAGGACCTGTGATGACGTCAGAGGGGGGGGGGGGCGTTCCCGGGGCGGTCCCATCGCTGATTGGCTGCTCGCGGTCATGTGATATGTATCACATGACCGCGAGTGCCCGGGAACGCCCCTCTGACATCACCACAGGTCTTGTCAGAAGAGACCTCACTTAGAACCGGAGACCGGATAGCAGCAGAAGGCTCCATACAGCGGGAGAAGGCGTCGGAGGGTAAGTACGGTATTCATTATTTTTTATTTTTCAGACACTTGCTTTTGTTTAATTTAGATTTCACAGTGTATATT